>CM062814.1:222751656-223306351 GCA_031772625.1 Pinus tabuliformis | reverse complement strand
CTGAGAGAAAAAGGGGAGGGAGGAAAAAATCTGCGCTGTAGTGACAGGCAGAGAAAAAGGCAGATTTCCAAGAAGGAAAAGCAAGAGGCTAAGTCTGGTGATAACCAGATAGCCCTGCCTCGCTGTACGAGAGCAACTTGAGGAAGACTGCGGTCTAGCAAGAAACAGGGGGGGTTTTCTGGTCTTCAAGGACGAACCTCATAGTCGGGAGGATTGAATTGAAACCAGACCAAGGTTTGGGTGACTATCTGAAAGATCCTAACTAATCAGCAAAACCAGGCATGTACAGAATTCTCTTAGAACCAAATAGCTGGTAAAGTTATGTTTTAGAAATACATTTGTATTGCAGGAGGATTTCTTTTTCCTACAGCATCTGTAAAATAGTATCATAGTCTGCCTGTAGAAATTAGTAAATACTGTGGTATTAATTAGTGGAAAAACCGAGCTTTGGTTGCCCTTAGAATGAACTGAAAGGTAACTGTGAGAGGAGGCAGTAGGGATTAAATAAAAAAATAAACGTATTATTATAGGGTGGAGATTCAAGTACGAACAGTGGAAATCGTAGGGCAAAAGGCCGACCCTGGGATGGACTATTAAAAAACTTATCTGGTAGACAATTGTTGGACATATTAGAGACTGCCACCTAAGCTCAAATAGGACATGAGAACGTAGAAAACTCAAGGAATAGAGCAGGGAGGTTCCAGCGTGGACGGCAGCACCATGTATCACACGAACCCGAGTGAAATAGTTGAAATGGTAGAGGGGGTATTAGAAAGGGATTACAGTTAACTTTTACGAAAAAAAATGTTCAGAACTATTGTCTACCTCACAGTGTGCGGTAAGGGGTTTTAGTTGATAAAATAATACAGAACTCCCGTCTTTTATTCTAGTGTAGATAACCCATAGTGAAATTGAAAGCAAAGTCGATATATATCCATGGAAATAAATAACAGAATAAAGAACTTATAAATAACCAAACACACGACGAAAGTTATTCCCTGAAACCTGAAGGGTGCAGGGCATGCTGGTGAGGTGTAAGATACTCGCCAATTCCCTGTGTCAACAAGGAGGAGGGGACGTAAGATCACGGGCTGCGTGGCCTTCTTCCAAAGAATTTACAGGAGAGACCCTCTGCTCACCATTCAAGAATAACCACAAGCATTCAAAACTGAAAGTAACCCTACCAGAGATTTGTCAATAGGTACATACCTGTGGGCGAATTGGAACCCGGAAGAACTCGATAGAGCGAACAGCACCGAGTAGACCCAATGAGCGGATGCTGGAGGATGACAGCTTCATCCTCGACCATAAGAGCAAACAAAACAAGAGAACCCATTAGCCGGAACGAGTAATAATTCAAACTTAAAAACAAACAAAACTGTGAGCAGCAAGCTAAGGAAAACAAAAAGAAAAAAACCATAACAGAAAAAGATTTACAGTATGGGCAACAAGTACCAGTAACTCGAGCTGAACGAATTATGGCGGGTTCCCGGATTCAGTTCGGCAAGATGTCTGGCGGGGCTAGTCTGGGGGCTAGCTGGAGCTGAGGCAGAGCCTTGGGCAAATGATCCTTGGTTACCTTTCGTCTCCGCATAAACCATGGAAAAGCCTTTCGACGCAGCACAACCCTCGGATGCGCTGCAACACATCCAAGTCGTCGATGGGGGTGGTGAATTTGAGGGTGCACATCCCTGCAGTACCGGACCTCATCCCTTCACGTGACTGAGCCGGCGTTATTGAATGCCATTGCCAAGTGTTAGAAGCTGGCAGAGCCAGCGGAGAAACCGTCATATCCACAACCACCGGAAAGTATTTTTCCGATGACATTAAAGTGAGCATGTTACACTCCAACCTTCAGGTTGAAATACGGAGACCGGAATATTTATTATCAAACATATGTATTCTTATCCATACACGCGCGATTATTGCAAGAACCAACCTTGGGTAAAAACAAAAAAATTACGACTCTGTTGCTGCCAAAATCTGTTTTTGAATGGACATATTGAATAAGGACAAATAATTGATTAGATTGCACAATTCATGTATTTTTTTTGGTCTAATATTTTTATATTTTATAAAAGACAAAT
Source organism: Pinus tabuliformis (assembly GCA_031772625.1). Lineage (NCBI taxonomy): Eukaryota > Viridiplantae > Streptophyta > Pinopsida > Pinales > Pinaceae > Pinus > Pinus tabuliformis. The sequence continues at coordinate 223,304,264 of CM062814.1, read as the reverse complement.
ATTTGGTTAACAATATAAAATTCATAAAAATTTTACATTTTAATTTTAAGAAGAATTTTGTAAAAAATTATTAAAGTTTTTGAATGGTCTAACATTTTCGCATATTATAAAAAACAAATAATTAATTAGAATATAAAATTTATATATTTTTTCCTTTTCAATCTTGATAGGAAGGTTGATATTTTTCTTCAATATTAACTTATTAGGAAGAACAAATAATTAATTAAAATATAAATTTATATATTTTTCGCTTTTCAATTTTAATAAGTAGATTGATATTTTTCTTCTCAATTTAAGAGATATTTTGTAAAACATTATTGAGGTTTTCAATTTTAATAAGTAGGTTGATATTTTTCTTCTCAATTTAAGAGATATTTTGTAAAACATTATTGAGGATTTGAATGTTCAAATATTTTCACCTATCATTAGGACATATAGGACGAATACTCCATTAAAATATAAATGTCATATAATTTTTTCTTCGAATATTGATATTTTTCTTCTCAACTTTATGAGACTTTTTATAAGAAATATTGAGGTTTTGAATTGCCTTGACATTTTCATTTATTATAAAAGAAAAATAATTAATTGCAGGATTGAGATTATCGGAATGATTAAATGATCGAAATTTGAATTTGAACTTTTTAATTCTATTTAATAAAAAAAATTACGGAATTTCAAAAATAAACTAATTAACTGCAATGTAAAATTCACAGTTCATAATTGATTCAGAAGTGAAAATACTTTTCGAAAAGGTGTCGTAATTTTTATTATTAAAAAAAAATCAGATTAATCTCATCTTATCAAATAATAATTTTCTATGCGTGATGATTGATGATGTCGCTCATTCTCTGTTTCAAGGCAAGTCTCAACTCCGGTGATGTATTCTCTGTTTCAAGGCAAGTCACAACTCCGTCTTCTTCGCCGAAAAACACACAGAGCCTCTTTGACCAGATGAAAGCTTTGCATTTTGATGATCATGTCAATGAAATAAGAAATCCTCACAAAAAAAGTTAATTACATTTTCTTTACAACATTTTAGTGAGCGGAATTGGTTTATATTAGCAATACAAGTTTAAAGGTTGAGATTTCATTAAATATATTTTTAAATTTTTAATACTAATAATTGTATTGGATGTTGCAAAGACTATGTTACAATATCAAGAAAAGGCAAGGACTATGCTACAATGAAATGCTACAAGATAAAGGAATTTAGATACTCAATTTGGTATATATCACAATGTTGTTATTATTAGGCGTAAAATACTATTAAGGCAGGAGGATATGCTAAATAACATTATAGAAGCATGAACCCACAAGAGACAGTTCATTTGGATTTGTTAAAACTGAGCATATTGAACATGCTTCTCAAGGTAGTTGATTGATTCCAAGTTGCATGATTGCTACTTAGTCACAAAAGCAAAGCTGCGTGGTCATTCTCTAAGGTCGAGTCCAGATGTTCAGGAGAAGGGAACTCCTATAATATGGAGACATTCTCTTTCAACAACTCCTAATGGGAAACCCAATTCTGTATCACCAAGGACTCAAAGATTGTTGCCGCAAGTTCAATCAACCAAGCGACACATAAAAAGTGATCGATCTCTTGGCACTAGTAGGAAGTCAATTCTCTCATGATTTGGAGATTTATCTTTGCTCATATTTCTTTGGAGAAATTTGTTTAAATGTTGACATTTTGTCTTTTTTATTTCAGAAAAAGCAATCCTTATTTAAGTTGATTGGCGAAGGTGATCGATATTTGAGCTTCTCTTGATATTTTGAGCATTTGGAGTGTCTTCTCAGTTAGTAATGAATGTGAATCTCTAGAGAGACCTTTTATATATTATAAGTTTAGAATAAGTGTGTTGGTCTTGATGTTCACTCTAAATGTCTTGGGAGCCCTAAAATGCACCAAATTATGTTGTATATACAAAGAATATATGACGTTGCATATTCATGACGTGCATATTATTGAGCTTAACTTGAAAGGAAATGATATTTCTGGTAAAATACCTATGCAAATGGGTGATATCCAAAACCTCAGATACCTTGATCTATCCAGCAATCAACTCAAGGGGAAAGTCGTTACATCTTTAACCAACCTTACGTTTAGTTTCCTAAATCTATCAAAACAATCAACTGTCTGGAACAGTCCTCAGTAGCTTGAGTAAATTCAGAGAGGCATTTATAGGCAATCCCAAACTCTGTGGAGACGATTTTCAAGATATCAAACCCTGTGTCAAGATATCAAAAACGATTCTACATCACCAAGCAATTCAACATCATTCACTCAAGGCAATTTCAAAGGAAGTAGAATATAAATTAAAGGATCCATCTCTGCCTCCTGCAACACCAACTCGAAAGGCAAAAGTAAGTTTGTTTGTTTGGGCAGAAAGGAAAATGGCGAGATGTACTGCAGGCCAGGTTATCAAATGCAAAGGTAACTACTTCAGTTCAGTTCAGTTCAGTGCAAGGAGTCATTGCCACATTCTTTTTATTTCATGTATATCATTTCATGGCAAAATTGATTTGCAGGGTTAAGCTGGATTTATGCAAACTGTATGTGTGCAATTTATGCTTCTTGAAATCTGATATATTTTGATTTGTACTTTTGTTACACCTGCTGTTGCATGGGGTGCAGGGGAGCTTCTGAAGATTGAAGAAGTGGAAGTGGCTCCTCCATAGGCAATGAAAGTGAGAACCAAAGGTATGCTATGAATAATTATCATTAAACATCAAGTTTCTGGGAAGCAAATGTATGCTATGAATAATTATCATTAAACATCAAGAAAATTTTAAGGAAGGATATTAATTACACATCTCCAATTGCACTGTACTGTATAACACATACAAATATTGCTTTTAGCAGTGAAATGGAATGACTGATACTGATACTGCTTTGGTTGCGGGGCCAAACTCCTCTCTTTCCCTGCATTTTGGGACATGAAGCAGCTGGGTATGCACTCTGCTCCTGCCAATGAGTTCTATGTATTCAAAAAAATTAGTTAGTCATATTAGTAGGCGTGTGGGATTTCAAAAAATTTAATTAGTCATGCTAGCAGGCATTCAGGATTTCAAAGAAATTAATTAGTCATACTAGCAAACATGTAGGATTTCAAAAAAATTAATTAGTCATACTAGCAGGCATCATGTAGAATTCCAAAAGGGAAAAGAGAGTAATTTTCTTGGAGAAGGGGTGACTGACCTCAAGGAGGGTGACAGTGTGCTTCCCTTATTTATTGGAGAATGTGGAGAATGCAGACACTGCAAGTCAGACAAAAGCAACATGTGTGATCTTCTAAGAATTAACACTGACAGGGGGGTTATGATAAATGATGGGAAGTCGAGGTTTTCAATCAACGGGAAACCCATTTACCACTTCCTTGGCACATCCACTTTCAGCCAGTATACAGTTGTGCATGTCAGTTGTGTTGCCCGCTCCTCTTAACAAAGTCTATATTCTCAATTGTGGGGTTTCAACAGGTAAATCATTTTCTGGACTTTTTCAGGGTAATTTGTTGATGATTGTGAAAAAGAGATCATTAAAAGGATATAATTAACTATGTATATTGTTTTATCCAATTCCTAAAGTTATGGTTTCCTCGAAGTGTTAATAATAAAATCATCCATGATCGTTCCCTTGATTGAAATTCTTATTCACAATTTATTTTGTTGTGGGATCAGGCATGGGTGCGACTTTGAATGTAGAAAAACCTAAGAAGGGTTCTCTTTATATTTTGTCATTTCAATTATTATTATTATTATTATTAATGTTTAAATAAAAATAGTTACAAAATTATTTATAGATCACAAAATTAATTGTATTTTATTAAACATCACATATGAATACAATAAGTATTGGTTTAATAATATTATAATTTGACTTTCTAATTGCACTATACAATTACGGGGCCTACCTTATTTCCATCTGGTTATGGTTACCTTCCGGATTTTATTTCTATGTTTACCTATAAAATAAATAAAAAATAATCTCTTTTAATTCGAAATACATGCAATGGTAAATGTTGACATAATCTAAGTAAATAATGTTGATATTGCGGAATGGTTTATGTTTATATAATCTATTTAAATAATGCTTTTTCAATTCTCATGGTTCAAGTAAATAATGTTTTTTCTTATTTGAAATTAACCATTGTTGATCTGACCTTCACTTGAGGGGTTATCATTATTAATTAAGGTGGTTTTATATATGGTATAAGTGGACAGCAATTTTAGAAATAATTAATGAGTTTACAAGTTGAAGATAGAAATAGATTAGATAACGCGTGGTTATTTTAAAATATTAAATTACAATGTGGAAAAGCATATTACAATTACTTAATGTCTTCGTCGTATGTAAGTGGTTTGTTTTAATATTTGCAAATCACAAATTTCTCCGCTTTTCATTTATCATGTAAAACAGTGTAATTTATTTTTTATTTAAAAAAATAAAGTGTGTTGCCAATAATCTATTGAGTTTTTAGCATGAAGGTGTTTTAATATATTGATATGAATGGTTTGGTTTTGGTTTTGTTGTTTTAGTATGAAATCTGCTGGTACGGGATGGTCATGGTGGTTATTGTCTTGGTCACTAGCAAGCTTTGTATATGCTTGACTATCTGTAGAGGTTTCTTGCTTTTAATAATCCTATCGGCCTCTCTTTGTACCTTTTGGGACAATTGCTAGTAATAAAAATTATTAGTATTAACTAATACCAATTAACTACGAAACAAACCACATCATTAATAAACAAATTATTAAAAAATAAATTAAAAAAAGGACATGGAATTTTCACTTTGAATTATAGAATGGCTTCGTTTTCTCAACTAACCACGATCTAATGATCAAGCGCATTCCCGATCCATCTGCGGACTGTCCGATATATTCCACAGCTGAGCAGCACGAGTCCGTTGATGACTCGGTGTCTCAGCGCGCCACCATGGATATGGCAGGCACACCAGCGGGACCCACTGCAAAACCTCTCTGAATTCTAGCGAGGAGAATACTCGGTCTATTAAAGAAAGAGCTAACCAGCTATATATTGGGTATTTAATGCCCTCACAGCAGCACGCGACTTAACGCGATAACACGAGAGCGGGTAAATTCGGCATTAAATAATATTTGCCCGCTCCGTGTTATCGGGCTAAGTGTCGTGCTGCTCTGAGGGCATTAAATACCCAATATATGACTGGTTAGCTCCAGCCCGATCGGACGGTCTGCAAATGGGCCGGAAATGCACTTGATCATTAGATCGTCGTTAGTTGACAACGCCAAACCTTTCTATATCTCGTTCAATTCAAAGTGAAAATTCCATGTCCCTTTTTCAATTTACTTTTTTAATCATTTGTTTATTATCTAATTAGAATGAGTTAATAATAATTATTATTATTATTAATTAATAATTGTGTTAACAATTAATAATTTAATATAAGTTACACATTGTAATGGACATTAAATAATAAATATTTATAATAATAATAAATTATTAGTAAATTAAAAATAATAAATTGATTAAATTTAAATTATTATATTGTAATTTTGTTTTTATTGATTAATTGTTTTTAAAGAATTTTACTATTTTTAATGTTACAATTTTTTTTTTTATATAATTTCTAAACAATATCAAATTAAAATATTTTTTTAGACATAAAATTTACATAATTAAAAATTAAAGGAATCGTTTATGGAGGTGAAGGAATTGTTAGGGCACCTAAAATTATGAATTTAAACAGCTTTTACTTGGATTTACAAAAATCCCTGCTTGATTTTTTCAAAATATACCCAGAATTTCCATAACTTTCGAGCAAAAAAGCATAATTGTTAGAGTACGGCAAAATTAAATATGATAATGTTTTATAAATTTTTAATATCATGTTTTTAAGTGTATAAATCTATAGACTAAAATTAAATACTAATTTTAAATATTATTATTTACTAATTTAATAATCATATTTTATTAAAACCACAATATATCATCAATTATATCTACCAAATTCATTAATTTAAATAAAAATCTTTTTAATAAGTTAGAAAATATATATATATATATATAATTGAATTTAGACTTATGTGATCCATAACATGTTTATTAAGATGAATTTCGGCAATAATCACACATACCAGGTTTATTAAGATGAATTTCGGCAATAATCACATCGGAATTCATTTGTCTACGCATTTACCAGCGTGGTTCATCATTATGACAAGATGAAGAAACAAATCAAGGCCACAAGTTAAATAGAGAGATCCGTCATTCAACGGCTATAAAAACTACTATTTTTTACTAAGGAAACAACTACTTTTGACCAAGGAAATACCTACAAGTGATTGGGCAGCAGCTACAATTGACTGGACAAAAAGAATAAAACTAATTTAATTAAGTAATTAAATAGTTAGTTTGTTAAATGAAATCATTATTATTATTTAAAATAATTTTATTAACTCCTTAAAAAACCATATCATAAACTCTCCATCATAATCATAATTTAAAAAAAAAAAAAAAAAAAAAAACTTTATTCATATAGCAAAACTTTTCTACAAACAGATCAAAATATTTTTATTGTAATAATAAAAACCATTATGTTAGATCTAAGACTTTTGTGATCTATATTGTAAATAGTAATGGCTTTCGAATTAATCACATCATTAGGATTTGGTCGACCTTTGGAACCAAGTAATGTGGTTCATCCCTAGAGCAAAGGTGAAAAAATCCATTGATTCTAAAAAATAAATAGCCATTGGAAATTAGTGGTTACTAAATTAATTATTAAATTAATTAAAATAATATTGTAAATTAGTTGTTAGGAATTAGTTGCTAAAATATTATTTAATTATAAAGTAAGTATTAAGAATTTATTTATTTTAATTACATATATTAAATTAATTAATTTATAAAGAATTAAATAATAAAATTATAGGGTTCATAATTTGGAATTAGCAGTTAGTAAATAATTTATTAAATAATACAAATAATATTTAGTTATAAACAATCTTAATTTATTTTAAATTATATAAATCTTTATTAAATAAAATTATAAGAATTAAATAAAATTAATAATACTACAAGGGTTAAAATAGAATATTTACTAAAATAAGTTTAATATAAGAAATTTTAATTTTAAACAGAACCAAATATAAAATTAATCAAAAAAGAAAAGAAAAAAAAAAAGGAAACGGGTGGAATCACGAAAAGAGGGCCAGAATACAACTCTTACTTAATTTCCAACCATCATCCATGTTGAGATTGATTGCATGCCTTTCAATCTCGATAGCCTCTCTAAGCTTCCTATTATCACCCCAAGAAACTCTCCTAGGTTGTATATCAGAGATGCTCAGGAACATTACAAACTCAACAAAAATGTTGGAAAATGGTGGATGAATGAAAGAAATGCTGCATATTCAAGCCAGATAACCACTTCTACTATGCTTAACCCCAGACATGGGTGAACACCCCCAGACTACAAGGCTTTAGACCACCAATTACTCACAGTTTAAGGAAAATGTGATGATGGAGAATATTGATCACACCAGCAGATGCACAGGACCCTATGATGGCCAGCTGCAACCAGTTAAAAGGTCTGTAAATCTATTTCCTAATGCACAGACAGGATGACAGCTCTCTGGCATTAAAACAATAGAAACCTGCATACACATTCAATAATACTAACTAGATTCTAACACAGAGGTGGGATGACAGCCCCTCTAATGCTAAACATCAAAGCAGATTAAAAATGCATAACAGGCACAACCTGGAACAAAGAAGAAGTGGAAAGTGAGCAATTAACAGCAAAAGAAGCTTGCATTAGCTGAAAATGAAGACCAGACGTTGCAGGTATCACAGTAGTTACAGTCTCTAGAAGTTGAACCTTACATCAAAATAACATTCATCAACCCTCTTACATTCTGTTTCTGGGTATATATGGAGGTTGATTACAAAAATTGCTCTGCATAACCTATGCGTGGAGGGGTCATAACTAACCACCAACCACATTTATTATCAGATATGGTCTTTGATACAATCTGCTGATTTTAATGGACAAAATCGACCTTTTCTGGTGCTCTGCAGTCCTCCTCTGAGCAGGTGGCATATAATATGGAACATGCTCCATCACTGATAAATGGTTGAACTGCTCGAGAGTGTCCTTTTTGTCCTTTGGCCATTCTGCTCCTTGAATGCGGTGGTTGTAGATTGAATGTGTCGGATACAGGTAGCTGATTGTTGTTGTCCTTCAGGAGCTTAAGACAGTCAAAGGAGTAAATACAGTATGGCGGAGGTGTGACGAGAACAATTAACAGCTGTCGAATCCACAGATGAACGGCGGAGATCATGTCAGAAGGATCTATCGGGAGAAAATAAAGATGGAGGAACAGGGGCCTTCGGATCTAGACGCGGCAGATCCGACGGTGATCAGAAGACGAAAGTACGCGAGAGATAACGCGCGAGAGAAAAGCAGTTACGGTTGGCAGGTGATTTCCCCGCACCGCCTACAGGGGCTCGGCGGTATCCGTATGCAACAACGTGATCCCGTAAGATCACGATGTGTGGTAGACAAAAACCACCGCCCTCGTGGGTTAATGTGTGCACGGGTCGCGCGATCAGGGGGAGCATCCACCCTTAGATCTAGCGATGGACGCGATCAACGGTGGAGATAAGAACGAGGCTTAGCACGTAATAGAAACGGCGGAGACCATCGGATCAGGATGCGATCGACGGTGGAGATCAAAGCGGGGGGAGGGGGGGTTATATGAGAGAGCCAAGTTGTATGCTCGGGTCATGTGTTAAGCGCCCGAGCTAAATAAACATGGGTTTACGAGGGTTTTTGAAATAGAACAGAAACAACGGGGTAAAAGGGAATTTACGGTTTACGAAGGATTTTGAATGAAAATAGAAACAACGGGAGGTTAAGATGGTGTGAGGAAATTGAAAGAGGAAGGAAAAAGAGACTGATGTGAGCTCCTTTAAGCACCAACAACACTGCCAAGCTGTCATTGACCCTCAACTGTTCAAAATTGTAGCAAAGCTAACACTTCCTATGGTGGAAGTGATAAACCCTAACAAGGACTTTGGAACCCTCAATGCAGACATGGTGCTTGGATTTCTCCGCATGTTTAGCTAGAGTTGATGAGTGGGAACAATTGTGATTAATGTCTGATGCATGCACATTGATTCTCTGGTTAATGGAGCGACCAATTTCTCCAATGTAGGGAATCCCACAGGAACAAGGGATCAGGTAGACACTTTTCATGTCTTTAGGGTCTAAAGGGCCTTTAACAAATCCAACGGGATTTCTAAAATTATATAAATTTCTAAAAAACATTATATAAAATTCATTTTAAAAATTAAAATAAAATGGAAAATATTTTTTAATTTTTTTACAATTTAATATATAAATTAAATATTGTAGTGAAACCTTAAATAATATATTATGCTAGAGTAATGAGTCAAAAAAGTCATAATAATAAAACATAATTTCAATCTAATAATAATAAGATAATTCAATTCAATTTGTTATATTGTAATTTTGTTTTTAGTAATAAAATTTTAAATAATCTTTCAAAGAAAAATTATAATATGCATGTCACATTAAAAAAGAAAAAATAATGATGATTCATGAAGAGAAAGTAGATTATGGAGAAAAACCGTGTTACAAAGCGTTGAAACATCTAATGATTCGAGTGAACACTTCACCCATCATCAAGGACATAAAGCAAAAAATCATAGGTGAAGAGGAAGAGAGAACTAACCTATACATATAATGGTAGTGTGAGGAGAGAGACGTTAGGAAATAAGGAAATTATTAAGCAACTAGAGAAAGTTTTATTAACACACTACTATTAATTGTATAATAAAAATTAATAATAATAATGTTGTTAATGTTTGGTCCCAGGGCATCCCTACTTTGCATTATGTTGATAGTGTTGGATACCGCTAACATACTGGGGATCTCCCCGATGTGAAGTTCCAATTAAACCTCACACGATTTGGAGTAGGATCCCCATCCAGAGTATTGATCCAACTACCATAACTGTAAGATTCGTCTAGGTTTCAACAGATAACATAAGAGATTATATACATAAACCTTGAATAAGCAAGTAAGTTGAAATTGTGAAACACCGATTGCAATGTGTAAAAGGAGACCTTCACGAGCGGGAGACAAAAAGTGAGTCTCTGGAAGGAAGTAATAGTACTAACCTAAGAGAGACACGTGAGAACATAAAAGGATTCGTTAGAAAAATAGTTCACATAATGATTATAAAGCGAAAAGAACACACATTCAACAAGATAAGTACCAAAGCCACCAAAATAGTTCAATTTCTCTAGTACATATGAGAACAACATATATTGTAAACATCCCAATAATAGTCCTAAAACATTTGCGATACATGCATGAAAATGTGTTGGCTCATTGAATTTTAATTAGGTGAAAGATCCAAGTAGACAGTTACAATAATGAGACACTAGTTCCAATAGTGGAACATTAAGTCACTTTTTGCTTCTCCAAAGAATAGTTTTCTCTCATATGTAGAGAAGCCAAGACTAGCTCTCTAAAGCTTAAGCCTCCAAAATCCCTTTGCTTGTGTTATGAGGTTGCTTTTATAACAAGGGGGATGACCTTTCTTCTCGCTATGACTCTTGAGTTACCCTCATGACTCTTGGACTTCAATTATGACCTTTGGACTTCTATGCAACTCTTGAACTTCTAAAAGACTTTTGGACTTCTCCTAAATACATTTTGTTCATATATGGCTAAGTGACGCTTCATGTTCCACATATGACTCTTGGACTTCCACACACTACATTTTGTCATTTTCCTTGAGTATACATCATTATATTCCACATGATGTGGCATGACACATGGACACATATTGACCATTATGATGGTACTTGTACAAGTTACAACTTTACAATGATGACGTGGACTTCATGATGAGGTGGCAATGCCAAGTTGTCTTCCTTGTTGCTTCCTCTTGCATTCTTGATGATAAATATGATCTATGCTTCATCTTCATGGAAGATATGATTTGTTTCTTATCTTCACCCTCCAAAGTGTCTTTAATCAATATTAGAATCCTTTGAGTCATCATGTAATGTCTTCTTTCTTTCATGGTCCATGATCTTCTTCATGTCTTCATGATTGTTCTTCTTTGTGCTTCTTCTCTGCAAGTGTTCAATTTTCATCTTCTTTACTATCTTCCTTGAGCATCACCTTGTCATGCTGAGATAGTACTCCTACTAATGAAGATCATTCATGACAAGACAAAATCAATCTTAAAACATCTACTCTATCACTACCTAGCCCGTGGAATGGTCAACTCATGATAGGCTTGTGAGAGGATTAAAAGAAGAAGGCTTGATTAGGAGGGTGCAGTCAAACTCATCAAGGCTCACAAGAGGCCTTCAAGGTGCACTTGTGTGCTTAATCAAGAGAGAGAAAACTCAAGGGCATAGGGTGCAGGTCCGAAGCACGAAGGGGAATCATTCGTTGGTTCAAGATGCACTCATGCACTCAAGGAATCTAAGGAGGGCATAAGGACATACACCGAAGGGAAAAAGGTGTCAGACTTCAAGCTTTCCAACTGCACTCATGCGCTTAAGAAGAATAAGGAGGGCGCAAGGCGCAAAGTCGAAACATCAAGGATAAAAAATTCATTGGTTCAGGGTGCGCTCATGTGCTCAAAGAACAATGGATGGCACAAGGGTGCACATCGAAGGGATGAAGGGGTTAGGCTTCGAGCCTTTGTGGTGTGCTTGTGCACTCAAGAGGAACTAAGAGGACACAGTTCTTCAAGTTGAAGAAGTGCACTCAAATGAAGGCTTCATGCTTTGTGATTATGTCATGCACTCTTTAGGAGAAGGATGAAGGCTTTTCTCTTTAAGAGTGTTTCGTGCGCTCAAAGGATTCGAGCTTCAAGAGTGCACCATGCACTCAAAGGGAAGGATGAAGACTTCATGCTTCGTGAGTGTACCATGCAACTTAAGGCTTCATGCTTCATGTGTGTGCCATGTGATTTAAGGAAAGTATTTTTTCTTCGTGAGTGTGGCATGCGCTCAAAAGATTTAGACTTCAGGAGTGTGCCATGCACTTTTAAGAGATAGAGGATCCTTCTTTGTTCCGAAGTGATTTTTGTTGTTTCTAAGTGCGCTCAAAGGGTATTTGTTATTCTGAAATGTGATTTTTCACTTCAATGTTTGAAATGCACTTCATTGTTTCGAAGAGAGCTCCATTGCTTCAAAGTGTGATTCATTGTTTCGAAGTGTGCTCAGGCTTGGGAGAGCACAGTTCTCTCCAACAGTGGCTACTTGTTCATATGGAATGCAATTTTCACTAAGGGAGGCAACACAAGGCTAGCTAATTTATCCTTAGGAAGTACTAATGCATTGTCAGAGGGGGGATACCTTAGAAAATACTTAGTGCACAAGTATGGGAAGAAATATATGTTAATTAGGCTCATGAATAAGTTATGCTCATCACCTAGTAAGAGGGTTAATTCCTTTATAACTTTCACTAGGTTGAAGGACGAAGAAGAGCTCTTAAAATGGCTAAGTGCGGGACCAACAGAGTAGGAAAAACAAATGAATCCTAACACGACTCAAACATGGATCGCACACATAAATTCCATCAATACAAGCCAACAAAATGCACAGGACTCATGAACAAAATTCACACCTTAAAAAAACAACAAAGCAACACCTATTTCTAAGTGCGACAGTTGAAATGACACATTAGAACACTTAAAACACAAGTTACAACAGAAATGAAAACTGTGACCCAGAGGTGCGCTAAGTTGTAGGAATGTGTATAGTGCATATTTCATTGGTATGAAAGACCATCTAACATAGAAGAGTGTGCTAGAACTAACTTTGGTGATATGCAAAGGTGTGACACATGTAAGAGTGAAAGCACAAAAGAAACACCTGCGAGATGAGGAAAACATGAAGACGACACTTGCAAAATGTGAACAACCTTAAAAGTGACATATGCCAGAGAAAAGATAACATGAAAATGACACCTGTTAAAGTAAAAGAAATTCAAAACGATAATCACGAATTTGAAAGTGACACTTATGAAAGTGAAAATTCACAAAAAATGATAGTTGAGAAACTCACCAAACTAGAAGAACAAACACAAAAAAGTGAGGGGGATTGTCATCCTCTAATTAGCGTAAAAGTGTGCATTGATTGTTGACATGAGCTAAACATCGCATGGGTACTGTACTTATGGACAATACTATGCATGTCCAATTTTGTAGAAAGGAAGTGTTCTCATGAACTAATTAAAGATTGAGCATGTGTGTGCAAGTTACTTGACAATTTAAAACCAGGAAGAAGACTTAAATGGTTTTCAAAACATCAAACGGCTATGGAGTAACCATAGAGTGACAAATCATAAGATCATGTTGATGGTGCTCGACTTACCAACATTCAAGGGATCTCCTCGATATGAAGCCCCAATTATACCTCACATAGTTTGGTATAAGGGTCCCATTCGGAATACGACCCGGTTGACGATGTAACGGGTTTTAATGATGTTCCTTGGCTACAATAACACATAGAGGGGCGTATGGTGACTTTAGTTGGAACAAGTGTGTGACTCTGTGGAAAGTCAAGTGTAAGGCATGAAGGTTCTAACACATGAAGGGAAAGTGAGTGAGTCTCTTACAAGCCTATAATATTACACAGCTTGAAAGGAACACACAAACATAAATATATCACAAGTTATCCTGCAAAATCGTTCACAAGTTAACCATGATGGAAAAATACAACAACATGCATTCAGCAAGATTCGTGCCAATTCAAAAAAAATAGTTCATAAGCATAAGTATAAGTGAAATAACATACATCACAAACATAACAAGAATAGTCCTACTATATTAACAACATATACATGAAAATGTGTTGACTCTGAGCTTTTACTAAAATGAAAGTTCCAATCATACATATATTGTTGATAGACCACCAACCCCAATAGTGGAACATGAAGTCAACACATTCTCCTCCAAAGAAGGATACTCCCTCTATGCTACAGAGAAGCCAAGGCTCTCACAAACTTCCAAGCTCCTGATTCTAAGCTTAAGCCTAGCCAAAAGCTTGGCTCCCTCAAAAGTCGTTTACATGAGTTGTGAGGGTTATTTATAACAAAAGGGGTGACTATTCACTTCCCATTATGACTCTTGGACTTCCCTCATGACTCTTCAACTTCTTTACAACATAACTCTTCAAATTCCACAATTGACACTTGGAAATCCACTTACAAATTAATTACAAAAGAATATTACAATACACTCGTAACCATATAAAACAAAATTGGGTAGAACCAACTAAACAGCCTAATAAGACAAAAGTCAAGCTTGAGTTTGGGGAAACTCTAGCTTAACAACTTTGGCTCGTAGATTCTCGGTCACATGTTGGTGCCAAGATTTGTATTATGCGACGACTTCCCCAAACTGTGAAATGGGATCAAGTTGATAGCAAACTCTAGCCTCCATGGAATCTGTGTACACTGATTTAGAACCAGTCTGGATTTACTTATTTAGCAAGAGCATCATAGTATTGATTTGGACAAGGCCTCCAATGTACTTATGCATGTACTACATGTTTACTTCAAGGTCTTCCTTAGCAATGATCTGTCTAAACTGGTCCAAGTATTCTTTAACCTCCTGCCTGACCTTATTTTTGCATTTAGCTTCAGTGAGTGAGCCAAATGATGGGATCTTGTGCGATTTCACCAAGAAATCCAAGATCTTGTACGATAATGCATATGAGGTCTGAATATTGGCGAAGAATGAGGTGAGATGTTTGTTTCTCTGAATGATCATTCACACTTGTGATTTCTCCAACTCTACATGTTGCCTTTTTTCTTAGCCAATTTTGGCGGTGCCCCTTTGTATTGCGTTGACCATTCATGCATGAAAACGTTGGTTGTATGGACAACCTTAAGATCTTTGGAATCATCCTTACACTTCTGTTTCATGTCATGCAAGTGGATAACTGCCTTATGCAAGATGACAAGTTCTTCATACAAGATCTAAATAGCTTCTCCCAATGCGAATACTTCAACAAGTATGGTTTCCTTAAGTTCTTCCAGATAAACTTGCACAGGAATTGCGTTCTGAACCTCTTCTCGGAGTTGTTCAACTTCTTGCCTTGCAGCCCACAAGTTATTTTCCAAATGTTTGTTCTTGGCCATCAGATAGTTCTTGGCCAAGTTGGACGCGGAAATGGCACTTGGATATCTTCTAGTGTCTGTCACAATCACGCTTTCTCTAATGAATGCAGGAGATGCGATTTTTTTTGGAAAATGTTTCTTGCTTGCTTATACAATCTTTTTCTGAAGCTTGTCATAATTCAGATTGTACGTGTACATAACCGAACCATCATCAAGAGGAACAATTTCCTCTTCTGCGCTCGGAGCTTGCTCTGCTGGAGGATGGTGTTACAGTTCCATTCTGTCATCAAAGGTGGTGGGGGTAAGTCCACGACCCCAACCTCTACCAGGGCGTTGTCCCTTGCCTCTGCCGTTGTTCATCGTTGGGTGACAGAAGACCAACATTGCAAAGCTGGAGCTGGAGGAGACAGAGGGAACCTTGAGGAGAATGATCAAGGGAAGAAATTTCCTAGAGGCCATATTCCTTGGTCTTGTATTGCTAGATTGGACAAGTGGGAAAGCAAGGCATGGAGCCTGTGGATGTCAGTAGGACAATTTAAGGTTCATGGCTTCCACTTGTTGGTAGACTCGCACCAAGTGGTGATTACCGCCATCTGAACTAAGGAGTTGTGTCGATCCTCCCACCAACACCCAGATCTAAAGATAAACCCATCAATATTATAAAACATAACATATTTATATAAAAAAATATTTCATTAAATTTATTACAATGTTGAAATTAATTTAATAATTAAATATTTCTCTCAAGTAATTTTTATATTAGTTAAATATCATTACTTTATAATCATCAAAAAAACAAAAAAATTAATTTATAAACTAGGCCTATGTTATAATTAATTTGTTAAATAATTTTTAATTGTAAATTTTTAGTAAATCTAAAAATTAGAAAAATAATTTTCGTTCAAAAATTATATTTTCTTTCCCGTTAGTTTTATATATCTGAATTAATATTGTTATTATTATTATAATTAATTCATTCATATTTTATATAATATGTTTTTATTATATAAAAATATTTTATTATAATTATTTTAATAAAATAGATGTGTAACTAAATATAACTTTCCAATACTAGAGGGAGAGGAGATGTATTCTTATCAAAGAAACATGCCCAATACATATTACATGGATAAGAAATTAAAGTGTATCATACATCCTATGAGTTAGATCTACATATATTGTTTTCGTACATAATCTTAAGAATGACATATTCAACTATGCTTTTAAGAAACACAACTCTAAAACTCTAACAATTTCTCTAGTGGATATTTTTAAGGAGGTTTTAAAATGTTTAAATGCTACCAGAAACTTCATTAGCCTTGGCATTTAATATTTCGTAGAGAAAACCCAGTCCAAAAACATTGCATAGAGAATAACAAGGAATCGAGGAATGACATGACAAAAACGCATTGCTGCGGTCAAAACCCTATTAGCAGGAAACCGCAAAGCCTGATTTGAAAACTTGCAAAACTAAAATCTGGAATGCCCAGATAATGTTTTATTTACAAAGAATTGAAATTCATAACCCCAATTCCAATATTACCACGCCGATGTAATTAAATTTCAGCTCAATTTTTTTAAAACTACAACGAACACATGTTTGAGACCACCTTGTTTGTTTATTGGACAATGACCCGCTACCTTGGCGATTTGACTAGACGTGTTTGACACCTTTGTTTTTTTGGACAATGACCCACTAACTTTAACGATTTGAATTCAATTATTTACTCTCTGCCATCATACCCTGCACAACGTGGTTGTCGAGGAAGATGGAGTCGGTGGGCGGTTCGCCTCAACACCTCGAGAACGTTAGCTTTCAGCTCCCGCTCACCACTCTTCCCTTCCATGTGTTGATCAATACCCCAGTCTTATCCCCTCTTCGTCTTCCTCTTAAAAGTTTTTACCCTTGTCTTAAAAGTTTTTACCCTTGCTGAGATGCAATCAATTTTCATCTTTAATTCTTCATGCAATTGTCACGGTTTCATAAAAAATCCAAAAGCCTATACGCTTTGGCAAAGAAGAGGCTGCTAAAAATCAGAAAGTTCAATGGAAAAAGTAACATACTTAAGGCAGAAACTCTACCGTTTCATTAGGGAACCGAAATTTTCACAAATAGCACAAAAGCGTTTCATTAGGAAACCGAAATTTTCACAAATAGCACAAAAGTCTGCTGTAAGCTATAGCTTAAAAATTTTGCTTTTTGTCTTGAAAATTATGGAAATTGTTATATTTTGAAAAAATCTGGCAAGGATTTTTGTAAATCTAAGTAAAAACTGTCAAAATTCATAATTTTAAGTGCTTGAAACATTTTTAATTTTTAATGGTGCTGAATCTATTTGCACCATCAAAAACATGATTCAAACACTGCATCTACAAGTCAGGCAAGTCAACCTCCATAGACGACCTCCCTAACATAATGCAAGTAGACAATGCAAGTAGACAGAAATGCTTACAAAATAAATAAAAATGCAAAAGCAACAGGAGAACGGCTGAGATTCAACATTCGTTCTGAGATTCAACATTAACACACACATATATATTCGAAAGGGATGAAAATGTAACGCAGCATAGAAAAATGCTTAGAAAATAGATGAAAAATACCAAAGCAATAGGAAAACAGCTATGATTTGACAGAAAAATATATTTCCGAAATGGCTGAAAATGTAAACACAACAAAGAGAAAATGCTTACAAAATGAATGAAAATGCAAAAGCAAGACGAAAAGCAACAAGAAAACAGCTAAGATTTGACACACAGAATTCGTAAGCAAACAGCTAAGATTTGACACACACAATTCGTAAGAAAACAGCTAAGATTTGACATAGAAAATACTCACGAATGGATGAAAATGTAAATGCAGCAGAGAGAAAATGCTTACAAAATAGTTGAAAATGCAAAAGCAACAGGAAAACAGCTAAGTTTTGAGATAGAAAATACTTACAAAATGGAAAAAAAAATGCAAAAGGAACAGGAAAACAGCTAAGAAAATGGTTACAAAACGGATGAAAATGCAAAAGCAACAGGAAAACAGCTAAAGATTTAACATAAAAAAAAATACTTACGAAATGGATGAAAAATGTAAAACGCGACAAAGAGAAAATGCTTATAAAATGGATGAAAATGCAGATTTAACATAGAAAATACTTAAGAAATGGATGAAAATGAAAAGCAACAGGAAAAAACACTCAGATTTGAAATAGAAAATACTTACGAAATGGATGAAACTGTAAACAAGGCAAAATGAAAATGCTTACCAGATGAATGAAAACGCAAAAGCAACAGAAAACAATTAAGATTTAGCATAGAAAATGCTTAATAAACGGATGAGAACGTAAACACAGTAAAGAGAAAATGCCTACAAAATGGATGAAAATGCAAAAGCAACGGAAAAACAGCTAAGATTTAACACAAAATACTGACGAAATGGATGAAAATGTAAACACAACAAAGAGAAAATGCTTACAAAATGGATGAATATGCATAAGAAGCAGGAAAAACGCTAAGATTTGACATAGAAAAAAATGGGGGAACAACAACAAAATTCAAATTTTAAAGACATTAAACGAGAAATACTAAAGCAAAATCAAAATTGGCGCAAATTTCTTAATTAATACATCAATTGTGCAGGAAATGACAAAATAGTTGGAACACTCTACATGATCCATGAAACAAGAAAACAAGAACGAAAATAGGTCAAATTTTACCGGCCAAAAAATGAAAAATTGCTCCAGATGCAAGCCCGAATCTGCAAGAACTAGACCTAAATAAAAGCGCCAGAGGCGATTATCAAGCCATCGGAACCTAAATTTTGGATCTGGTAATGCTGGAAGCTCTTCTTGTAGGGGAACCACCACAACTTTTAGGTCAAGAAAGCACCACAAGCTCCATTATATGACCTTCACCAAAGCTTTCTCAGAATGTCCAATGAGCAATGAGCAAAGAAATAAAAGATAAATCAATACAATGTACTTGAAAAGACACAGTATTCTCCTCACTGGAATTCAGAGAGGTTCTGTAGTGGGGCCCGGTCGTGCCTGCCATATCCATGGAGGTTGGCTGAGACCAGGAGTCATCAACGGACCCGTGCTGCGGGGCTGTGGAATATTCGTGGCTCGATCGGACGGTCCGCAGATGGGCCGGGAATGCACTTGATCATTAGATCGTCGTTAGTTGAGAACGCCAAACCTTTCTATATCTCGTTCAATTCAAAGTGAAAATTCCATGTCCCTTTTTCAATTTACTTTTTTAATAATTTGTTTATTAACTAATTAGAATGAGTTAATAATGATAATAATTATTATTAATTAATAATTTAATATAAGTTACACATTGTAATGGACATTCAATAATAAATAATAATAAATTATTAGTAAATTAAAAATAATAAATTGATTAAATTTAAATTATTATATTGTAATTTTGTTTTTATGGATTAATTGTTTATAAAGAATTTAACTATTTTTAATGTCACAAATTTTTTTTGTGTATATAATTTCTAAAAAAATATCAAATTAAAATATTTTTTTATACATAAAATTTACATAATTAAAAATTAAAGGAGTCGTTTATGGAGGTGAAGAAATTGGTAGAGCACCTAAAATTATGAATTTAAACAACATTTACTTGGATTTACAAAAATTCCTGTTTGAACATAATTGTTAGAGTACGGCAAAATTAAATATGATAATGCTTTATAAATTTTTAATATCATGTTTCTAAGTGTAAAAATCTATATACTAAAATTAAATACTAATTTTAAAATATTATTATTTACTAATTTAATAATCATATTTTATTAAAACCACAATATATCATCAATTATATCTACCAAATTCATTAATTTAAATAAAAATATTTTTAATAAGTTAGAATATATATATATATATAAAGATGAATTTCGGCAATAATCACACATACCAGGTTTATTAAGATGAATTTCGGCAATAATCACATCAGTAATCACATCGGAATTCATTTGTCTACGCGTTTACCAGCGTGGTTCATCGTTATGACAAGATGAAGAAACAAATCAAGGCAACAAGTTAAATAGAGAGATCCATCATTCAACGGCTATAAAAACGACTTTTTTTACTAAGGAAACAACTACTTTTGACCAAAGAAATACCTACAAGGGATTGGGCAGCAGCTACAATTGACTGGACTGAGAGACAGGAAAAAGAATAAAACTAATTTCATTAATTAATTAATTAAATAGTTAGTTTGTTAAATGAAATTATTATTATTATTGTTGTTGTTACTATTTATATTTAAAATAATTTTATTAACTCCTTAAAAAACCATATCATAAACTCTCCATCATAATCATAATTTAAAAAATATATATATTTTAACTTTATTCATATAGCAAAACTTTTCTACAAACGGATCAAAATATTTTTATTGTAATAATAAAATCCATTATGTTAGATCTAAGACTTTTGTGATCTATATTGTAAATAGTAATGTCTTTCCAATTAATCACATCATTAAGATTTGGTCGACCTTTGGAACCAACTAATGTGGTTCATCCTTAGAACAAAGGTGAAAAAATCAATCAATCCTAAAAAAATAAATAGTCATTGGAAATTAGTGGTTACTAAATTAGTTATTAAATTAATTAAAATAATATTATAATAACTAATTAAAATAATATTATAAAATAGTTGTTAGGAATTAGTTGCTAAAATATTATTTAATTATAAAGTAAGTATTAAGAATTTATTTATTTTAATTACATATATTAAATTAATTAATTTATAAAGAATTAAATAATAAAATTATAGGGGTTCAGAATTTGGAATTAGCATTTATTAAATAATTTATTAAATAATACAAATAATTTATTAAATAATACAAATAATATTTAGTTATAAACCATCTTAATTTATTTTAAATTATATAAATATTTATTAAATTAAATTATAAGAATTAAATAAAATTAATAATACTACAAAGTTAAAATAGAATATTTACTAAAATAAGTTTAATATAAGAAATTTTAATTTTTAAAGAAAACCAAATATAAAATTAATCAAAAAAGAAAAGAAAAAAAAGGAAACGGGTGGAATCACGAAAAGAGGGCCAAAATAAAACTCTTACTTAATTTCCAACCATCATCCATGTTGAGATTGATTGCATGCCTTCCTATGGTGGAAGTGATAAACCCTAACAAGGACTTTGGAACCCTCAATGTAGACATGGCGCTTGGATTTCTCCGCATGTTTAGCTAGAGCTGATGAGTGGGAATGATTGTGCTTAATGTCTGATGCATGCACATTGATTCTCTGGTTAATGGAGCGACCAATTTCTCCAATGTAGGGAATCCCACAGGAACAAGGGATCACGCAGACACTTTTCATGTCTTTAGTGTCTATAGGGCCTTTAACAAATCCAAGGGGATTTCTAAAATTATATAAATTTCTAAAAAACCATTATATAAAATTCATTTTAAAAATTAAATAAAATGGAAAATATTTTTTAATTTTTTTACAATTTAATATATAAATTAAATATTGTAGTGAAACCTTAAATAATATATTATGCTAGAGTAATGAGTAAAAAAGTCATAATAATAAAACATAATTTCAATCTAATAATAATAAGATAATTCAATTCAATTTGTTATATTGTAATTTTGTTTTTAGTAATAAAATTTTAAATAATATTTTAAAGAAAAAATTATAATATGCATGTCACATTAAAAAAGAAAACATAATGATGATTCATGAAGAGAAAGTAGATTATGGAGAAAAACCATGTTACAAAGCGTTGAAACATCTGATGATTCGAGTGAACACTTCACCCATCATCAAGGACATGAAGCAAAAAATCATAGGTGAAGAGGAAGAGAGACCTAACCTATACATATAATGGTAGTGTCAGGCGAGAGATGTTAGGAAATAAGGAAATTATTAAAAAACCAGAGAAAGTTTTATTAACACACTACTATTAATTGTATAATAAAAATTAATAATAATAATGCTGTTAATGTTTGGTCCCAGGGCATCCCTACTTTGCATTATGTTGATAGTGTTGGATACCGCTAACATACTAGGGGTCTCCCCGATGTGAAGTCCCAATTAAACCTCACATGATTTGGAGTAGGATCCCCATCCAGAGTATTGATCCAACCACCATAACTGTAAGGTTCGTCTAGGTTTCAACAGATAACATAAGAGATTATATACATAAACCTTGAATAAGCATGTAAGTTGAAATTGTGAAACATAGATTGCAATGTGTAAAAGGAGACCTTCACGAGCGGGAGACAAAAAGTGAGTCTCTTGCAGGAAGTAATAGTACTAACCTAAGAGAGACACGAGAGAACATAAAAGGATTCGTTAGAAAAATAGTTCACATAAAGATTATAAAGCGAAAAGAACACACATTCAACAAGATAAGTACCAAAGCCCACCAAAATAGTTGAATTTCTCTAGTACATATGAGAACAACATATATTGTAAACATCCATATAATAGTCCTAAAACATTTGCGATATATGCATGAAAATGTGTTGGCTCATTGAATTTTAATTAGGTGAAAGATCCAAGTAGACAGTTACAACGATGAGACACTAGTTCCAATAGTGGAACATTAAGTCACTTTTTGTTTCTCCGAAGAATATTTTTCTCTCATATGTCAAGTAGAGAAGCCAAGACTAGCTCTGCAAAGCTTAAGCCTCCAAAATCCCTATGCTTGTGTTATGAGGTTGCTTTTATAACAAGGGGGATGACCTTTCTTGTCGCTATGACTCTTGAGTTACCCTCATGACTCTTGGACTTCAATTATGACCTTTGGATTTCTATGCAACTCTTGAACTTCTAAAAGACTTTTGGACTTATCCTAAATACATTTTGTTCATATATGGCTAAGTGACTCTTCATGTTCCACATATGACTCTTGGACTTCCACACACTACATTTTGTCATTTTCCTTGAGTATACATCATTATATTCCACATGATGTGGCATGACACATGGACACATATTGACCATTATGATGGTACTTGTACAAGTTACAACTTTACAATGATGACATGGACTTCATGATGAGGTGGCAATGCCAAGTTGTCTTCCTTGTTGCTTCCTCTTGCATTCTTGATGATAAATATGATCTATGCTTCATCTTCATGGAAGATATGATTTGTTTCTTATCTTCACCCTCCAAAGTGTCTTTGATCAATATTAGAACCCTTTGAGTGATCATGTAATGTCTTCTTTCTTTCATGGTCCATGATCTTCTTCATGTCATCATGATTGTTCTTCTTTGTGCTTCTTCTCTGCAAGTGTTCTTTTTTCATCTTCTTTACTATCTTCCTTGAGCATCACCTTGTCATGCTGAGATAGTGCTCCTACTAATGAATATCATTCATGACAAGACAAAATCAATCTTAAAACATCTACTCTATCACTACCTAGCCCATGGAATGGTGAACTCATGATAGGCTTGTGAGAGGATTAAAAGAAGAAGGCTTGATTAGGAGGGTGCAGTCAAACTCATCAAGGCTCACAAGAGGCCTTCAAGGTGCACTTGTGTGCTTAATCAAGAGAGAGAGAACTCAAGGGCATAGGGTGTAGGTCCGAAGCACGAAGGGCAATCATTCGTTGGTTCAAGATGCACTCATGCACTCAAGGAAGATAAGGAGGGCGCAAGGCGCAAAGTCGAAACATCAAGGATAAAAAAATTCATTGGTTCAGGGTGTGCTCATGTTCTCAAAGAACAATGGATGGCACAAGGGTGCACATCGAAGCGATGAAGGGGTTAGGCTTCGAGCCTTCGTAGTGTGCTTGTGCGCTCAAGAGGAACTAAGAGGACACAGTTCTTCAAGTTGAAGAAGTGCACTCAAATGAAGGCTTCATGCTTTGTGATTATGTCATGCGCTCTTTAAGAGAAGGATTAAGGCTTTTCTCTTTAAGAGTGTGTCGTGCGCTCAAAGGGTTCGGACTTCAAGAGTGCACCATGCACTCAAAGGGAAGGATGAAGACTTCATGCTTCGTGAGTGTACCATGCAACTTAAGGCTTCATGCTTCGTGTGTGTGCCATGTGCTTTAAGGAAAGTATTTTTTCTTCGTGAGTGTGGCATGCACCCAAAATATTTAGGCTTCAGGAGTGTGCCATGCACTTTTAAGAGATAGAGGATCCTTCTTTGTTCCGAAGTGATTTTTGTTGTTTCTAAGTGCGCTCAAAGGGTATTTGTTATTTTGAAATGTGATTTTTCACTTCAATGTTTGAAACGCACTTCATTGTTTCGAAGGAGATCCATTGTTTCGAAGTGTGATTCATTGTTTCAAAGTGCGCTCAGGCTTGGGAGAGCACAGTTCTCTCCAACAGTGGCTACTTGTTCATATGGAATGCAATTTTCACTAAGGGGGGCAACACAAGGCTAGGTGATTTATCCTTAGGAAGTACTAATGCATTGTCAGAGGGAGGATACCTTAGAAAATACTTAGTGCATGAGTATGGGAGGAAATATATGTTAATTAGGCTCATGAATAAGTTATGCTCATCACCTAGTAAGAGGGTTAATTCCTTTAGAACTTTCACTAGGTTGAAGGACGAAGAAGAGCTCTTAAAATGGCTAAGTGTAGGACCAACAGAGTAGGAGAAAGAAATGGATCCTAACACGACTCAAACATGGATCGCACACATAAATTCCATCACTACAAGCCAACATAATGCACAGGACTCATGAACAAAATTCACACCTTAAAAAAACAGCAAAGCGACACCTATTTCTATGTGCGACAGTTGAAATGACACATTAGAACACTTAAAACACAAGTTACAACAGAAATGAAAATTGTGACCCAGAGGTGCGCTAAATTATAGGAATGTGTATAGCGCATATTTCATTGGTATGAAAGACCATCTAACATAGAAGAGTGTGCCAGAACTAACTTTGGTGATATGCAAAGGTGTGACACATGCAAGAGTGAAAGCATAAAAGCAACACCTGCGACATGAGGAAAACATGAAGATGACACTTGCAAAATGTGAACAACCTTAAAAGTGACATATGCCAGAGAAAAGATAACATGAAAATGACACCTGTTAAAGTAAAAGAAATTCAAAAAGATAATCAAAAATTTGAAAGTGACACTTATGAAAGTGAAAATTCACAAAAAATGATAGTTGAGAAAACTCACCAAAATAGAAGAACAAACACAAAAAAGTGAGGGGGATTGTCATCCTCTAATTAGCGTAAAAGTGTGCATTGACTGTTGACATGAGCTAAACATCACATGGGTACTGTATTTATGGACAATACTATGCATGTCCAATTTTGTAGAAAGGAAGTGTTCTCATGAACTAATTAAAGATTGAGCATGTGTGTGCAAGTTACTTAACAATTTAAAACCAGGAAGAAGACTTAAATGGTTTTCAAAACATCAAACGGCTATGGAGTAACCATAGAGTGACAAATCATAAGGTCATGTTGATGGTGCTCGACTTACCAACATTCAGGGGATCTCCTCGATATGAAGTCCCAATTATACCTCACATAGTTTGGTATAAGAGTCCCATTCGGAATACGACCCGGTTGACGATGCAATGGGTTTTAATGATGTTCCTTGGCTATAATAACACATAGAGGGGCATATGGTGACTTTAGTTGGAACAAGTGTGTGACTCTGTGGAAATTCAAGTGTAAGGCATGAAGGTTCTAACACACGAAGGGAAAGTGAGTGAGTCTCTTACAAGCCTGTAATATTACACAGCTTGAAAGTAACACACAAACATAAAGATATCACAAGTTATCCTGCAAAATCGTTCACAAGTTAACCATGATGGAAAAATACAAAAACATGCATTCAACAAGATTCGTACCAATTCAAAAAAAATAGTTTATAAGCATAAGTATAAGTGAAATAACATACATCACAAACATAACAAGAATAGTCCTACTATATTCACAACATATACATGAAAATGTGTTGACTCTGAGCTTTTACTAAAATGAAAGTTCCAATCATACATATACTATTGATAGATCACCAACGCCAATAGTGGAACATGAAGTCAACACCTTCTCCTCCAAAGAAGGATACTCCCTCTATGCTACAGTGAAGCCAAGGCTCTCACAAACTTCCAAGCTCCTGATTCTAAGCTTAAGCCTAGCCAAATGCTTGGCTCCCTCAAAAGTCGTTTACATGAGTTGTGAGGGTTATCTATAACAAAAGGGGTGACTATTCACTTCCCCTTGTGACTCTTGGACTTCCCTCATGACTCTTCAACTTCTTTACAGCATAACTCTTCACATTCCACAATTGACACTTGGAAATCCACTTACAAATTAATTACAAAAGAATATTACAATACACTTGTACCTATATAAGACAAAATTGGGTAGAACCAACTAAATAGCGTAATAAGACAAAAGTCAAGCTTGAGTTTGGGGAAACTCTAGCTTAACAACTTTGGCTCATAGATTCTCAGTCACATGTTGGTGCCAAGATTTGTATTATGCGACAACTTCCCCAAACTATGCAATGGGATCAAGTGGATAGCAAACTCTAGCCTCCATGGAATCTATGCACACTGATTTAGAACGAGTCTGGATTTACTTATTTAGCAGGAGCATCATAGTATTGATTTGGGC
Organism: Pinus tabuliformis; assembly: GCA_031772625.1. NCBI lineage: Eukaryota > Viridiplantae > Streptophyta > Pinopsida > Pinales > Pinaceae > Pinus > Pinus tabuliformis. Next base: position 223,277,501 of record CM062814.1, on the reverse strand, counting down.
AAGGCCTCCAATGTACTTATGCATGTACTACATGTTTACTTCAAGAACTTCCTTGGCAATGATCTGTCAAAACCGGTCCAAGTATTCTTTAAACTCCTGCCTGACCTTATTTTTGCGTTTAGCTTCAGTGAGTGAGCCAACTGATGGGATCTTGTGCAATTTCACCAAGAAATACAGGATCTTGTACGATAATGCATATGAGGCCTGGATATTGGCGAACAATGAGGTGAGATGTTTGTTTCTCTGAATGATCATTCACACTTGTGATTTCTCCAACTCTACATGTTGCCTTTTTTCTTAGCCAATTTGGGCGGTGCCCCTTTGTATTGCACTGAGCATTCATGCACGACAACGTTGGTTGTATGGACAACCTTAAGATCTTTGGAATCATCCTTACACTTCTGTTTCATGTCGTGCAAGTGGATAGCTACCTTATGCACGGTGACAAGTTCTTCATACAAGATCTAAATAGTTTCTCCCAATGTGAATACTTCAACAAGTATGGTTTCCTTAAGTTCTTCCAGATAAACTTGCACAGGAGTTGCGTTCTGAATCTCTTCTCGAAGTTGTTCAACTTCTTACCTTACTGCCCGCAAGTTATTTTCCCAATGTTTATTCTTGGCCATCAAATAGTTCTTGGCCAAGTTGGACGCGGAAATGGCACTTGGATATCTTCTAGTGTCTGTCACAATCGCCCTTTCTCTAATGAATGCAGGAGATGCAAGTTTTTTTGGAAAATGTTTCTTCCTTTCTTATACAATATTTTTCTGAAGCTTGTCATAATTCAGATTGTACGTGTACATAACCGAACCATCATCAAGAGGAACAATTTCCTCTTCTACGCTTGGAGCTTGCTCTGCTGGAGGATGGTGTTACAGATCCATTTGGGCACATCACTCCATCATCCAAATCATTGTTTTAGGGCTCATCAAACCCTAATTTCAGTTGCTAATACCCTAAACAAGTCAACCTTTTGAATGCCTCCTTCCCAGACAGTTTCATGGCCTGAAGACATCCTAAAATGACCTCTAGAGGGACCAACGCAGGTAGGTCCATGCAAGGGTGCACTATAGAGCAGTTAAGTCCATCCCAAGGTGCTCTGCAGAGAACTTAGGCCCTCTTTAACCTGCGCTAGGTGAGTTTGAGCCAAATTCACATAGGGTTTGGGGAATATTCTTATCTTTTGGAGCCTTCTAGAATATTCTCACACTTATCATCTCCTATGAGCTCGAAAATGGATGAGGAATGAGTTAAGACACCTCCTATCCTCTCATCCCTTCCTCCATGGAACTAATTCTAAGTATGTAAGGCCATTCAATACCCTCATTGATGACAAAACCTCCTCCATCTTCCTATAAATTGAGCACTCATCTAAGTGATCAAGGGCTAGACTTTGATGAATTGTAAGGAGATAATGTTAGTTTGAGAATTGAGACTATTGTAAGTGTCGTTATGCTGCCAGATTGTCATGCTTATGATGTGATGTGGATGGAACCAAAGTTGGAGGAGTGATTTCAAATCAGGCTTCATGCTTGTAATTCTTCCTGCTATTCAATAAAGTATTTACACTTTTTTCCATATGCTTATCTTGATATGTGATGCTTATATGTGTGAATGTATTTGATTCCATTTACTTGTAATCAATAGATCTTTTGATTTGATTGGTTCTTTGTCTTCTGTTGATGTTTACAGGTACTTCTCAAGCGTGTTAAGTACGGGAAGGAGCGACAGGACCAATACAAAGGAGGCAAGAGGAAAGCAAAAGTACAAGTAGGTCCTCTCATTCTCTTTGTCTTATCTATTGTTTATAGAAAAAGGTTAAAGTGCTTTAAATTGTTGTTCTAGATATGAATACTTATTTAGGGAATTAGTATTTATCCGTAGATACCAAATTCTTCATAAAAAATTGGTGACTCCACTGGGGACGATCATCATTCCAAGTAGCTTATCCACATCCTAGGACACTCTAGCAGACCTTACTACCTTTCATTGATTGTATTTCAGCCTTGTTGAAGTGAATTTTGGTCAAAAATTGTGTTTAGTTGCCTCTTGGAATGGCTTACTGTCACCAGCGCAAGCTTCTGAGAGACACAGTGAACTGCAGAGCACCCTTGGCTTAGGGATAGTGGTATGAAGTGCACTGTCTCCCATTCGGGGCTGTGTTGATCCTCCTTGGGTCAGTTTTCCACCTTTGGATAGGGTTTTCTACCAAATTTCTTATGTTTGATTGCTTGTTGAATGATCAATGAATGTTATGTCTCTAAAATCAACATTGTATTTCCTTTGCTAGCCCTACTTTGGCTTTGATTGATTAATGTTTCTTAAATGATTTCTTTGTCATTATCGATTCATTGTCAAAGTTAGATTATAGTCGATTAATCTTTGTTCAAAAGAAAGTGTTGTAAGAGTCTTCATTTCTTTCGAAAAGGAACTGTCATAAAGTCTTCATTCTTGCAAAAAGATTGATTGATTTATGTGCATTAGATTCCTTTTGTTCATTTCAACATTAACGGAATTGAAAAGAAAAGCTTGCATTGTGCATATTGTAGTTTGTGAATTCTTGATAGGAATAGTTAGGGAAATTGCATTAGATTTCAAATATCTGATTGCTCTGCCCCTTTATAGCTAAGGTTTTCATTGTTCAAATTGAATGAAAAGAATGTTTATCATAATAGTTGCATTCTAGGAATTGCAAACATACATCACACGGTGAACCTTGAAAGGAAAATTCTAAATAAGATCAACTTAAAATTCATCTGAATTAACCTAATGGAGCATTGTAACTTAACGCATAACATTTAGAGGTTCTAGGCTAGAGACGTGTTCTGGCGTCGTAAAACATAGCAGTTGTCGCTAACTTGTATGCGATACATCCCGAGTGTGATACCTCATTCCATGTACGTGAGTATATAATAGCTCATCCATGTACCTTCGAGTATATAGGGCGGTGTTACAGTATGTAAAGTATAAAGGAATGCTCTCATTGTGTGGTTTCACATTAGACAACGCTAATACGGATTGGGCCTCCATGTACTTTCGGGTATATATGGGAGGACAACACTATGTTGCTATCCATTCCTTGGTAATCGAGTAGGCCGCCTTGTACACTGTGATGCACCAAACACAGCATTCGCGGAGATTGCATGCCTGTACTTCTCAGTTCGCCGAGAGGTATTTTGCAGTTCACAGTTACTTGGTAATCCTTTTGCCTAGATTATCCCTCTTTTGTTTTGTTATGTTACTTTGATTAAAATAAATTAATTGACCATGGATAACATCCTCCACACTCACTCCTTATCTGATCTTATGTTGAGACATATGGCAGCAATTCCAGGGTCCACCGATCAAGGAATTCCTTTTGATGAGAATCCTAGTTATTTTCCTACTTTCGAAAATATGGGTGCTCCTTATATGGCTACATTATCCCTTCTAGGATTTACCATTGGCTTGCCAGTATGGTTGTTTTCAAACTCCTCGGTTCAAAATGTCGTGATTTCTCTACAATCGAATACTCCTCCAACTGGACAAAATCAACCTCCAGTTGACCCTTTGCCTTCTTCCTCGGTTGTTTCTTCCTCCCCTTCTTCCTCTTCACTTGGTGAAAGTTTTGGTACTAGTAACCAAGTGGCTAAGAAGAAGAATAAAGGGAAGAAGAATAAGAAGAAGCAAAATTAGTAGGGGGGCAACCAAGCAACCATGGCTTTGAATGAAACTTCTGATGAGAAATCATCTGATAAGCCTCAAAAAGTTCGATATCCTTGCAAACTTTGTACTGGAGACCATCTTCTTCGAAATTGTCCTGGTATTCCACAGATATTAGAGGAATGGTCTTCTCGTTCAAATCATCCTGTTTCATCAACTTCTGGAGATCATGTTGGTGACACACCATCAACTAGTGGTAGTAAAGTTCATGGAAAGAAGGGTAAAGTTAAGTTTCCCTGTAGGTTATGTGAAGGGAATCACCCCATTCACCTTCATCCCTATCTGGATGAAGCCCAAAAACTGTTGGATAACCGTCCTGCTTCTCCGCAACGACTTTCATCTGGTTACAAGAGACTCTCCCTTAATCCTTCACTAGTTGATGAAGTGACTGACCCAAATCAACCATTGGTCAAACCCACTCTCTCTGAATGTGAATCCCATGAGTCTATACTTTACCCATCACAGGTCGAGGAAATAGTTGGCTCGATTTCACCTTCAGTTAATCGTACCTTTCCCGTAGAGAGTGAGTATGATACCACTCAGGGTCTTTTCATTTCTTCGGATTCTAATGAGCTTGGAGGAAACCCTCCTATTGCATCAAGACAGGAGGAAAATCCTCCCGTTCTCGTAACTCAAGGGGGTAATTCTCCCATTCTTACGATACCCCCTCCAGGTAGTCTGGTCACTTCCTTTGATTGGAATCAACTAGCAAGAGGTTGTCTTCCTTCTTATGTGCCTTTCCAAATCATAGTATAGGTTTGTAATATGATTGTACTTGGAACTATTATAGATGAAGGTACATCTGTGAGTATCCTTTCCTCCACTGACTTGTGAGCGCTCGGTTCGCCGCCACTTATGCCCGTTACCCAGAATCTGTTGGCTTTTAACAGAGGAACCAGTCAACCATTAGGGATCCTTTCTCAGTTGCCTATTACTTTGGGAGGAAAAATCGTTTATCTGAATGTGTGAAGCGAAAAAAGTTCCTTCTTAAGATTAATTACTCCAAAAGACTTGGAATATCAAATTATCCATTAAGGATATAAATATTATATTAAATATGTGAATAAGAATAAGAATGATGATGAATTACAATGAGAATGAGAGGCTTGATTATATACCAAGAAAGTGTCTCTTCATGAAGAGTCATGTCTTATTAAACATGCCTCTTCAACCTAATTACTACCTAACTAATAATTAATTATGATTATTATCATTTACATTATATTTATATATTTTATTCGTTACATTGCCTCCTTCCTCAAAGAGCTTTGCCCTAAAAAGCTTGTCGATGAAAAAAGGCTTGATCTCTTTTTCGGCTTTGAAAGTCTTTCTCTCTTGGAATAGACATCTTTGTCGATACAAGCTGATATGATCTTCTTAGTGACAAACTCGCACTGAGAAGGGATCAGACCATCCCAGATTAATTTTCTGTATAGTATTCTGATCACTGGAATTTTGTAACGACTTGTCAGTGTAAGACTGGACGGATGTTACGTCATTATCCTCTGAAACATTAATTTGTTGTCTTTGGTTTGAATGGCCCTGATACGTAGCTTGGTTGATTTGTCTACTCTCATGATTCGGATGTTGATATAAAGTTTTTAGATTTTCTTTTGGTGAAGATGTTGTTGAATTGGTTATGGAACATTCACTTGGGATGTCCATTGTCTGAACTGCAACATCTAAGCGTGTCGTTTCTTCAACTGATTTGTCTTCTTGAGTTGTCATATTCACTGGATCGGTATTCGTTCCCTTATTTTCAACTTGAATTGTTGTAACTGGAGATTTTGATACTTCTTCTTGAGTGACTTGTTCCAACTTATCTTTTAATGCTTTCTTATCCTCCTTAAGTTTCTTAGTTTGATTGAGCAGACTTTGATTATGGTTTCTCAGACGTAAAAGTTCTTTGGCTTTTGATTCATCAACCTTATTTTCAGTGTTTTGAATTTTAAAATTTTCATCTTTTAGATCTCTGATTTGTTCTAATAAATTTTTATTGAGGTTATTTAAACGCAAAGTTTCCTCTTCTTGTTCTGATAAGTGCTCCTTGAGTTCCTTCTTTGATGCTTTAACTTTCTTGACTTGTTCGAGTAGCTTTTCTTGGTGATCTCTTAGACGCGAAATTTCTTTGTCTCTGCTGCAGATGACTTCTTCAAGCTCTTTTTGCTTCTTTGATATAGTTTTTTCGTTATCTTGAAACATCAAATATGAGATATCCTTAAGGTCTTCTAATGAAGATTTTATTGATTTTGATTTACTTGTTATGTCTCGAAACATGACCATCTTCCCTTTATAAGGAAACGTCAAAACTTGTTTCTTTATGTTTAACATGAATGTACCCAAATCCTTAAATCAGGGTTGACCGAGTATGATGTAAGTGTTTCTATCCGTCCTTACAACTTGAAATTGAGATATGTAGTCATAATGACTTATTATCACTTGTAGATCACTAATTTTATACTTGTTTTGGTCAAAAATATTTTTCTTTACACTAATGCTTAGCTCTGGAATTAATAGTTGATTTGCCAAGTTGATGTTGATATAATTTTTATCATTGCTTGGGTTGATGGCGACATTAACTTCTCTTCCTTGGATATTTCCTTTTAATGTAATTACTCTATGATCTGTAACTGAAAGACCATTATAGGAAAACCTTTCTTCCTTCATCATTTTAACTTTGTATGGATTTTTTTTTTAATAACTTATTTTATCTCCCTTTATATATATATATATATATATATATATATATATATATATATATATATATTTCCAATATTCTCCCTTAATGTGGATTGTTAAAAACTTGAATACCCTTTTATTAAAAAAAAATACTCCTTTATATTGTTGCCCTCTATATATGTATGTATTTCTTTATATTAAGACCCCTTTTCAAAATAACTTTATTATCTTAAAATAATAATAGTTTCACTTTTTTTTTTAATAATAAATTGGTCCCTTTTTTATATACTTAATTACTCCCTTGATAACTTTTTAATGTCACCCCACTTAATATAAAGGTCACGTCTTTTCATATGACACGGTCACGATGTTCACAATACTTTTTAAGTAAAAAGTAATATTTACCTTTCACATAAGAGCTTTTGTATGTTTGTTTTCTCTTATTTTAAAATACCATGGGCTATTACCATGGGTTGTTTCTAAAACCTCGGTTAATGTTCTCCACGTAAAATGTAAAATGTAAAACTTACTACTGGTTTTTAAAACCACGGGCAATTACCATTGGTTTCTAAAATACCATGGGCAGTTGTTTCTAAAACCTCGGTTAATTTTCTCCACGTAAAATGTAAAACTTACCACTGGTTTCTAAAACCATAGGCAATTACCATTGGTTTCTAAAACCACGGGCTTCTCCACGTAAAAAATTTTAAATATACTTGAAAAGATTCCCACTTATCTTTATTATGCACTTTTATCAATAATGTAAAACCTTTATATATATATATATATTTTTTTTTTTTCACTTTTTTTTTTTTTTTTTTTTTTTGTTTGTTCAGAATATATTATTTCCTTTCCTCTTTTTTTTTTTATATACCCTTCTTCTTTATTCTTTATTTTTTATTTTTTAAATAATGGCCAAAGACCTAAAAATGGAGAATCTCCCAATATGTAGCGAAACGCTTCAATTATGACAGCAACGAAGTTGATGACAGGTTGATAGCCAAAGGCCTGGTGATCAACCAACGTGACTCTGATACCACATGAAGTGAACAAAGCTCCTTCTTAAGATTAATTACTCCAAAAGACTTGGAATATCAAATTATACATTAAGGATATAAATATTATATTAAATATGTGAATAAGAATAAGAATGATGATGAATTACAATGAGAACGAGAGGCTTGCTTATATACCAAGCAAGTGTATCTTCATGAAGAGTCATGTCTTATTAAACATGCCTCTTAAACCTAATTACTACTTAACTAATAATTAATTATGATTATTATCATTTACATTATATTTATATTATTTATATATTTTATTCGTTACAATGTGATGGTAGTCTCAGGCCCTTTAGATTACAATTTACTTCTTGGGTGCGACTATGTTTATGACATGGGAGTTATTGTTTCAACACTCTTTCGAGTGATTTGTTTCCTGCATGAAGGCATAATTGTCACCGTTGACCAACTTTCATTTCCCGGTCCAAATATGGCTTTCAGTCAACCATCTTCCCTAAATGGTCCTTTTGTACCAATGGTATCATCCCCGCCGCGAGTTAATATTGTGGCAACCTGTTCCATGCCTACATCAACTAACGATCAATTCAATGATGTTGTACATTATGTACTAGGTGCATTGGAACCAGATCTCTCTAATGGATTCCTTGCTACGGATCCCTTCTAGAGAATTGTTCTCCCATCTGATGAGAACCTCTTGGAAGTCATGACCTCTTATTAGTCGTGATCGAGGAAAATGAGGATAGTTCCTTGTCTTGTGTCAACCTCGTTAAAAAATGAAACCAAGGACATGAGGATAGTTCCTGGTCTTGTGTCAACCTCATTAAAAAATGAAACAAGGAATATGAGGATAGTTCCTTGTCTTATGTCAACCTCGTTAACAAATGAAACCAAGGATATGAGGATAGTTCTTGGTCTTGTGTCAACCTCATTAAAAAATAAAACAAGGCATATGAGGATAGTTCCTTGTCTTGTGTCAAGCTAGTTAAAAAATGAAACAAAGAATATGAGGATAGTTCTTTTACTGTGTCAACCTCATTAAAAAATGAAACAGGTCCCTGAGCATAGTTCCTTGTCTTGTGTAAAGCTCATTTAAAAATGAAACAAGGGTCTATGAGGATAGTTCTTTTATTGGGTCAACCTCATTAAAAAATGAAACAGGTCCATGAGGATAGTTCTTGGTCTTGTGTCAACCTTGTTAAAAAATGAAACAAAGGGTATGAGGATAGTTCCTGGTCTTGTGTCAACCTCGTTAAAAAATGAAACAAAGGGTATGAGGATAGTTCCTGGTCTTGTGTCAACCTCGTTAAAAAATGAAACAAAGGGTATGAGGATAGTTCCTGGTCTTATGTCAACCTCGTTAAAAAATGAAACAAAGGGTATGAGGATAGTTCCTGGTCTTGTGTCAACCTCGTTAAACAATGAAACAAGGAATATGAGGATAGTTATTTTATTGTGTCAACCTCATTAAAAAAATGAAACAGGTTCCATAGCATAGTTCCTTGTCTTGTGTCAAGCTCGTTAAAAAATGAAACAAGGAATCTGAGCAGAGTTCCTTTTCTTGTGTCAATCTCATTAAAAAATGAAACAAGGACCCCTGGAGCAAAGTTCCAATTCGAGTTTTGATTAGATCTCGTAAAATCCCAGTTGAGACCTTCATTTGATCTTGTAAATGAACCTTCATTCCATCCACCTGATAGCCACAAGTAGTCTACTTAGGCGAATGTAATGAAGCTTGGGGGGCATGCACATAGAATCGAGTCATCATGTTGAGGGCATGTAAACCAATTTCAAGCATAGTTCTTCATTTCAAGATTGAGTAAAAATGAAACTAAATTCAAGCATAGTTCTTCGTTTCAAGATTGTCTAAAAACGAAACTGAATCCAAGCATAGTTTTCCGTTTCAAGCTTGTGTAAAAATGAACCCATTTTAACCCTCGTAATTTCCATTCTATCAGCCTTTTCCGTCAGATGAGCCTTGGTTTTTCTCCTTCCATCGTCACTATCTGATTGGCCGGTCATACGCTTTCACTTGGTTGTTTTACCCTTTTTTAGGAACAGTTGCAATGAGCGGTCTTATTAGCCATCCTCTTCACATAAATCAACATGTTTTGAGAAGTTCCAACATCACCGGAACCAGTTGCTATCCTAGACACCACTCGTTCCTAAAAGTGGAGTCCTCTTTAAGCTCTTTTTAGACTCTAAATATGAAAATATTGCAGAGTGCTTGTCCTTTTTAGCTCGTTAATGGATTGGAAATGGCATCTACTCAGTATAAGTTTAACCCTTTTCTGGACTAAGATAGATTATTTACGAAAAAGGAATACGTTGACCGAACATGGTCATTAGTTTCTCTCTTGTATTATTTTACGTTTTTTCGGGCTTGAGAGACAAATATACGAAAAAGAACTTGTGGAGTTTTATTTTCATCCCTTTTCAAACTCTCTAAACATGAAAAGGACCGAGTTATCTTTGTCGTTAAACTCGTTAAAACATCAAATAGCGACAAACTTGTCGATCATGACAAGACCGAGTTTCACCTTCGCTAGACTCGTTAAAACATCACATAACGATGGATTCACCTGAAGGGTGAAATTATACAACAAGTATATGTTATCCTCCTCTAGCTTGATAAAAATAAAGAGGTACTAGTCAACAATGACTGGGGAAAATGGGAAAAGGGGCAAACCACTTTTGGTAGCAGGTCGCTCTTGAACATGACACTTTCATTTCATCACTGTGACTATTTGGGTTGAGTTATCATACCATTGGTCTATCATACCATCCATCACTTTGTTTTGGGTCAATCCTACCAATTCATTTCAGTGTTGCCTACATGTTCAATAGAAGTCATTCAGTTAAAATTCATCCTTTGCAATACTCATAAACCTTCATTTTCATGACCTCCATTCCTGAACCTTGTGTCGTCAGTCAAATTCCATCTCCAAAATCATTACACTCATTTCATGTCGTTGATGTGGGATACATCAAGGCCCTCCTACAATGAGTCGCTTATTGTCGACATCAACACATTATCCAAGAAGTTGACTTAGAAACACCCTTTCAGTACCTTGAGGCTTGCATGCATAAATGGCAAGTTTCTCACTTCCAGTGATAGGTTGAAATCATTGGCCTTTGACACAAAGACTTTGTATGGTGTTTGACATCAAAACATCCATTCACACCATGCAAAATATACTGCAGTACCTTGAGGATCATTACAATCAGGGAAAATTTTAAGAACCCCCCCGAAATTTACATGTATAATAAATGGGCGAATCTCCATGGTATATAGGAAAAATGGAAGGCGATTTTATCAATAATATGATATGTATATATAATTTTTTGGCGAATCTCTCGCCAGGCATGGCGAATATTTTACTCAATTATAAAATCTTTTATTTATTGAATACACAAATGAAATCATTGCATTTCTTTAAAATATCTTTTGAAATCAAAATTACCGAAATTACATATCAATAACCTAGTGGGTGTAGGATAAAATTCACCCGTGCCATTCACATAAAGCATGAAGAAAAACCTAATACTATATATAAAACCAAGAAAAATTCAAATTCATCACTTCTAGGGACCTCGTAACCACCCTGCCAATACACAAGTATGTTCCTGTTTGCAATTAGAAAAATTACCCAAATTACAATCTGTTTACTCCAGCATATGTTGGAAAGTTAAAGAAGGATGACTAGTGCAATCAATCCATTCCTTTTAGCCCTGGATTTGTTTCAGTTTAAAACAGAAGTATACAAATATACTTGTCCAATGTCTATGCTTTAACCATTCACCTTAAGATGTTTTTACAATATAATTTCCTAAGTCTATTTAATATCTTCATTATCATAAAAACCAACCTATATCCATCTTAACTCCACATCTAGCACTCTTAGGGGGATGAAATCTATTTATCCCTCTGAGCACTTGGTAGACCCAGAATTAAGATGGATCTAAGATGATAGAATTTCCCCTTTAAATAGTCTATGCTCACATGAATACCATGGTATTACCATGGGTCAATACCATGGGTTATTATAAACCTGGAGCTTAAAAATTACTATTAGTAATTTATAAAAATTAATCAAATTAATAGTTGATTTTTATTTTATTTTTTATTTTAACCAAGCTAAAATCTTTAACATACATTAAATTACAACATCCATTTTTACTCTTGATCGGATCAAATATTTTTTCACTCTATGCTAGTTTGCATATCACGATATTTGATACCTCTCGGGGGTTAGTAGATTCAGAGTAAAGATGGATCTATGCTGGTTTAATTCCCCCATTTAAATAGGCTACATTCCATGTGAATACCATGGGTCAATACCATGTGCAATTTTGGTGAATAACATGGGTCAATACCATGTGCCATTTTTATTTTTATTAATACTAATATTAGGGTTAATAATGTTTTTTTGCATGGTATTAATAACAATCTAGTCCATGGTATTTGTCCCATAGTATTTTGCCCATAGGTTTCACCTAAATATAACACATTTTTTGAGTGTTCTTAAATATAAGGTGACTTATGGAGTAAATATAAAAAAATGTTTTATTTGTTTACCATATCTCTCGTTTATTTATATTTTTATTAATTTACCATACCTCTTTTACAAATATGGTATTTGGCCCATAGGATTCACTTAAATAAAACCTCTTTCTTGAGCCTTCATAAATAGAACGAGGGTTATGGACTAAATATAAAAAGAGGTTTTATTTATTTACCATGCGTCTAGTTTATTTATATTTTTATTTATTTACCATACCTTTTGAGTAAGTATAAAAAGATGTTTTATTTATTTACCATACCTCCACTTTACTTATATTTTTTTTTTTTTACACCCTTGCATGTATATAAGGTGACTTATGGAGTAAATATAAAAAATGTTTTATTTATTTACCATACCTCTCATTTATTTATATTTTTATTAATTTACCATACCTCTTTTATAAATATGGTATTTGGGCCTTTGGCCCATAGGATTCACTTAAATAAAACCTATTCTTGAAAACGGGCGAATGGATTCACTTAAATAAAACCTATTCTTGAAAATGGGCGAATGGAAGGTTGTAACTCCTAATTTCAAGGGCTAAATTTACCTTTTTTACCCTCTCCCTTAAAATAAGGTGGGATATTTGAGGTGATTTGTAAAAATGTACTATGATACAAAATATTCACCCACTAAAAATTTAAAACCCCTTAATTTCGCCAAAGGGCGAACATTCGCCCCTAAAATTTTCTATGATTACAATTATAGGTGATTTCTCTCACGTCTGTTAACGGCTTACATCATTGGCTGGTAATCAGACGGTGTCTTCCCATGTTCGACTTCAGATCACATATTCACATGGTTAGACTTGTACTTGAGTGAATGATTGAATGAGATAGAAGGCCCCGAATCTAGTTTCATCCATCCGAGCCACGATTTCAGGAAATGTACCAAATCACTCGTACAATGGCTTTACATTGATGGTCATTCCAATCATGGGTCTATATCTGTAGATGAATGTCTATGTACTTGTAATGAAAGTTTATATTTTTAGCATAGGTATGCCTTCCCTCAACAATTCATGAGAAAAAATCAAAATATCATGATATTATGTATTGTAATCGATGCAGGTCACAAACTACTTAGGAACCTCCTCATCACATCGTAAAGCATATCACCTGACATTAACATTTTCAACTTCGTGCTTTAGGGGGCAGTTGATACAGATCCATTTGGGCACATCACTCCCATCATCCAGATCAATGTTTTAGGGCTCATCAAACCCTAATTTCAGTTGTTACATACACTAAACAAGTAAACCTTTTGAATGCCTCCTTCCCAAACAGTTTCATGGCCTGAAGACATCTTGAAATGACCTCTAGAGGGACCAACGTAGGTAGGCCCATGCAAGGGTGCGCTGCAGAGTAGTTAAGTCCAAGCCAGGGTGCTCTATAGAGCACTTAGGCCCTCTTTAACCTGCTTTGGGCGAGTTTGAGCAAAATTCCCACACTTATCATCTCCTGGATCCTTCTAGAAGATTCCCACACTTATCATCGCTTATGAGCTCGAAAATGGATGACGAATGACTTAAGATACCTCCTATCCTCTCATCCCTTCCTCCATGGAACTAATTCTAAGTATGGAAGGCCATTTAATACCCTCATTGATGAAAAAACCTCCTCCATCTTCCTATAAATTGAGCACTCATCTAAGTGATCAAGGGCTAGACTTTGATGAATTGTAAGGAGATAATGTTAGTTTGAGAATTGAGACTATTGTAAGTGTCGTTATGCTGCCAGATTGTCATGCTTATAATGTGATGTGGATGGAACCAACGCTGGAGGAGTGACTTCGAATCAGGCTTCATGGTTGTAATTCTTCCTACTATTCAATAAAGTATTTACACCTTTTTCCATATGCTTATCTTGATATGTGATGCTTATATGTGTGAATGTATTTGATTCCATTTACTTGTAATCAATAGATCTTTTGCTTTGATTGGTTCATTGTTTTCTGTTGATGTTTATAGGTACTTCTCAAGCGTGTTAAGTACGGGAAGGAGCGACAGGACCAATACAAAGGAGGCAAGAGGAAAGTGAAAATGCAAGTAGGTCCTCTCATTCTCTTTGTCTTATCTATTGTTTAAAGAAAGAGGTTAAAGTGATTTAAAATTTTGTTCTAGATATGGCTACTTATCTAGGGAATTAGTATTTATCCGTAGATACCAAATTCTTCATAACAGATGGGGAGACTGAATGGTGACTTGTTGTGTATTTGGCATCAGGTTGACATCTTGATTTTGCAGCTTGGGTTCCTCCTCTACATCATAAATCTCAATCAACTCCTCAATCTCTTTAGTGAGCTCCTTGTCCTGCATCTTCTTTCTCTTCTCTTATAGTTGTCGGTTTTGTTCTTGTTCTTCGGCTTGTCTCCATGTGACTTCTTCTTCTTCTACTCTTTGCGTTTCTTCTTCTTCTTGCTTTTTCCTTTCTTCCTCCAAGCTCTTATGCTCTCTCTCTTCTTTCTACTTATGTTCTACTTTTGGTATCCTTTGTTTCCTCTTCTTCTTTGTTGGTATGGTTGCTTTAAGTATGACTGAATCTACTTTCATCTTGCAGCTTCACTCTCCCCCTAGGCTGTGAGCAACTTTCCCCTTTCCCTTCTTACACACCAGGTTGTGCCCTTCCATTGGTATTGCTTCAGGAGTGACTGATTTCTGTGGAGTAACTTGCAATGTTCCAATGAAGTTGACTAGTTCACGGGACTTGAAGGAATTATAAGAATTCTTCCATGGTTCCTCCTCTGGCCAGTGAAAGGTCTCACATAGCCACTGGAAATGAATCCTCACATAGTGGTCTCTACAAATATTTCGAGGATCATACATATTAAAGTCCGGAGTACCAAATGCAAAATTTTCTATCACCTTTACTTCAGTATCCATGACTTTCAAATTCTTGATCTCGTAGAATATGATTTACATAAGAAGAGTTTGACAAGGTGCTTTCTTCTTCCTGTGAAAAGTTGCTGACAACCTTGTGGAGAGATGATACATAACTTCGTGCATGACTAAATTATCGGTGGTATACCTCAGTAAAATATGCAGAGACTTCTATCCGCCGAACACCCTGAGGAAAGTGCCATCCTATGAGGCAAACTAATCTGTTATCTCTAACATTGCTTTGATTGCCCCATGTGACATGCAAGGTGGCTCTTCCTCAAAGATCAACTAGTACAACGAGATGAGGAAGTGATTAGTCAACTTTTCCATTACTCCTCTATGGTTGCACGCTGAAAGAAGCTTGCAATGAATGTGCATGGCAGGGTCTCGTGGTGTCCAATTCCAATTCATGCCAGGGAATGCATTGTGTGTGCAGATTTCATCCAATAAATATTCATACATGTAAAATCTATCTTTCTTGCCCTTGGGAAGATTTAGGGCACCGTCTACATGGATCTTCAGTTTTCGATCCAACAAGTTTGACCAGTTGAATGGTTTACCTTCATTCACAACCTGGTTTAGTAAGAATTTACACCCTTCAGTGAAGGTCTCAATGCTTTGCTGACCATAGATTCTACAACATAGAACTATCAAGAGTTGATAGGCCCTCCTGGGAATTTTTTTTCTTTTAGGTATTGGTGGGTGTCTGATGGAGCTTTTTTGGCTCTTTCACCTAGCCTTTAACAATATCCTTGTTACTCAAGTAGCTGGTGGCAACATAAAAGTAAAAATCCATGAGTGATTTTGGCTCTGTCAAATGATGATAATCTGGTGCCAGAAACAAAGCAAGCCATTGTCCGTTGGCATTGTTCATCCATAGTCTTTGGATGTACATGAGAAACTATCCAGATGACAACGTCTGCACATGGGAAATCCAAATACCTTCATGCAACCTTATGTAAATGTGACTTCTCGACATTGATATACACTTGCCGATATTCAAGGTCTGCTTTGAAGCTTCTTGCTGAGAATGCTTCATTCACTTTCTTCCATGTGATATTTGATTCCTTTTCTATGAACAATTGAGTATCTGCGTAAACTTGAAATTTCATTGGTGTACTCTAAACTACCTCCCCAATTCTACTCTTTGTGGTGTCCTTTTAAGAAGATCTCTTTGGTGCCATGATGTCAATGATTGATGAAGAGAAGTGCTCAACAACTAATACCTGTACAAGGAAAATGCACTTGTGGCAAAGATAAATTAACTTTAGAAAATCAACTTACAAAGAAATATCACAATAGAAACCAATGGATTGACTAGGATAATTACACAATTCTTGGGGTGAAGGAGGGATACTGTTGGGATGGGGTCACTTGGGTCAATTTTGGGGTTAAAATAACCCAAGTTTTGATGTATTTTTTGTAAGTAATGTAAAGTCTCTGCAATTTGTGGATGTGGAGTGCATAGAGGATTAGGAGACAAAGGGGTTTTAGCCCCTTGTTTATGTAAAGTTTGATTCGGTTTTGAGATCCACCCATGGTTCGTGGATCATGGGATTGTATGTAAAAGGCTATAAATAGGTGTTTCTTAGAGAGTTTAAGGCATATCTTGGATGTAATGGGTCAATACAAGAGAGTATTAACACAGAGAATTGGGTCAGATAGGAGAAGAGAGGCTCTGCAGTTGAGTGCGGAGAGGCCTAGGTAGAGTCCGCAGCTGAGTGCGCAAACCCCTGCAGCTGAGTGCACAAGGTAGTTTGAGTCTGTAAAGTTGAACTGAAGATCAACAAATAAAGCTACTGAAGAATTCATGTGTATATTTGTCTATCTTCTTTTACTTATGTTTATGATATACGTTGTTGATGAATAATTTGTTTATGGAATATTGAGCTAATGATGCATGATTCTCTTCAATAAGTCTTAATAAATGTACGCAATGCATGTTAAGTACTTTCGCAATGACTGTGATGAATTCTATTATGTTTACTAAATAACTTAAGTATATCTGTGTGAACACTAATTTAGGATTGTTCTCTAATATGCATAAGTGGATAAATCAACTGATAAGGGTTCGTAAAGGCTAGTTGTAGACCTTCATGAAGGTCTGAAGATTGTTTTAGTAGGGTTGTAGTATTGAGCCGTAAGGGCTTATCAATCAACGTGAAGGCAGATCTAAGGCACTAAAATACATCACACTCATCTCTGGATGCATAAACTTGGTTCTTGCATCCCCCCATACTACTTCGGGTGAGACTACAACCTGCGCTACGTGGGTTTTTGCTGAAATGGCTAGTAGTGTAGGGATTTGTTGGTTGGTGCAACTAACTCTAAACCTGGGTTAGGACCCCCTAAGCCAACAAATAGTTCCGTGATTCTGTGGATTAGCATGTTAGTGATGGGGATAGGACCTCCTAGGCATAAACACCCATCGTGCACCAAAGTGAGAAGCTGGCACACACAAATTGTGTTGATAGGGGTGCAGTGAAAATGGGGCACCCAAAACAGATTAAGTAATCCCGAGTTCTCCACACTATGGATCGATTCCACTGTCTCTAGAATGGTAACACCTGACTCCGCATAGTAGACACACTTCATGTACATATCGGTTGCTAAGTGTGGAAACCTAGCATGATCTATAAGGTCTTAATCCTCAATTTTTAGTAGTGGGATCCGCGCAAGCCGCGAACCTTCAAAGGGAACCTGCTCAAGTGGCAGGGGCATATAAATCGAAAACTTCTCCAAATCTAGGTCCCTTGTGACCTTCGCCTTCCCCTTGCATGGGGGGACATAGTCGAGTAGCTTCGTGATGGGCTCCACTCCCTCAGCATCGATGTCTTTTGTACCTTGGCCTTCTTACACCTCCATGTCAACTACCTTCTTGGGCTTCTTATCTATTTTCCATTTGGCTTGGATAGTGGAATTATTTCTTGGTGATTCATGCACTGGTAGTGGCTTTTTCTGTTTATTCTTCTTCGGTTTAGCTGTTTGGGTTTATCTAGCAGGGGTAGGCTTCAGCCTAGGCGACCTCGGCATCGTAGGCACAGGAGTTGGAGCTTCCATACTCACAACTTCTGGGGCAACTCCTTCAGAGGAAACATTGCCACCAGTACTCATGGTTTCTGCAGGGCTTGGTCCAAGCATTTTTTTGAGAATGAACTTCTGATTCAACTCAGACAACTTAGAAAACGCAGGGCTAGCAACTAAATACTCCCAATACGATCGGTTCATAAGTGATAGACAACAAATATTCACAACAACTCTAAAGGCGCAAAGTGTTCTCGGTTGGACTAGCACACATAATTTATATATGTTTTTGAATTCAAATCCGACCGTTCCCTTCAATTTCTGACAATTAATGTTGTTTTGGTGGAAGATTTTCAAATATTTTTGCCTTAAATGCCGCCAGACCGCTCCCCTTATCCGTCTTTTCACTGTAAAGTCATGAAAAGTGACTCCAATGGTCACTTTTCTACTGTGCTTCGCAGCACCTCCCTCCATGGCGCGGCTTCTGACGAGCACCAATATTGCAGCAAGAATGCTACAACTCTTGGGCTACCAGCTTTACTTTATCAACCCGGGTTTCCTACAAACTTGGAGGTGACAGTGTTGTATACACAAGTAAAAGTAATGGTTCTGCCTTTTTTCACTATTCAGCTGGCAAGAGACCACTAGGGTTTCCAAGCCAGACTTCTATGGATTCAGAAGAAGCTTGGTTCCTTGATGAAAGAAATAGAAATCTACTCTAAGAGAGAGCTGATCTACTGCAATACTGAAAAAGACTAAAATTTAATGTTAAGGCACACCATTTCCTAGTTAACTACTAAGAGCTATGCTTTGCAATGATGATAAAGTAACATGAAAAAAATGCTAATATCCTAAGCATGGAAGTTAAAAACATCAAACACAATTTTTATGCATGTAAAGGACTATAATAAATCTATTTTTCCTTTTTATGTTTTTCATGAAAAATCAAGTGTGCAAACTAATCTCTTTTGGTGATGTGGCAGGTGGTTTAGGGATGCTGGTGGATGGCTGGAAGGTTTTGGAGATGTTTGGAAGGTTTGGGGGACCCTTGGGTGACCGTGGGAGGCTTCCTAGAGGTTTTCCCTCAATTTGGCCTCAAAACAGGCCACTACAGGAAAACCTACAGGATGTACTAGAAACCTACAGGATTCCCTATATTTCTACAAGATACAGCCGTGAGAAAAATGATGGGTGTTGGAGGTGAAGGGAGGCTTAGGGAAGGTGGTTGATGGGTGGAATGGAGTGAAAAAAGGCCTAGGATCACTCAAAACCCAAAACCTAGTTTAGGAGATGGTTGGATTCGCTCAAAATGCTTGAGGAAATTTCTATGTAAAATGATGAAATTGATGAAGGTTTTGATGAAAACAAGGAATGCCTATGGGTGAATGAAATTGGAAGGTGGTTGTTGGCTATGAAATTTATTTCTACTTCTGAAGCACCTGCTCTGCATCAAACATGTGTAATATCCAAAAAGTCATGTAAACAAGAAGAATTCTCATGAGCTTGAAAAGTATAATTTAATGAACTAATTGTCTACCTTATGCATGAAGAAATTGTTGAATAACATGGAATCATGGATGAGATCTATTGCAAGAATGAATATAGAAGAGATGGCAATGAAATCCTACTTTGCAAAATTGATCAAATTCTAGTTTAAGTACAACAAACTCTAAATATCATGAAAGAAATGGAAATCTGTCTTTTTGGGTTGCATAAGGGTCCTTTCCAAGACACCTACTGATAGCTTTGTGGTGCCTCTTTTATCCCTTCTAACATGCTACCGAAGTAAGGCACAAATGGAAGCAAACTAATAAACAATTAATCAAATCTACACTACTTGCAACGAAATACTTCTAAAAACAGTTTAACCATGAATCTATGAAACTAAGCTAAGCATAAAGATACAAGAAGAGTAGCCTTTACTGCTAGGGTTGGGACATAACCCAAGAGCTTCAGCCCTCTGAGATAACTCAATACTGGATCAAGAAAAATCTCATTCTTATTACCAAAACAGGAAATTACATCAAAAGTCTTCCACAAGTCTGGAGCTCGAAAATAGCTAGAGTTTTACAACAAAAAATTGAATCCTAATGAGGCTCTAGGCCTCTCTACTTATACAACTGAAGTCTCCAATGACTTCCTTAAATTTAGGGAGGCTCGGATCCCAAACTCGAGATGAACTAACTCTTTGTCTATCACTTTCTCGGCTACCTTCTAATCTTCATGACTTGGCTGCTTGCACTTCGAGCTGGTGGGATTAATGGAGGAATATTCAAATGGGGGAGGAGTAAATGAGGAGGATTTACCTCCTACAATCTCTCTCCCTTGTCCCATTCGAGTTTCAAACCTTAGCCTTGCCAAAATTCCTTGATTTTCTCTTCCAAACCTGTACTCAATGCATATTAGTTCACTAGGCATAATATCTCACTTTAACTCATCTCATTAAACAAAATATAATTAAAACGTGTAATAAATTGTGAGAAGAGTTGGTTTGACTAAGCTAGGAGGTGAATTAAGGCCCTTATAATTACCCAATGATGAGGCTCATCATCACCCCCTACTAAAAGTGTTGCTCATCCTCTTAGCAACTCAATCAATATCCATGTCTTTCATAGCTCTAGTGGCCTCCCTGACATCCCATGCCTCTGTTGTGGTTTCTTCTTTTTGTTCATAGAAACCTTCTTTCTTTTCTACCTCCTCCCACTACCTCCTTTCTTCTTCTTCCTTCTAGCATTCCTAAGAGCAGTGGTGGACTAAGTCTCAAGCCAATCCAATTGACTTTGAGCCTTTGCATAGATTTCTTGCACATGGGTGTCTTTTCCAGTGCTTCTCTCATTCTTTGAGGAGAGTGGTACTCTCTTATCTTTAAACTGTATGGCAATGTGTTCCATCTCCTCAGGCAAGATTGCATGATATCATCCCCTAACAACCTGAACATGTCCTCAAAATGTGAAATTTCTTGCTCTTGGGAAGCAAGATACTTGGGTGCAAGTTGAGGATCATTTGCAATTAAATTATGTGTACTGATGAGGGCCATTGGATTGGACTGCTTAACTCTGATCATAAGAGGTTATGTTTGTTCTCTTGCCAATATCTTCTTCATTTCTATAGCCCTTGCTTTCTCATGGTTCATCCATGATGCCAAAGCCATCAACTGTAAATCTCCTAGCTTGGCATTAGGGTCCCATACATTCATGTCTGTTAAGTCCATGTTATGCAAATAAAACTCAAACACCTTGTCCCTATCTTCCAATGTACTTTGATCACAAAGATCAATGAACTGCTTATAATCCTGAAATGGCATAGTGCCTCTCTATGCTAGGGCCTTGATTTGGGACTGCAGCCATTGTTTTTTAAGGTATAGGGCATAGGATTTAGCTGGAATCCTGCACTGGATTGCTTCGAAAGAGAGACTGGCCATGGATGCCAATTTATTCTCTCTTTCTTGCAGTTGTCCTCTCAACCATGCATTTTCTGTCTCTAACTGATTTCTCATTATGGCCTCTCTGTCTCTCAAGCCACTTAGTTCTCTACCCATCTCCTTGAGCTTCTCCTCCATGTGACCAATGTCCTCCACGCCCTTGGACTTTGGCTCTCTCCTTCTCAAGCTCAAAGAATAATGGAATAGCATTTTTTTGTGGAATGACCCTACCTCCTTCAACAAATCTATAGTAGGAGTCAAGGTTAGGTTGGGGGCTAGGTTCCCTTAGCTCTGGGTCCTCTTCTTTAGTTTCTTGTTGTAGGCTTCCCTCCTTATCCAATTTTTGAGTCTCCTGTAGGTTTAGCAGAGTCTCCTGTAGGACTGCTTCTACTTCCTATAGGTCCTGTTGTGTATCCTGTAGGATTGCTTTTCCTTTGGATGAGGTGGATCTAGTTATAGGCCTTCTCACATAGGTGATAGGAGACTTAGGAGGAGGCATTTTCTCCTGCTGTTTAGGTGAGTCCTCAATTACAATGGGAATTTTGGTTGGAGTTTGGGGTTTCCCCTGCCTTATCCTTGTGCTTTTCCTTGTCCTGAAATATAAGGGGGTTTGCCTCTGTCTTTTGCCTTTCTGTTTGATAGGGGTTCTAAGATCAGTGGGGGCAGTTGTTGCTTCTCTCTCAGTGGGTTCTAGAGATACCCTAGGTGACTCCTCTTTGTCTTATGCCTCCTCTTTTCCATTGCCCTTTCCTATATGTTTTTCCCCTCTTCTCCTCCTTCTAGATCCTCATCTTGTTTATTAGTCTCCTCCTTGACATCTTCCTTTGTTTCCTCATCACCTTCCTTCTCTTTCTCCTCTTCTTCCTCCTCATCTGTCTCATCTTCATCCCTCTCTGCTTCTTCTCCATCTGTTTCAGTTTCTTCCTCATCCTTTTCACTGACAGTAGGACTAATGTCATATGTGAGGGCTTTGATATCCTCCTCTATCTGCATGTCTCTGAAAATTTCCCATTGGATAGGAATTCTGAGGTTTTGGAGGGCATCTTCTATGATGATTCTAATTAACCCATGGTGGGCTAACTGTTGGTGGTTTCCCTCTTGCACCTTTATGCTTGTGTCTATCAGTGATTGCAGAAGGAAGTATGGTATGTTGAGCCTATGGTGAGGAGGTGTTTCTGCTCCAAACCTCAATTCTTTAAGAAGCCTAAAGTGATACCCATAAACCACACTATACCTATCCTCACATTATATGTATTTGATAAGGTGGTAGCTCACCTCATTCCAGGGATATGGTAGCCTTGCTCTCCTTACTCCATTTTTGTCCTTAATGGGCTCTTCTCCCTCTAAAAAGAACTTCCTTTTGGCAATCTAGCTATCTCCCTTGTCTTCCTTTCTTCAAGGCACTCCTAGGGGAAGTGTGGTAATTCTTCTTATGAGTTCAGGGGTGAGCTCTATGGAGAGGCCTCTCACCACAACAGTGGCATGAACTCTAGTCAGTGGAATGAGGGAGAGAGAAAAATCTCGAGCCACTTCATCATCATACCCTCTTAGTTTTTCAAAATACCCCATCCAATTATGCCTTGTGAAGATTTCTAACACCTGAGGGTGTTGGTGGATTCTCATAGTATTAATGGGCTCCCTTCTATTAAACCCCCCTGTCATTTTGTTGGTGAATTTGGAGGAGTTGAGATGGTTGACACAATTTTTTTGAATGCAGAAGTAAATGACTGAAAGAACTGTGGAGACAATTCCCTTACACAGCTGCCAAATTCACTCACTACTATGTTATTTTCTGTTCAATTCACTTTGAAAAAGGGAAGTAATTATAGATCTTGCCTCTTCATAGTGTTTGTTGTAGCCAACCCACGTGTTTTCCCCTCTGAAACTCCTCTCGGCCAATCATGTAGACTGTATGTCTATATCCTGTAGGATTCCTGTGCAATCCTGTAGGATTTCTTGTGTACTCTTTGTAGGAAGTCCTATGTAGGAGATAGATGGAATTTTCCTCTTCTATAAGTTGCCTAGGTATGATAGTGACTTTTCTAGAGTGAGCCTCGAGGAAATGAATGCATGAGTGCATGGGGATCAACAAGTATTTCCTCTTATGGCCAAGTTATGTGAGGTGGTGTGCTGGCAGCGGAGGTACGTTTTCTATTTTTGGACTGTTGGTCCCCACTACCACCTCATCATTCCCCTCTCCTCGTAATCAACTCCTAGTTCATGCCTCCATAGACTTAACTATTTTTTTCCTTCTCTTTTGTTTTTTTGACTTGACTGCCGCCATGTGTGGGAGGACCAACTGTTTTGTCTTCGTCGACTGAATGAAGGTGGCCAAGTTAATTAGCCACCTTTCGCTTATAAACCAAATTACTCGTAAAATTTACATATTTTGACCACATTATGCACATGAGAGAGTGAAGCAAGATACTTACCTCTGTTGCTAATACCTTGCTGCAGTTGTTGAAGACCTTAGGTGCTTAGTATATGTTGGTTGCATGCTATTTCTCCTTCCATTTTTTATTGCTCTATGCTAATTCCTTTGATGTGCTGGTACCTAGTGTTGAAGATGATGGTGTTGTTGCTACTTTGGAGCTGCTTCTGCTCTTGGATCTTCATGTTGGAAGCTTGCTGCAAATCATGATTTGTATTCTGTGGGATAAGCTACTACAGGATGTCCTGTAGCTGCTTCTCCCTCAGAACTTTCAATTATACACTCTGCTGGGATTTTGAGGATGGTGACATGGGTTGAGAGGAAGACTACGAGTCTGGAGAAATGAGAAATATTCAGGTGCTGCTCCCTTCTGCCCTCTGTTCCATTTTTTCTCTCTGTGTATTTTCTTGAAGACTATGAAAAATATATTTTTTGAAACTGATTTTTTTTTTTTAATGGTGAATGCAGGGGTGATGAAAGTGAAGACAGGTATGGTAATGAAGTTGTGATGTAGGGATGTCATTATTTTGATAGGGCAGGTCATTTTCTCACCCTAGGGTCACTTCCTGTAGGATTCCCGAGCCATTGTAATTCCTACAGGATCATCCTGTAGGTTTTCAGGGGATCCTGTAAGTTTATAGGGGATCCTGTAGAAAACACAATCCCCTTGTAAATTGAAGCAAAGGAGTGAAAAAAATGAAAGAAATGGTGGAGTGATGAATGAAAATGAGTGGAAAAATAAAAATGTGAGTGAAATAGGTCCCTTTTTTATCCTCCTTTGTTCTCTGATCGTCCTCCTTGCTGACCTGCAAATATAAATTTTCATGTTTTATTTTTTGAAAACAACTATTCTTCCTCTAAGAGGTTTTCATCCTAGCTATTTGCCCTGGGCGCCTCAAGAGAGGTTTTCACCCAGGGATATTTTTATTTCCTTTTTTTATCTTTTTTTTTTTGACACCATTGGGCCGCCCCAAGAGGTTTTCAACCTAATAGTGGGACTCAGGCGCCTCATGGAGGTTTTCACCTGAGTCCTTATTTTTCTTTTTTCTCAGTGATTTGATGAGGCAGGAGTTGAAACTTGCTCCACCACCATCACTGTTTTATTGATACCATCAATGAACTCTTGCTTTGACAATGGTCTTTTGTAAACTTTCAATCGATGTCCATTAAAAAGTAAAGGAATGGCCTCTTCATCTATGGTTCTGATTTACACTGAACCATTATCATGACATCTTTCTATAACATAAGGTCCTAGCCATCTTGTCCTTAACTTTCCCTTAAAGTCTTTATATCTGGAATCATATAACAAGGCCCAATCACCTTCTTGAAATTGCTTATCCTTGATGTTCTTATTGTGCCAGATCTTCCTCTGAAGTTGAGTTACCTTTGTATGTAAAAGGCCTTGCATTCTGAACTCATTTAAACCATTTAACTGAAGAAATCTCTCTTTTTGTGCACTGCTAAGATCTAGATCTAGTTGGGTTGCCATCCTTAATGTGTTATACTCAAACTCAATGGACAACAGGGCCTTTTTCCCATATACCAGCTCATAGGGTGTGAATCCAGTGGTGGTTTTCCAGGTGGTATTATAGGCCCAGGTGGCCTCAACTAGTTTATCTGCCCAATCTTTCCTACTGTTGTTAACCACTTTGATCAAGATGCCCTCCAGCGCTCTATTGGTCACCTCCACTTGCCCATTAGCTTGTGGTTGATAGGGAGTGGAGGTCCTATGCTTGACCTTGTGCTGGCTAAGCAAGTATTCAATCATGTTGGAGGTAAACTAGCTGCCTTGATCAGTGACTAACTCTCTAGGGTACCCAAATTTGTAAAATACATTCTCCCTTAAGAACTCAGCCACCTTCTCCTCTGTTGCTACCTTAATTTCCTTGGTTTCAACCCACTTAGTTAGATAGTCAGTGCACACAATGATGCACTATTTTTTCTTGGAAGGAGGGTCAATAGGTCCAATGAAGTCCATGCCCCACTTGTCAAATGGCTTGAAAGTCACTTGAGGCTGCAGAGGCATTTCATCCCTTGGAGTAGGATTTCCCATCCTTTGGCACCGATCACACTGACTAGTATATATTTTCACATCTTGATGAAGAGTGGGCCAATACTAGCTTGCTTGTAACACTTTGAATGCTTTCCTCTTTGCTGCAGATTGACCTCCACAAGGCCCATCATGACAGGTCAGAAGGATGTCAAAGACTTCCTCCTCCCTGACACACCTTCTCAAGATTTGATCTGGGCCAAGTTTGAAGAGATTGCCCCCAATCCAAGTGAAGGGGGCACTCTTCCTTATAATCTTGCTTTTCTCTTTGGAGGATAAGTTCGATGGGAACTGTGTACATACCAAATATTTTGCTATGTTAGCAAACCATGGAGAGAGAACTGAAATGGTGAACAAGTGCTCATCTAGTAACTTGTCATCAACCATTCCCTCTTGACCTGTAAGCAAAGATAATATGGACAAAAAGTCTACAACAACATTTTCCTTACCAGGGTTATCAACAATAGTTAGATCAAACTGTTGTAATAAAAGTAACCATCTTATAATACGAGAATTCACATCGGGTTTATTCATTAAATATTTGATTGTAGCATGGTCAATATGGACAAATGTTTGATAGCCTGTAATATAATGCTAAATTTGTTCAATGAATGCACAACAACCGGGAGCTCCTTTTCAGTCACTGTGTAGTTCAGTTCGGCCTTTGAAAAATTCTTACTGATAAAGTAAATGGAATAAGGAAAATTTTCATCTATCTGACCTAGGGATGCTCCTATGGCTTTGTGTGAGGCACTAGCATGAATGTGAAAAGGAAGGACCCAATTTGGGTCTCGGAGAATCGAAGCAGTGGTTAACTTGTTCATCAGGATGTCCGAGGCCTCTTGACATCTTTTTTACCATATAAACTTAGAGTCCTTGGCCAACAACCCAAATAAAGGAGAGGCCAACTTGCTGAAGTCATTTATGAACCTTCGGTAGTATCTATCTAACCCTAGGAAACTTCTGACACCTCTCTTCTTTTGAGGAGGTGGGACCCTCTGGATGATAGCTATTTTGTTTGGGTCCACCTACAGTCCTTGTTGAGATATTGAATGACCTAGCATGATCCCTGCAGTCATCAAGAATTCATATTTCTCGATATTGAGAGACAGGTTCATATCAATTCATTTGTGGAGTACCTTACCTAAGTTGGACAAAGCCTCCTCGAAATCACCTCCATAAGGTGTGAAATCATCCATATAGATTTCTACTGCATCATGGACCAACTCAGCAAAGATACTCAGGACTTCTATATGAAAAGTGGTGGGAGCATTGCATAGGCCAAAAGGAAGGACCCTATAGGCAAAAGTACCCCAAGGACAAGTGAAGGTGGTTTTATCCTGGTCTTCTGGGCTAATCTGGATTTGATTGTACCCACTGAATCCATCTAGAAAAGAGAAAAACTTCTTCCCTACCAGGCCATCTAGCACTTGGTCGATGAAAGGTAGAGATAAATGGTCCTTCTTTGTGGATTTGTTCAACTCCCTGTAATCGACAAAAATCCTCCACTTACCATTTTTATTGGGAACTAATACCAAAGGAGAGACCCACTCACTCTCGGAGATAGGATAAATGAATCCTGCAATTAGCAATTTTTGTAGTTCTTCTTTGAATATATCTTTAAGAGCTGGATTCATCCTCCTTTGGGATTGTCGGACTGGCTTGCAACCTTCTCTGATGTAAATGTGGTGAGTACACATTGAGGGGTGTACTCCCTTCATTTCTTTGTAACTCCAAGTGAAGGCATCCAGATGTTCCTTTATCATGTTGCACAACATCTCCTCTTGGAGAACATAAAGAGATGGATTGATTTTCAAAGTTCTCTCAGGACCGAATTATATGGTTTTGACGCAGAGAGGGTTGGAATCAGCCCAGTACAGATCAATTAGATGGTTGTTCTGGGTTTCCTTTACTACTTCTTCTAGGGCCAATGTATTGGGAGTTGAAATTTGGAGTAGGTGTTCAATCAACTCATCTTCATCCTGTTGTCCTCCTCCCATGGTTGTTTCTAAGGTATATTGTTGGGAAAAATAAACTTCATCTTCTTCCTCCTCTTCCAGCTATAAAGGTAAATCATGCTCTAGAGATGGCTAAGCAGGAGGGTATAGGACTAACTTCTTGGACATATGCCCGTTCTTGATGGTCATATTCCCAGCTTTGCAGCTAATGGAGGCATTGACAATGGCCAACCAGGGCCTCCCAAGGATGAGAGGGTAACTAGTAAGCTTAGCATTAGGCTGGAGAACTAGGAAATTTGCAAGGCACTCCCAAGATTCAATGGAAACCATCACATCCTCCACAATCACCTCAGGGGTTACTGTGGAGCGGTCTGCAAGTTGCAGGATTTTTGTGGTCTTTCTCAATGAACCTTGGAGGTTGAACTTGAGGATGGTGTCCTTGGTCATCACATTAATGGAAATCCCAAGATCGATAAAAGTGTGTGGGACAATGGTTGCATTGATGTGCACGTCTACTAGAGGGCTTCCAGGGTCCAAATATTTTAGACAGATTACCTGCGCTAGCATTAAGTCGGACAGTTGTCTAATGACATTAATGGAAGGGGCATCTCTTTTTCGCCTCCTTGGATGCCTGAAACACTTCTCCTTAATCAACTTGTTGTAAATAGGTACATCCATGATGGCTTGGAGAAGTGGAATCCTGACACATAGGTTTTTCAATTCTCCGAGAAGTTCAGTCTCTTTTGGGGTAGGCTGGAGTGGTTAAGTTAATCTCTCAGGAAAGGGTGGATTTACTTTAAGAATGCTTTCCTCTATTTCTTGTTCAACCTCCCTATGTGGAGGTGGAGGTTGGTTATCTGGGAGTACTCTCCCAGATCTCAGGTTAATTTCTTGGATCTCCACAACATAAGTTGGATATGATGTCTCTCCATTGTATACTTGTTGTTCTTGTATATTGTTCGGGTTCGGATTTGGCTGGGTAGGAATTTGGGGTTGTTTAGGTGGAGAAGAGTGCAAAAACTGTGGTTGGGCAGGTGGTGAAGGCCATAAAGCTGGTACATTGTTGTATTGGGGCCTCCACCCCTGGGGCAGTGCATTCCACTTAGGTTTTGGTGGAGCATATGGTTGAAATGACTGGCTGGATGGCTAGGAATGATACTGAGAAGCAAAGGACCAAAGAGGAGGTGTAGACTAATGGATGTGGTCTGTTTGGGGTTATAATATGCATGGGATGACCCTAGCATGCCCTGCTGATATTGCCTATACCCATGAGGTCTCCTTTGGTTTATGTAACAGAGCCGCTCAGTGACCCCTTCAGCTCCTTGATATACATCTTTGAGTCCAGGCAAAGAAGGGCACTTGTCTGTGGAGTGGTTTTCTTCACAAACTGAGCAAATCTTAATAGAATTCAATGGACATTCATTCCTAGGGTGTCTCTTGGTGCATCTAGGATAGAAAATGGCCAAGGCTCTCTCTTCTTCCTCCTACTTTCTCCTAATGTTCATAGTGTCCATCTATAAGGCAAGGGTTTGCAACATCTCACTCTTGAAATCTTCCAGCATGTTTCTAATTTCACCCTTGATGGATGAATTGGAAGAGGATGTACTGACCATAGGTTGACTTCCCCTACCCTTTTTCCTAGTTGCCCTAGAATGGTTTCTAAAGACACTATTGATATCCTCGTAGGGTAACTGGTATATATCTCCTCCTGCTAACAAGTGTAGGGTATCAAAAATGTCTTCCCTTACTCCTCTAAGAAGGACCAACTTCAGTGACTTAGGGTTAAGTGTGCATCTGGCCCTTTTGTAACTAAGTTGGAATCTTTCTTCATAATCCTCTAGGGATTCATCATTACCTAAGGTCATCCTAAAAATTTCTTCCTTACTATCCTTATACCTATAGTAGTCTCGATACTTTTTGTTGAAGGCTTGCTGCATCTGAGCCCAAGCTGTGATGCTATCCCCAGGAAAACCCATGAACCAGCGCAAAGCTGCATCCTTGAGGGTACATGGAAATAGTTTCAACTTCTACTCATCATTTGTGTAGTCATAGGTTCGACATATAACAACAAACTCAATTAGGAAAGTGTTGGGATCTTCTGTGGTAAGGCCATGGAAATAAGGAAGGGTAGAGGGGCTTATATTTTTCATCTTAGTGTCCCGATTGGTTTCCCTCATGGGGAAGGCACCCTCAACTCTCTCTCTATTCCCTCTTTCATTTCTTTTTTCAACCATTGGCTCGGTAGGAATGGGTTCTTCTTCTTCCCTGTAGGTTCTTCAAATATGTCTAGTTGCTCACCTAAGGGTTCCTCCAGTTAACAGCCACCAAAGAAGAGGGAAGGTTGCCTGTTTTATGCAGTGGGGTTATTTGGAAAAAAATTCCCTAAGTTATCCTTATTCCTACGAGGCATGAAAGGAAATGTTTTTGGTTTGGTTTTGTGATTTTTTTCAAACTTTGAAAGTGATTTGCAGAATTGAAATTGCAAATTTAATGAAAAATACTAACTGAATGAAAAACTAATTGTTGAATTGAAATCTAACTTGTAGAATTGAAATTGCAGACTAAATGAGAACTACTGACTGAATGAAAAGATTAACTACTTGCTTAAAATATAACTTGCAGAATGGAAAGGAAAGCAAAGAATTCAGAATGAAGAGGAAGCAAACTAAATTACTTTTGCAGAAATGAAACTAATGGCAAAATATTAGAAATAAGAAATAGAAGAAAGAAAGCAATAATCACATATTACTCAGACACCTCCTCGAAAACGGTGCCAAAAAGTGATGAGCACCAATATTGCGGCAAGAATGCTACAACTCTTGGGCTACCAGCTTTACTTTATCAACCCGGGGTTCGTACAAACTTGGAGGTGATAGTGTTGTATACACAAGTAAAAGTAATGGTTCTACCTTTTGTCACTGTTCAGCTGGCAAGAGACCACTAGGGTTTTCAAGCCAGACTTCTATGGATTCAGAAGTAGCTTGGTTCCTTGATGAAATAAATAGAAATCTACTCTAAGAGAGAGTTAATCTACTGCAATAATGAAAAAGACAGAAATTCAATGCTAAGGCACACCATTTCCTAATCAATTGCTAAGAGCTATGCTTTGCAATGATGCTAAATTAACATGAACAAAATGATACTATCCTAAGCATGGAAGTTAAAAACATCAAACACAACTGTTATACATGTAAAGGACTGTAATAAATCTGTTTTGTCTTTTTATGCTTTTCATGAAAAATCAAGTGCGCAAACTAATCTCTTTTAGTGATGTGGCAGGTGGGTTAGGGATGTTGGTGGATGGCTAGAAGGTTCAGGAGATGGTTGGAAGGTTTGGGGTACATTTGGGTTACCTTGGGAGGCTTCCTAGAGGTTTTCCCTCAATTTCGCCTCATTTCACTGCACGTTTTAGATCTTTGTCAGCACGTTCTCCAAAATCTTGTTGAAGGCCTCAACAGTTCCATTATCCTATGGGTGATATGGTGTACTCTTCTGATGGTAGACCTGGAATTCTTCTGTTAACGCGCTAATTGTTTCGTTTAGAAAGTGCGTACCTATGTTGCTCATCAACACTTTCGGGCAGCCAAATCTGGTTAGGACATACTCAAACAAAAACTTTACTGTCGTAGCCCCTATACAATCCTTAATTGGCTGTGCCTCTGCCCATCTGGTCAAATATTCTGTCGCAATGATGATATAGTGTGCACCAGTTTTCTTCCCCGGGGGCTGAATTGGCCCAACAAAATCAATCGCCCATTTTTCAAATGGCTGCAAAGATACTTGAGGTTGTAATGGAAATTCATCCCTTCACAATGGTCTGCTAGTTCTCTGACATGCATCGCATGCCTTACAATACGCTTTGGAATCCTTATGCAGCGTTGGCCACCAGAGACTCGCACGCAAAATATTCTGCGCAGTCGCTTTTCCTACATAATGTCCTCCTGCAGCCCCTCCATGAGCTTCAACAAGAATGTTATCTCTCTCAAAATATGGCACATATCTTTGCAATATTTCATCTGCACCCATCTTATACAGATGTCCCGCAATAACTGAAAATTCTGCTGCGTGCACTACTAGTTCCTTCCTTTGCTAACTTATATAACCTTCCGATGTCATTATTGTAGTCAAGAAATGAATAATATCAACAAAATGATTATCCGCTGCGTGCACCGCCAAGAAATGTGCATCTGACAACCCTTCCTCCAAATTATTGGGCTCCTCGCCTGTTTCGATTCGCGATAGATGGTCAGGTCCTGCATTCAATGTCCCTGGCTTCACAATTACCTCAAAGTCATACTCCTGGAATAGTAGCAATCAATTGTAAATATTCCCCCCCAACACAGGCTTATTGCCCAGGTATTTCAAGGAAGAATGATCCATGTACATCTTGAAATGCCCTCCTAACAAATAGTTCCTGAACTTCTGCAGCGCGTACACCATGGCCAATCCTTCGCGCTTAATCATTGAGTAATTGTTCTTGGCCTTCAATAATTTCCTACTCGTGAAGGATATAGAATGGTCCATTTCTCCTTCACCAGCTTACATTAACACTGCACCCAATGCAATGCAAGAGGCATCCACATGTACGAGAAATTCCTCTTCCAATCCGGGAATACCAAGATCAGCACAGTGACCATCTTTTCTTTCAAGACATCTAAGTTGCGCTAACACTCTTCGTCCCAACATAATGTTGCATCCTTCTTCAGCAACTTCTCCATGGGCGCAGTAATTTGAGAATATGCTTTGATAAACTTTCTGTAATACCCTGTATGTCCCAGCATCGCATGCAGCTGCTTAACGTTCCTTGGGGCCTCCAAATTCACAATTACTACAATCTTTGCAGGGTCCACCATCAACCCTTGCTTGCACACCACGTGACCCGGCAAGATTCCAAAGGGAACACGGAAGATGCATTTCTTCAAGTTCAGCACGATCTAGTATATGTGACACGTATCCAACATCAAGCGCAGACTTTCTACATGGCGCTTTACTAATACGAACATTTTCTAGTCATCAAAATATACTTGCAGGAACTTATGAATGAACTCCTTGAACTCTACGATGACTACACAAGAAAATATCATAGGCGCATTCTTGAGTCCAAATGAAATCACAGTGTATTGAAAACAACCCCATTATGTCATGAAGGTCGTTTTTCGCCTTTCCTCAGGTGTGATCTTGATCTAATGATACCCTGAAAACCCGTCAGTGAACGAATAGGCCTCCCACCCTCCAACATTGTCTAATACTTCATCAGTAAATGAGTCGGGAAGAGATCATGGACACACGAATCATTAATCTTCCGCAGATCTATGCAAATCCTTATTGTGCCCTTCTGCTTCTTCTCCTGAACCTTCATCAGGCATACCCAATCAGATTCCTCAACCAGTTCTATAATGCCTGCTTCCAGCATCTTATCCAGCTCTAAGCGAACATTTTCCTTGTACTTAAATTAAGGTGACACGGCCTTTGTTTAACAGGCTTCGCGTCCAGCTTCAGAGTGATTTTCATAACGCTTAAATCTCCTACTATGCTCTTCAAGTTTGAAAAATTGGTAGGGAATAGATCCTGATATTTTTGAATTAACTCAGCAACTTTATCCATAGTAGCGTCATTCCAATAATCTCCAATATTTGCAAACTCCGGCTCTGCTTCAGTACCAATGTTTACTTGTTTTGTCTTCAACGACGTGGTGATATCTAGGTGGTTTAGTTGTGGGCCCTCAACTTCGCGATGCACTTCTGTCTCTGGAATATTAATGTTTCTCAGATCTTCATCCTCCTCTTCAGCGGTCACATTATAGCATTCCAGTGCATGGCGTAGTTGGGTACTCCAATCTGGTTGGACCCATTCCAAAGATTCTTGCGGCGTTCTGAAGATAACTACCTTAATCTCCTGTAGGGCTTCATTAATGCTCGTGAAGTCATCTTCGAAACTGAAGGTCAATAAAAATCCTTCCCTCAATATATCCCACTTAGCAGTGCCATGGCGGAGCTCTGTTTCTAGATACCAGTTCATGGGAATTGTATCCAAAGTATGGAAAAATAAGTGTACCCACTCTCGTTGTGGTTCTGTCCCCTATGCTTTAGTCCATTTTCTTAGGTGATTGCACGAATCCTCCTTCCTGCTATATTTCTCAGTTAATCTAGTGTTAGGCTGCCCAAACCATAACCTCATCATTCTTCTGTAATCTTGCCATCCATCAAAGCTATCCTTGTGCGTACCCCACCATCGTGCGGGCGTAGTGCGCATTGCCAAATCTAACACTTGGAAGCGGTGATCTTCAAGGACTTCACACTGAAATTCATCCAAAAACTTATCCACATCAGTTAAACCATCATAATAGGGTAAATTTCTTACCTCCTACGAAACACAGTGTAATGATTTTGTCATCATATTGTATCGCAGCATGGATACTTCATGCAAATGATTCTGCCAATGTTCCAACTATTCATCTGAATCAGAGGTACATGAACTCTCCTGGTCCCATGCAATCCGTCCATCTGTCATCGAATTGATCCAATCCTAGTCTCGTGCTGTTATTTTGTAGATATGATCCAATTCATCTTCACTTTCTTCATAATCGTGGATTGGTTAAGTATAGCACGCCCCTTCTGCAGGGTCTGACAACAATACAACCTGAAGCAATTTCCTTTCAAATGATATTGTCCTCTTCTTCAAGTTGATCACCCCATTCATGTCAATGTCCCAGTCAATTCCCAGGAGTGCAGGGTATGGATTACTGTCATCAATGATCTTTATCACCTCAAAGTCAACTATCGTGCTCGCACCTTCAATATCAATAGTTACACCATATAATCGTCCGATAGGGATGATCTTCTGCTAGTTCGCCATTATGAGCTGAATCGGAGACCACTGCAATGCAAGGCTCCCCATTCTTTCCCACGTTTGTTTTGGAAATATGTTCGCATCGAACCCCAGATCCAAGATGACCTGGCCCATCTCATAATCTGCTATATGCGCAGTGAGCCTCATCTTGTGCCCTGTTCTAGCTTTATGTTTGTCAATTTTTCTAACTATGGGGTGTCCATCAAGGACGTTCTCTTTGCTGACGCATTTTTTTATTAACTCTTGCAGGCTTTTCACAGCTTTGCTATCGCGCAAGAGTTTCGTGGAGGTCTCCAATAACAAGGTAAGGACAAAGGGATCAACCTCTGTAGGCGTGTTGGTTTCTTTCACTTTGTTCTGGCTTCTTGAGGTGGAGGCCTTAGTGACGCTCTTCTTGGCTTCCATAAAAGTTTCCTTCACGCGGTTTAGATAAAAAACCCACGTCCTTCTCTGGGGCCTTGCAGACCCATCCATCCTCTTCCGGCTATTTACCTTTATCATCACCAGACGTTATTTCACTCCTCAACACTATATTCACGCTCTAATCCTCTTCGCAGGGCTCATCTCTCATCATCTGTAAGTTATGCGTAGGCTGTTGAGGCCGCGCCTTTTTCTCCTGCATCTTAGCTATTAGCATCGGGCATTATTCTATAGTGTGGTCAAACTGGCCGCAGTATTGACATGACGGGCGTGTCTGATTCTGACACTCCCGCACGTAGTGACCTAGTGTTCCACAGTTGTAACAGATAACCTGACCCCGGCCTCTACTAGGTCCTCATCCTCCTTGGCCTTGTCCTCATCCCTGATAACCTCTGCCGCTCTTTCGACACCCTACTCTAGAGGCCGAGTTTCTGCTTGCATCTGGTATGTAGGTGTTCTTTCCATCATTAGCGCATAGTTGTGACAATGGCGCTCATCATGGCCTACTGATTATAGAAGTTACCAAACAATTTCTGAGGCATCTGGATGAGATTTTGAAGCAAATGGAAATTATCTGTCGCATGTTGCCCAACAACCTGACAAATAGTGCACCATAGCACAGCCCCCACACTCGATCCTATTGGAGCTTCTGGCCTCAGGGGAATTGGTCCCCTTCCTGTAATATAATTCACGAATATGGGATAGAGGTCTTTATCGTGCCCCTGACTCTTACATTTCAGACACCAGACTTCCACGCGCACCTCTGGTTTAGTCTCCTTGTTCTTCTTCAAGCTCTGCAATTCCAAGAAGAGGCTCTGTAATTGAGAGCGAATATATTGTAAGGTCACATCTTGAATGGGCGTTGCATGCAACCTCATAGCAATTTCCAAGGTTTCTTCCTGAGTTCCTATCTTCTATTGTGACATAGAAATCCTCAAGTGAGGCAGAAGCGAAGCTATAAACCACTCGCAATGCTAACCATCTGTGAGTTGCATGTTAGCTTCTCAAATCACACATTTCAACCTTTGATCTAATTCCCAAGGTGTCTCATCAACCCTCATCGTGATTTTATTAAATCCAACTACTGACTACGAGTCAGACTTAGACTTACTAAACTCCTTGTTCAAAGCAACCTTAGTCTCTGCCAGCGATGCTAGAGGATTATCAGAACAATACTTAATATACCAAGTCAGTGCACGATCCTACAGAGTAGTAACCAGTTGTGTCTTCTTTATATTGTCATCAGTAATATACTGCGTTGTCCACACAAAATTAACAACAAACCAGAACTGCTCTATATCTTCACTTCATATGCCCTTGAAAATTGACAGCTTCATAGTGTTCGACATGTTGAACAATTGTGGTGGGGTTGGAGGTGTGGGCAAAGGTGTATCCGGTGGAGGTGGAGGGGTCGGATGATGTGTTCGTGGAAAACCCTGTGTTATAAACTTGAAAACACTTCGTGGTGAGGCTTATACCGCTCCCTCATCGTCACTCGAAGGAGGTCCAATCAACGGGCTATATTCAAGACCTGATCTCTCTCGATCTCTAAAGAGTTTTCCAATTTGCATAGCTCCAAACATCAAGGCAATGGCATAACCTGTTTATCACATAACAACATTTTAATCTAGGAATTCAAATATCTTAAATAATTACCTTGTTGTCCCTTGAAAAATCGTCGCTTCACTTTGTTGTAGCTGACTAAGGTATCAACTATGAAATTTGTAACGAATCCTCCTAGAATCCGGTCGAGCCAATAATCAACAACACGTGCGATCTAGTTTTCAAAGGCTTCTAACCATCGCACTAATTCAGGAGTCCACACTATATGATTATTAAGCTTCCACATTCCTTGGTTGGCTATCAATTTGGATAACCACTCGTACAGTTCAATGGGAAAAGTGCAGAAGAAGATTTCGTGTATCTCTATATATAGATACTTGTTCAACCACTCTTCTTTTGACAGGCGCAAATTCTTGTTTTCTTGCGCTGCGAACTCGTGAATCTTCTTATCCAACCATTTTCCAATTTCTTTCTTGGTCGGATTCCAGTGATGCGACATCACACACCCCTCTTAAGTAGATTCTGGTCCCGACAAGGGAACCATTTGTTGGCTTAGGGGGTCATGACCCAGGTTCAAATTTAGTTGCGCCAACCAACAAATCCCTACACTACTGGCCCTTTTGGCAACAGCCCGCGTAGCGCATGCTATAGTCTCACCAGAAGCAGTATGGGGGGATGCAAAAACCAAGTTTCTGCATCCAAAGATGAGTGTTATGTCTTTTAGCGCCTCAGATCTTCCTTCATGTAGATTGATAAGCCCTTAGGGCTCAGTACTGCAACCCTACTAAAATAGTCTTTAGACCTTCGCAAAGGTCTACGATCAGCATTTGCAGACCCTTATCAGTTGATTTATCCACTTAAGCGCACTAGAGAATAATCCTAAATTAGTGTTCGCACATATCTACTTAGGTTATTTAGTAAACATAACAAAATTCATCACAATCTTCGCAAAAGTACTTAACATGCATTGCGTACATTTATTTAGACTTATTCAAGAGAATCACACATCATTAGATCAATATTCCATAAACACATTATTCATCAACAACGTATATCATAAACAAAAGTAAGCAAAGATAGACAGATATACACAGGAATTCTTTAGTAAATTTCTTTATTGATCTTTAATTCAACTTTAGGGACTCAAAACTACCCTGCGCACTCAATTGTAGGGGTCCGTGCACTCAACTGTGGACTCTACCTAGGCCTCTGCGCACTCAACTGCAGAGCCTTTCTTCTCCTATCTGACCCACTTCTCAACGTTAATACTTCTCTTCTATTGACCCATTAGCTCCAAGATATGCCTTAGACTCTCTAAGACACAGCTAATTATAGCCTTTTACATACAATCACATGGTCCGCGGACCATGGGTGGATCTCAAAACTGACTCAAGCTTTACGTAAACAAGGGGCTAAAACCCCTTTGACTCCTAATCCTCTATGCGCTCCACATCCACAAATCTCGAAGACTTTACATTGCTTACAAAAAATACATCAAAACTTGGGTTATTTTAACCCCAAAACTGACCCAGGGGACCCCATCCCAACAGATATCATCTGCTGGAACTTCATATTGCGTAGTAGCCAGTTGTGCATCCTCAGGCTAGAGACTGTGCAATGCACAGTTCTTCTTGGTTAGAATGAGTTGGACATAGTCCATTGCACAATCTCAGTGGCTAAGGGATGGTCTTGAGCCCTAGAACTGTGCAATGCATAATTGGGCTAGCCAGGTACTATGCATTATGCAGTGTCATAGGCCAAGCTGACAGCTTGAGCCTTGGACTTGCGTAATGCCCAGCTAGACAAGGAAAACACTCACTAAGGGATGAGTAGATATGCCTAACAAGTTTAAAGTGAATATTTGACTAAGGATAGATGGATCAATTCAAATCAAGTGCAAAATATCAACATGTAAAAGGAAAACCAAACATGCATGGAGAGTTGTCCGAATGATGACCACTAATGGGAAAAAACAAGAAAACTAATGCGACACTTGTAAAAGGCGAATGACGGACCAAACCAACACTTTTACAATCCAATATAGATGAAAACACCAACAACCACAAAAATAAATAAGAAAAACAACACTCAAGGAGTCCAGATGACAAAAAGTGACAAAAGACGACAAAAGAAAAACACACCCGGAAAAGTTCCCGCAAACTCTACCAAAGGCTCCATGATCTCTTGGGAATGCTAAAGCTCCATGATATAATGTACAAATGAGATTTAGGGGAGTCCATTATATAGATATAGATTGATTAGGGTTTATGACATGCATGCCTAAAATCAAGGAAAAAACGACACTTAGTAGAGAGTTACAAAAATAGTAATTGTGCCACCTTCAAGAAACTAATTAATGAATCCATATTTGCTAGGGATGAATTTTTTTGTTTTTAGGACTGGGAAACTTCTTGACTCAGTGCATTCGCAATTTCTGAGCTGATGAGATGCTTTACATACTTTCCATCATCAAGGTTGGGGTGCTATCGAAAATTGTGCGTTTTTCATGCTCAAGGCCAACTTGCCAAGAATAATTGCGTAGTTTTTGGAGGCAAGGCCGGCCTGCCTTCCAAGATTGCGCAGTTTCTAGAGGCAATCCCAATAATGCTGTAAGATCAAGTCAAGAGTTAGCTTGTGTTTGAAAGATATCAAACCGGGATCAGTACATCACTAGCGAAGAATGAAAAGAAAAGTATTGTATCATAACATGAATACTTGATGACAATGAAAGATAAGATCTTGTGGACATTAGGGAGGCTCCAAAAACAAAGCATGGGCAAAATTTTGGAGGGTGGTTATATCAGCTACAAAAAATCTTCAATATGCTCTAAAATTCAAGTGTGAGCAAAATTTTGGAGGGTGTTGATCGCAGTGACAACATATTCCTTTGTCGACCGCCTTAACCAAATCTTCCCCTTATTTAGTTCACCATGGAAATGGAAGTCGACAACTCCCTTCTGTTTCTTAACAATATCGTATCTAAACTTAATGACGACTCCATTTCCTATCAATTTTATCAAGAATAGCCTCATACTAATATATACCTTCATCCTCATTCCCATCACCCCCTATTCAAAAATTTGTTGTTCTTAAGACCTTAGTGGGTCAAGCCATTCGCATCTCTTATCCCCAACACTTTGTGAAGGAACACCTCCTGCTCACGAAATCCCTCTAAACCAATGGCTACTCCTCTTCCCAAATTAAAAAAGTGTTTCACTTAGCCTTTTAAACCAATGTATACTCTTCTTCCTAAATTAAAAAAATATTTCACTCAACCCTCCATCTTAAACCCAAAAAATTCATTCATCTCCTCCATTAACCAAAATAACTCTTCCTTACATTCAACGTGTCACTAACCATTTACAAAGTTCCTGCAAAAAAAAATATTCAAACGTATTTCAAACCCTAGACCACTCTAAGGCAGCTTCTTTAGGTCTTCTAAAGACAAATTTGATATGTTTCTTGGCCCTGGAGTTTATGAAATCCTTTGCTCCTTTGGGAAGCCTTACATGGGCCAAACACATAGATCCTTTAAGGATCATATCAAAGAATACCTAGCTGACAATATCCATAAACATGTCTCCAAATCTACCATTTTCACAATTCCAAACACGGCATTCGCTTTGAAAACATTAGAATTATTGCAGCTGGTCCCTTCCATACTACCCGTATCATCAGGGAAGCCATTGAAATCGAAAAGAATCCTAACCCATTTTCCATTTAATAACCACAAGTAATTGAAGTATGAGGTAATATTACTATGGTAGAAACTAATTAAGGTAACTTTATAAGCCCACAAATTCAACAAGATTAACATTGAAAATAAGTAGATGACGGTCTTCAAGTGTTTAATAAAATCCCTAAATGAGATATCTCTTCTTGGCTATAATCATGTAATTCCACCTATGTCTATTGATTTATTGGATATGGAAATAGGTAAAAAGATCCATGGTTATGCAATAAGAATGACCGCCAAAGGGTTTTTGCCCAACATTCAGCTTGGAATACATGTCCCATGACCTTGGTTATTATTTTTCCTTTATTAACTTTATTACATGGATTTTAACCCGAGGTTGTTACCTAATTGATATAATAAACAAGATTTTTTATATTTAAGAGAATAGAAAAACATGGAATTTTGTTACAAATATGCAATTAGAAGAATAAGATTATATAAACAAATAATAATATTCAAAATATCATCTTAAACATGGATCTTGTACTCTGTCTTTTCAATGAATTTCTCCAATAGTCCTCCTAAGTCTTTAAGCTATAGTATTAGAGAAAGGAGTTGCAATAGTGTAAATATCTAGCCTCTATAATAACAATTTGATCTCAAAATGAAAACCCCCAAAAACTCAAATATGGGTATTCCCACTAATCTTATTTCCAAACTTCCTCTTGCATTAGTGCAACGAGTATCCATATTTGCATAAAAGAGGAAGCTTTCAGTCATTCTCCAAACTATTATTTATAATTACAAATGAAATCTTCAAAAAGGAATCATGTTGCAAGGAGTTGTGCTACATAATCTTAGAGTTGGAAAAATCCCTTCTCCTCCTCTACTACTCCAGTCTAATTGCTCCAAGACTCCTAGGCCTCATCTCCTTGAAACAAACTCCATGCAAAAGCAAATTAAAACTAAAATTAAAAACCAAAAAATGGAGAGAAATTTCTGATTTCTAAAATTATGAAAAACAAATTAACGAATTCAAATCCAATTTGACATATTAATAAAAACAAAATTATACTTTACCTTGTTTTTTTGTGGAGAAAATATTAGCACTCGAGCAATTATGGAATGAGTTAGCAACAACAAATCTTCATAACCAAAAAAATTATTTTAAAACAAACTCAGGAAATTAATTCTAGTTGCAAATTCGTTGTCCTCACTTTTGCTAATTTTTCAGAGTAATAAATGACCAAATCTGATCAAATAACCACTTCGAGATTCTTCTCCTTCAAAGTATATTTCCAACAAGCTTTCATTTGCTTAAGTTGGTTTAGTAGAACTCAAGTTACCATCTTCTGAAATGTGAGTTAGAAA
This sequence comes from Pinus tabuliformis, assembly GCA_031772625.1. Classification (NCBI taxonomy): domain Eukaryota; kingdom Viridiplantae; phylum Streptophyta; class Pinopsida; order Pinales; family Pinaceae; genus Pinus; species Pinus tabuliformis. The sequence continues at coordinate 223,235,895 of CM062814.1, read as the reverse complement.
AATTTATTAAATTTTGTTAATTACATAATATTGGACAGTGTTCATTAATGTTCTATTTTAATAAATTTAAAAAGTAATTATAAATAAAATAAAATAAAATAATATATATATTACAAATTTATTAAAAAGCAAAAATATAACAAAATATTATATAAAAAAGGGGGAGTGTTTTAATGTTCCAAATGATTGTACATACATGAAGTGGATGGGAAAGTTAATGTGGAGGAGGGAGTGGGTGGAGTGTGGGCCCTCCCCCATTCCAAAGTCTTTCTAGTCTGCCCATTATAAATGATGTAGGGGAGGGTCGCCAATACATGTGCGCCCTCCCCGCCACGTCAGTTTACCACGCGTCAACCCACATGGCTCCGGTACGACACCTGTCCACCGTGGAGCTGGCCGTGTGGGCTATCACCTCGCGTCTTAAAACTCCTCCTTCGCGCCATTTGAAAGGTTGGTCTGGGCTCATTTCTGCGATGTTCCATTTTCCCTTTGTCTTTCTGCTCGGGGCCGGTTGTTGGGCGAAGCCCCCCGCCGAAGATGGCGCGGGACGGCCCTATAACCTGCGCGCATGGTGGTTAGAACGTGTGTTGGGGGAATGCTGTGTTCGGTTGACAGGGTTTGTATTGTTGCACGCAGAGTCGTTTATTCGTGTGCTGGTGCGAAGGTTTGATGGAGTTTCAGGGTTTCTGGCTGGGACAGCGGTTCTGCTTTTCTTGTGCTTTTCCGCCTGGATTTCTTGGTCGTTCTGGAATGCAAGTTGTTTAACATGGAATGCCGGTTGTTTAGCATTTCTCTGGTGGTGGTCTTAATCGGCGATTTTGTTGTTTGGGGAGGAGTCGGTCGCCATTCTACTGAGCTTGAGGTAACATAGGATTTTTCTGTTTTGCTCTGCTGTTTTTGTTGTTTTTCTGATCTCTAATGGCTTTTTTCTTCCTGTTGCAGGTGTGGAAAAGGACGTTGCAGGTGTGGAGAAGGTCTGGCGAGCTGTGGGGAAGGTGGCGAGCTGTGGGGAAGGTGGGGGAGGTCGGCGACCATCCATGGCCTGTAACCGGTAGGATTTTTAATCCTACCAGCTTTACTCTGTGTTTTTCAACACAAGCATCTCTAACAGGATATTTTGTGAACTTTCTATGGCATTATTTTGAGCATTTTTTTGAGGGTTTAGGGTTTTAGGCATTCTATGACATTTTTGTTGTTTTAGGGTTTAGGGTTTTAGGCATTCTATGGCATTCTGTTTTTGCTGTTTTGCTGTTTTAGCCCTCAAAACGCTCTGTAGCTGCTCTCCCCTGACTTGCATAGCCGGCCCTGAGCAGAAAGACAAAGGGAAAATGGAACATCGCAGAAATGAGCCCAGACCAACTTTCGAAACTCTCTGTAGCTGCTCTCAATTGCCTTGTTACTGTGTTTGCTTTATAGATAAAAACGCTGCATTTTTATTGTCCCTGCTATTGTATCTTTTTCATTTGGCATATGAGGGTTTCTCTTTTCTTTCATAGAGTTCTGAGTGCTCTGCTTCGTGCTATTGTTTGTTTTATATTCGACTGCTCGGAGGGGAAGGCTCTTCTAAAGCCTCACTAAACCCTTACGAAGCTTCTTCGCAGACTTGCTACTCAGGTTGCTCTCTGGGCTACAGTGTTGTAGTTATGTATTTCTAGCCAAGAGCCTGGTAATTTCCTTGTCGGTAAATTATTGGTATTTTTAATCTCCTTTCTGGAAGTGAGACTTGTCAAGCGGCCTCGGCCCTTGTAGACATTTTGTATAAGTTATATGTTTTTTTTTTTTTCTAATGGACTTTGTATGGAAGCCGTGGACATTTTACGACCTTAATCACAGTTATACTGTTAATTTATTTATGGTTTCTTGAAGTCATAATTGTTATCTTGTTTCCTTCTATGAAAGTCTTATTCCGAATTTTACACACAAGTTGCATTCTCTATTATTTAAATTGACTTAAAAGCATTTCTCTGGATACTATTTGAACGCTACTATTCTTGATTTACTCATTGTAGAATATTATGATTTCCTTATGCTGTAAAACCTTGCATAGTGCTAAGTTATTGAGATCGTTTTCACTTGTGACGGTGCATCTCTATTTGAAGGTTATTTTGTTTTTACAGCTGATGAGTTTATAAGTTAAGAAATGGGTAGGGTTTACTGTTTTATGAACAAAGCTTCTACTCTTTTATTTCCTTTTAATATCGCTCAGCTTTTACTAGCAAACTTTATAGGATTAAATCCTTGTCAGGGTTTTGTTAGAGTTTTGTCAGGGTTTTGTTAGAGTTTCCTTGTCAGGGTTTTGTTAGAGTTGAAATGCCCGATAATGCATGCAGAGAGATTGACCGTTCTTCATGAAGAAATAGGTTCGATATCTGCTTGAGTCGGAGTGTTGGTGTTTTCAACCTGTAACTCCAGTGTCTCTCAGTAGTTATGTCTTCGGTCAGGTCTTGAGTGGGCATATCAATTTGGAACAATTTCTGTTTTTTACACCTATGACCTGGAGCATATTTTTCATCACAATTATAGGAGAGTCCATTTCTTTGGTGGTCTGCCATTTGTGTTGGAGACAACCTTTGTACTTCCAAGGGATGTGTAGGAATTGTGCTAAGTTGGAATATTTTATTCTGCAAACATATTTCTATGCACTTTTGGAACTTTTCTTCCTAGTTGCTTGGGGAATAGGGATATAAGGAGTGCAGAGCTATCGGGAGAGGAGAATGTGTTGATAATAGTGATATATTTGTAGGGTGCTGGTGTCCATTGTAGCTGTTGAATTATCTAGATTGTGTACCTCTGAATGTAAATTTCTTGTAATATGTGAAAAGAATATTGAATCAAAACCCTCCTTGACCCGTATATAGCACATGACCTACTGAAATTTTAAATTTATGGAGTCGGTATAATCTCTATTCCAAAAAACATAATTATTGTTGCTTAGTTGCCATGCATTAGATATTGTGAACACTCTTATCAAGAGCCAATTCAATCCCTTTAAGAATGGCATGTGCTTCTGCCTGATTGTTGATCTTTCCTAAGGTTCATTCAAATTTTAAACTTTATTTATCTCCAGCGTTGATGACAAGACCCACAATTGCAGTTACCCTGGATTTCCTTTCGGTACACTGATTTCCTTTGAATCTCTCTTATTTTTGCAATGCCTAGTTTTGTGCAGGGAAGTTTAAATTACAGGAAAGCTTAACATGCTGTAGATTTTGAGCTCTGAAGCAATTTTGTGGGATTTTTGTATACCTACTGCTTTGGAATTTCCTTCTTACATGTATTAGAGGAAATTCATAATTTTTCTGTACCGTAATACACTGTTATAGATCAATATTAACTCCAGAACTCATAAGTGTAAAAAGGGATCTAAAGAAACAGAGACATGATTCTCTTGATGCTTAAAAGATCCCATCTTAAGATGGGTCTACGCTGGTTTATATTTTGTAGATTTATAAATTATTGTAATTTTATTTTTATTTAGTTTTTATAATAATTTAGCTATTTTTAATTTTCCATTTTTACTCCAATTCTTTTTTCCCCCTCTAAGAAGGCTGTTGTAACTTTGCGTCAATTATAACAATTCATTAGTTAACCAAACAATTGTCATATGTGAATCACTCATATTGTCAAACAATTGATCTACTCATGAAGGAAAATGAAAAAGGTGAATAGGTGCTTAGAAAAGAATTAATGACTAAGCCACAATTCGTCATATAGCTGATTAGGTTACTGTGCACCCAAATTTCTCTATCTTTTGGAAAGTTGATGTAACAAGATGGAACAATATGATTCTCATAGTTGTTCATCAACTGATTTGATTAATTTAGATACTTCCATCATTTTTACTGACACATATAAAAACACATGCTCTCTATAAGTTGGGCATACTCCACGGTGGACAGGTGTCGTACCGGAGCCATGTGGGTTGACGCGTGGTAAACTGACGTGGCGGGGAGGGCGCACATGTATTGGCGACCCTCCCCTAGGTGATTGATAAAAATCATAATTATGTTCTTTATTGTATTTCTAGTTTCCAGCAATGTAAAGTTCTTATTCATTCTAATTCAATCAATAACATGCTAAGTATAGAGTTCCTTACTACTAGTGCCTCGTACATTAAAAGCGAGCAGGAGGTGTTTCTAATTGTGAGTGTAGACTTCTATTCAGTGTTAAGTGATTGTAAACTTGCCCAGCACTGTCATCACATTATAACGGTCCACTTATTGGAGCCATAAGTGAGTTTAGAGCTTTGTACAGTGCGCACAGAATAACTTATAGAAATAGTTTTATCATAATTAATATTTAACAGAAAGACATATTCCATTGAAAATTTCTTATCAACACACAGTTAGGTTGCCACAAGAAATCACTACTAGGTTGTAAGCCAAAATGTTGTTGTGCCAAGAAAAAGATACAATCCATCCAAAATCCACATCATAATGTGGTTAGAACCGAAAACATATGACACCCCTATTCTTTATGGCCCTGAGAATCTTGAATGCCAAAACTCCCCGAGTTACCTTCTTCAGCCAGGTAGGTTGGCCTACCAGTCAAGGGCTGATTAGGAAATGGTTGATTGTTGCCATATGATTGATTCCAATTTGCAGCTTCCAACCATGGAGGTATTGAGTACCCATACCTCACATTTGCACTACTGACCCCTGCATTAAGTGGAGGTGTGTAATGAGCATACAGAGAATTGACACCAGCTCTGGTAGGAACAAGGCAAGTGCGTAAACCCTCAGTTTGATAGTGGGGCACTTGAATGTTTATGAGATCTTGGAATAATGGTGTATTATCTGCAATGGAGTCCAATGAGTTTGAAATAATCCTAGTTTCATCAGCTATTCTTGTATCGTTGATCATCCCTTGTTCCTTTTCAAGCATTTGTTGTGCCTTTCGTTTTTCCTTTTCCTGTCTTGCCATTTGCTTTTGTTGGTCCTTAACTTGCCTTGCTTTATCTCTTTCAATCCTTTCTTCTGCTCGCTGTTGTGCTGCAACAATCCTTGCTGCCTTCTTCTCCTTGACCATATCCTTCTTTTTCTGTTTTAATTCTTGCATTTCAAGTTTCTTTTTTTCTGACTCAACTAATAGGTTTATATAGTCCTCTGAGGTGAGTAGCTGTGAGCTTCGGCCCAGACGAAGACTACCCGGTGCACCTTGCTTTTTTCTCATTGATACTCTCTCTACTGGTAGCTTTAGGAACCGTCCAAGTGTCTTCTCCACCCCTCCCACCTGCATGTCATTGCTTGGTACTTCCCTTTCAGTATCTGTTGGAACTGATTGAACCATATCATTATCTTCATTTGATGCCTCATTATGTCCTTCATCTTCTTCCATTGATCTATTGTCCACAAAAAAATGAACAATTTCACTGTTCAATTCTGCTGGTTGTGAGGGCATGTTCATGCTTTCTTCATTGGTTGCTGAGACACTATGTGCATTCATATTGATCATTGCTTCTGCTAGCCATGAAGGTGGGGTTACTTGGCTTGGCAATGTCAATTGGTCATTGTCAACTGCATGTTCAACAATATCATTAGCAATATCAGCAACAGGAATTTGATGTTCTTGAGTTGGTGGAACAATCTCCATGTTACTAGGAATTTGTTCATTGTTATATTGTGTTTCACATACAGTTTCATCATCTTCAGCATATAACTGTCCTTGAGACAGGGAAATCATATTACCAGCTGCAACAACATCATCTTGGTCATCTACTTCTTGCACTTCAACACATGTTTGGACATTCCCTTCTTCTTGACCATCCACATGAAACGCTTGGCTACAACCAGTATCATGCATAAGAGCATCATAGTTCAGTGGCCAGATTCCTATCCTCCTAAAGCCAGCCTTGATATTTGATGGTGTCAAAGCCCTTTTAAAAGCTTTACTTGCAAGCTCTGCTAGCTCAAACCTTTTCACCTCAACCCCTGGATTCTTTGCCATCCATGCAGCACGCTCCGACCTGAAATAGTTCTTGAAAGGGCCAAACACACTAACATCAAGGGGTTGCAGCCTATGAGTGGTATGAGCGGGCAATGTCAACAGGTCGATGCCTAAATTGTTTTCTTCCTCAATTGTTTGTACAGCCATGTGGCTCCCATGGCCATCTAATATCAAAAGGTGTCTGTTATTAGGCGAGACGCCACCTGGTACCGATGCAGCAAAGTGAAAAAGCCAACTTAGAAACAGTTCTTTAGTCATCCATGCATGGGGATGTGCAGCCATGCATGCACCTGGTTCAAAGTTCTGTATATAGTTTTTCAGTTGATTTTTACCTTTGAATAGATAAAATCCTGGGATTGAAGTACCAATTGCATTAACACAACATAAAATAGTTATCCACTCCCTGCTCTTGGGCAAAATCTTTGGCACATTTCGGCTCCCTCTCTTGGCAATTACCCGCATGCCACAATTCCTCCCTGCCTGTAAACCTGTTTCATCACAGTTCCATATATGGTCTGCTCCATAAGAATGTTTATCATAAGCACTAGAAAGTGTGTCATAGAATTTTTGCACAACTGCAGGGCGCAAATTTAATGCTCTATCTCTGTCAAGGCCCTCAGCAGTACGCAATACAAGTTCTGGATGCCTTTTTTTAAACCCAAACCACCATGATTTACCAGGAAACCCATCTTTGAATGGGTTTGGCCTCCCTTGACAGATTTGAGCAACTGTTGATTTGAGTTGTATCAAATCTAGCCCATGTCCCAGTTGGGCCATCTCTTTACACCACTCAACCACCTCGGCCTCCTCATCCTCAGTCATAACTGTAAGAGGCCCTCTACGTTTTGTATGAGTCAGTCCATTTATCCAATAATGTATTGACGAGGGAGGAATACCATGTTTTTTTGCATATGCCCGAACTGAGTATCCATTAAACTCTATGTCGTCAATTGCAACTAACATTTGTTCTTTTGTCCATCCTCTTATAGCACTGATCTTTTTAGTTGAGCTTGCCCCTTGGACTGTTGTTGATGGTGGTTCTGTGGCTGATGGTGTGTTAACATCAGCGGCTGTCACATGGTCATCTTCAACAATGTTCCCTGGTGCATTGCTGGCATCGACATCAGCTGGCCTGTCATCATCAGACGATGTGCATCGCAGCTGCGCACCCCTTGTCAATCTCCTGCCACTTCTCCTTGTACGAGCAGAGTAACTTCCTTTTGCCATAGATGCAACAACCTGTAAAATTATTGCATGCATTTAGACATTAGAATATATGTTAAATTATGCTTTATTACTTCTGCAAAAATTACTTTTCCTCTATTACAGGAAATTATCAACATGTATGTTGCATTTAGACATTTGAATATATGTCAAATTATGCGTTATTAATTCTGCAAAAATACTTTACCTCTATTACAGGAAACTGTCAACATGTATGTCACTGTTTTCATAATGAGAGCAAATGTTTCACTTTCATAGGGCAGTGTCAGGATATGCGTATACATTAGGATACAGAGCTTGTTACATTAGGATATGCGTATACAGTGATTACAGTCTATCCATATGTATTACCTTAGGATATGCGTGTAGAGTGAGAACCCTGGGATATCATGTTGTATATTGATTAACTTGTCACCTTTGTATCTTATCTAAGCTTATGACAAGCTTTGCAATTAGAACACAGTAGTTACACATGACTCTTTCTAACCATGCTTGTTTACCTAATCACTTGCTTGTCTCATTCTCATTACACTCGGCATAAGTAATAGCACAGATATTTTACAAGTAGCATCATCTAAAGGTTGAACTATTAGTGCTAACCTAAGAAATACATGTATAGATATGATAAAGTACCTGTATCACAGGTTGGTTATCTCCCTAATAGACTGGATTCAGCTTTAATATACATATAACATATGTAATTATACAGAGCTTTGTTCTAGCTCACTCATAGATAAGGGTGAACTGAAACCATGCTCAGATACTAATACGAGCTTTTTAGTGTATAGAGCTTACTAGTGATAAGATGAATGAGATGTATTCAATAGCTTCAATTCCTGTAAGCTAAGGTTCAATTCCTGTAAGCTAAACAAGCTATGACTACAGTACTAACACGACATACGTAGCCTCTGTGATATGTAAGCTGTAATCACTATCACATTTGATTCTATGGTCTCCTAGGTGTCATAGACAATTGGTTTTACTTCAGTTTAATTGAGTTTCATTGCAGTCATTTATTTTTTATATTTTTTCATATAATTTAGCTACTTATTTTGAATATTGTGAAGAACAATCTCTGCTCCAAGATTTCTCTCCATTATCTGTGACTTAATTTAATGTGCTGAATTATGTAAATCCCCATTCCTTTGGTCCAACTTTTACAACTCCGTATGGCTCAGGCTCTCCATACCCTAAGGTCTCGAGCTCAACAAGGTGAAAAGATATGAAGGCCAATAAGACTGTCGTCTGCTATGTTACTTATAATTGTGTTTTCTCATTATCTAAAATCTTACAGTCATCTAATCCAATAAAGAGAAATGGTCATCTGCTCGGGCTTCCATTCTAAGAAACCATTCCCCAGTTCTATGGTCCATTCATCAGTAGTATAAATTCACTTATTTGCAGTCTTTCGACTCAATATCAAAATGTTTGCTTTCTCAATAGCTTCATGCTTCTGAAAATATGTGAAAAATATGTGAAAAATTACTAAGTTTATCAGAGTCATTAAAGTTACAATTCGTTTTTGTTCTATGTTTTAACTCATCCATGTTCACTCGGATCTTGTCACTTCTGAATTGCCCAAAATCGGATGGTTCACACTAGGAGTATAGTTTGACATCGGCTGGCATTCTTTCTTTTACAATAACCTTTCCTTCTTTCTGACAGGAGGTCTTATAATAATATAGTTGTCGACCAGTAAAGTAAGTCAAGCAAGCCAGTTCAGTAGCTGTCCAACGGGCAAAGGCTTCTTTCTTTAGAGTGCTGCCCGCCCCCTTCTTCATTCATTCATTTAGGCCCGACTAGGAGTGGATCCAGGGAACTTGGCTCGGGAACAGCTTCTTACTAGTAGGGGCTAATCACAGTAAGAGAGTCCAATCTCTGAAATAGAGCTTAGTCTCTCCCCATAGTAGTATACTAGTAAAAGGCGTAGATTATGACTTGATCCAATAGAGTCAGAACACCTTTATATCTAAAAGAAATGGTGCTCGATGAAACGATCCAGATTCCACACTATGCTGTGGGCTGGGGGGAGAGCTGCTCTGCGAAGCTAGGCGTTCAGTGTTCTTATGGAGGAACCATAGAACCCAAGCCATAATAATCGCTCAATTCCTGTAAGCTAAGGTTCAAGGTTCAATTCCTGTTAGGTAAACAAGCTATCGCTCAATTCCTGTAAGCTAAGGTTCAAGGTTCAATTCCTGTAAGCTAAGGTTCAAGGTTCAATTCCTGTTAGGTAAACAAGCTATGACTACAGTACTAGCACGACATACGTAACATTTGTGATATGTAAGTTGTAATCCCTATGAAGTTGATGATCGAATAATTCGTGTAAGCTAACCTTCAATTCCTGTAAGGTAAGCAACCTGTGACGTTGATTAGATGGATACGACTGTATTCGATAGCTTAACTGTATAAGTTAGAACACATACATAAACTCTGTATAAAAAAGGTTAACTGTAACTGTATAGGTTAACTGTCACCACCCTATGGACAGAACTGTAATGTAAGAAATCTGATAAATGAATGGAAAGAACTGTAATGTAAGAAATCTGATAAATGAAAACAATGAAAACAGAACTGTAAGAAGAATGAGTTGTAATTCATATAACTGACTTGAATATATTGGCTACTGTTTTGTGATGTTGTCTTCAAGTTTGCTGAATAGTTTGAAAGCATAAGATGCAACTTCAACAGTGGGTGGACTTCTTTTATAGTTTTGGGGACTTGATTTTAATTGGTGGACATGGATGCACATGGATGCACATGGATTGCAATGGCTTCATTTTGAATGTGTGGTATGGATTTAATTTGTTGTGATCTAATGGTTGGGAATTGTTTATTTGTTGATCCATGTGCTTTGATCTGTTTTAATGAGAAATAGAGTGAGTTGGGTGTCATTTATTGCAGTTATTGGGTCTGGGTGTCATTTATTGAACAAAGTGGATTTAATTGTTATTGGGTTGGGTGTCAATTATTGAACAAATTGGATTTAATTGTTATTGGGTTGGGTGTCATTTATTGAACATAAGGTGTTTAGTTGTTGAACAACACAGCAGTTATGGCTGACATACATTCCTTTTGTTATGTGCAGGTAGGCATATTTATTTGGGATGCAAAGTTGCAGTTCTGATGAGTGGGGGTTGAAGTGACTGTTGTTTTGTACTTCTGGAATAGACCAGTTTGGAAGCCTTTATGGCTCTAGCTGTTTTCTACTTGGGTCAATATGTTTTGCAATATTAAGTAGTAAAATACTATTTATGGACAGTTGTGGGCCCAGTCAATATATGGGTGATTTTTGGACATAATTTAAAACTTATTTATACATAATGTTATTTATTTCTGTTTAAATTTTGGTTTCAAAAGTCTTAATCACTGGTGGTTTGGTGGGACCAGTATTATATCAACTATTGGTCCCTGCACAATATTAGGAATCTCTCCCCTACATGTTTTTCAAAGCCTCCCACTACCATGTCAACATGGGAGTTCATCCCAGGGGATTTTGTTGGTGATGCAAATGAAATTTCCAAGGATGAATCAAATATATATTTAAAAATTATATTAAATTTAAAAATTAATATAAATTAAATTAAATTAATTTAATTAATTAAAAAATAATCAGTTTTAATTAGTTAAAATTAAATAAATAAATTAAATTTTATTCATCTATTTACAATTATTGTATTGTGTTTGATATATTTAAATTGATTGTATTATGTTATATATGTGTGGGGTCGTTTTGTAATAAATATTAAATTAATAATTAATTAAATAATTAGAATAATAATGACAAATTAAATACATTAAAAATTAATCTAATTAGCTAAAGCAAATAAACTACTTAATTTTTGTTAACTTAATTAATTAAGTTAGAATTAACGTAATTAACTAAAATTAGTTAAATGAATCAAGTAGATAAATTATATTTACATATTTAAGTTAATTAAATCTATACAACTTATAGAATACAAGTAAAATACATATTTACATATTTTTAATTTTAGGCTGTGAAATTTGACCAAACTTTGATCAATGATATCTCCACACTGTAAGTCAGAATGAAGCAAAATTTGAACTGTTGGAGAAATAACAGTAAAATGAAAGCAATGAAATCATCAAAATGAAAATCCATGCAAAGTGAAAATCTCACTAAATAAGGCAAATAAAACAATTCAAGAAGCATCATTAACAAAATGTAAATGGAAGGCCCCATAATTTTTGTGAAAAATTAAAGGGGGGGTGTTATGGCCACAATAGTTGGTGATACACATGGACGAAGCAATTATCTCTAGTTTAGATAATCGGGCTAAATTTATCAAAGGTTGAAATAAAAAAATTCAAAAAAATCTCACATATTGCACCATTTCTAAAGGTCCCACATAAGACAGTATCAAAATAAGATAAGCTCTTAAGGAAGAAATTACTTGAATGCTCAGCTCTAAAATAATGAATCCACATATAGGGAATTATTCTTATTTTCAAATTTTCTCTTTACTGTTGGATATGAAAGATAGTTAGGAGTTCTTTAAGGATTAGTATGCATTTATTAGATATGAAATTACCTCTTTTTCCTCACGTTGCTTCACTATCAGCAAGTCTATTCTATACCTCGATGAAGTTGTCTTAATACCATGTATGCATTGACTTGCTACTAGTGAGCTTATTCGATACCCTAACATGTTTGCATACACTTCCCACACAGGTGTGTTTTTAACTCTCTTATGTGTCACATTTTTCATTACCATATTTGGAGAATTGATTTTAGCAATTGGGTGAAAAGAGTTGGGTGGTATGAGAGGTTTTCTACTTAAAGAAATAGATGTGATACTAGTTAAGTTTGACCCCACTAGTTTTTGTTTCATCTACCAATGTAGAGGTTTTAAATGTGGAGGGAGAGTGGAAGGGATTCAAAGCAAAGATTGTGGGCAATTTTTTACTTTATAAAGGTGAACTTATACCACTTGAATCAAATCTTAGTGTTCCCCATAGTTAATGGTTAATGTACAAGAAAAAGGAAAACTTGGTATGGAGGAACTTTAAATAAATGAAATCATATTAAAACAATAGAGTAAGCATCTCCCCATGTAAGCCAACTGATGTTGGGTAGGAAAAATTCCCCATATAGATTTTGGAATATCACAAAATAATGAATTGAACACTCTTTGGAGATTGAAAATAAAGAAATAAGATGCAAACCCGAAAGAAAAGCTAAATGAAAAGCCATGATTGCAAAAAAAACTCTAACAAGAAAACTTAAGAAAATATGTCCCAACAAAAGAGAAAATATGAGGAAACGTGTGTAGAGTCACTTAAGTTGAGGTCTTGATAAGTTATGTCTTACAAAGTTGTAACTAATTAGACTTTTATTAAAAAGAGATTCCTAAAATTGGGGAGTGTTATCACCCCAAGAAACTCTCCTAGGTTGTATCTCGGAGATGCTCGGGAACATTACAAACTCAACATAATGTTGGAAATGGATGAATGGAAGGAACGATGCATATTCAAGCCAGATAACCACTTCTACTATGCTTAACCCCAGACATGGGTGAACACCCCCAGACTACAAGGCTTTAGACCACCAATTACTCACAATTTGAGGATTAGGTGAACATGGAGAATACTGACCACACCAGCAGATGCACAAGACCATGTGATGGCCGGCTGTAACCAGTAAGAGGTCTGCAAATCTATTTCCTAATGCACAGACAGGATGACAACTCTCTAGCACTAAGTAAATAGAAACCTGCATAGCACATTCAATGATACATACTAGATTCTAACACAGAGGTGTGATGACAGCCCCTCTAATGCTAAACATCAAGATCACATGAAAAATACATAACAGGCACAACCTAGAACAGAGTAGAAATGGAAAGTGAGCAATTAACAGCAAAAGAAGCTTGTATTAGCTGAAAATCAAGACCAGACGCTGCAGGTATCACAGTAGTTACAGTCTCCAGAAGTTGAACCTTACGTCAAAACTACAACCATCAACCCTGATTACATCTATGTTCTGGGTATATATAGAGTTTGTTTACAAAAATTCTCTGCTGCTCTATGCGTGGAGGGGTCACAATGGACCACCAACCACATTAACTATCTAAAAATGGGCCTCTGCTACAATCTGCTGCTTCAATAAATTAATTTGACATTCTCTGTACTTTGTTGTACTCCTCAAGCAAGTGGAGTGTTGTATGAATAAATTTCCATAACTGCTGAAGGCGTTTAACTGCTCGAGGATTGTCCTTTCTCTCTCGGCCATGCTGCTCTTGAATGCGGTTGTTAAGGAGTAATGGCACAGGGTACTGGATTCTGGCCTCCTTCTTCCTTCAGGAACATGGTACAGGTCGGGGACACGAAGACTGCATGGCAGATGCATAGACGGGACGGGAATAAACATCAGCCATTAGATCAAACAAACGAACGATGAAGATCTCACGGCGGGAGACATTGGGAGGAAGCGAGGCAGAGTGATTCTAAGCCGTCAGATCACATGGATGGATGGCGGAGATTGTTTCGCGGAAGCTATTAGGAGACATGAGATCGGGATGGACGAGGGCCGTTGGATCTCATATAGTCAGATCCAACGGTGATCGGGGGCAGAAGCTGCGCAAGAGATAACGAGCGGGGAAGGTACGAGTGGGCGGTAAGCGGTATTCCCCGCACCGCTTACGGGAGTCAGGCGGTATTCGTACAGACCCGTGCGATCCCATTCATCGGTTGACACGTGACCGATGGGACAGGCGGAAAACCGCTTTCCCCGTGGGTTAACAAGAGGGTAGCTCGCGCGATCGGGAGGTGCGAACGTCGTCGGATCACGCGAAGGACGGTCGGACGACGGGGAAAACAAACAAAGTTTAATGCGCGGGGGAAATAGGTTTTGGTGGTGGGGACCGTTGGATCAGGACAATCGATGGCGGAGATTGGTTTGCGGGGCACGGGCCGGAGTCATTGGATCGACAATTTCCTTTGATAATTCTTTGGGCCTTATACAAATGCAATCTGCCGATTGCGATTAAACCTGCGGACCCGATACAGGAATTAACTGTTTTTTAAGAGAATGACTGATGAAGGGAGAATGAGGGAAGGAGAAATGGGTGATTTGCGATAGCGATTGAGGGAAAAGGGCTTATAGCGTTTTTTTGCGAAGGCGCGCGGTTATGTGACTGTTTGAACTCGGCGCCAGGGGCTAAGGAAATATGGGTTATGCAGAGTTTAGAGGAACAAAACAAAGGCAGCAGGGTGAAAGGAATTAAGCGAGGGAATAGGGAAAGGCAAGGATAACCATTGTAGACCATCTCTGAGCCAACAACCAAGGACCGAGCTTATTCCTCCTCCTCGTAAATCAGTAACATGTAGCAGAGCTAACAGGGAGAATTTATGAATAAATTTGCATCAAGATGTCATTTTTTTCGTGAATATAATGTTTCAAAATAATTTTTGAAAGATAAAGAGAAATATATTAACTGAAAACAAGGTAAGGCACAAAGACTCCCTAATATAACTTATTTTCAATTTATTCATCATCTAATTGCTTCACCTAAATCGAAAGTATGCAAAGAAAACTTAGGATATTTGAGTTGGTAGGAAGATGAAACCTTATGTAGAAATAGAGCTTAGATCATAAAGTATTTAAGAAAAACAATGAAATTAAAATTAGAATGAAAACAAATACAAGATGCAAGTAACCATATGGAAATTTTATGTTGGAGAATCTTGTTTTTTTTTACCTTGTAAGTCTTGATTTCCTCCAGATTTATGCTTAAAGAAGTAACTTTCTCTATTGATTTAAACCAAATAGTAGAAAGAAATTACAACTTTATCAAAACTCACATATTCTCATGATCTTCAATTTATTGAACTTAAAATTAGGTGAGCGTTGAACTTATGAAAATACTTACCAAGAAAAAATGGTCAGATGTTCAAGATATTGGTAACGAGTAAGAATCATTAGACATTTGAATTGGTGCTTTGAATAATAATGCTAAAAATGAAAACAATGAAAATTTTCTAGAATATACTTCGCTTTGTATTGTAGTTGCGATTATCCTCTTTGTTATTTTTTATTTGAATCATGTTCTTCATATTTGCAGGCTATACGAAAGAATTTTAATTTTATATCAGCGCTAAATTTTCATTAAATTCCATTGAATGATGCCAAAGTCCCAACATTAACATCAATGTTGATGGATAGGAGAGATGGTGTGTTGATAGGCTTATGTCGTATACCATGTCATCCTGATGTTAAAGCTTCTCGAAGAACATAGAAGATGCACTTTTAGGAAAATGTAGGATCTAAATATCATTGGATAGAAATCATGACTTGAATAATTTGTGTGAATTGTCATAGAAATATTTGTCTTAGTGGAAATTTTCTAGCACAAGTAGATAAAGGAGCTTCTAAAGTTTTCAGGGGAATCATGTCATCTTCGGGGTGATGTGTAATGGAGGAAGGGCCCGTGAAGCATAAGGTCAACCAATGATAGAGGCAGAGAGATGCAGATGGAAAGAAATGAACGAAGGTAAGTATGTGTAAGCGCAAGTGGATGCCTACATCACCCTCGAAGGGAAATCCCATAAGAACCAAACAGAGAAGATTTGCAATCTTGCCAGGGTAATATGGTCGAGATTACATGGCAGGGTAAAGCAACAGTGATAACTGGGCAAGAAAACTTGTAATGTGTGTAAGGAGGATAACATGGAGAAAAAGGGCCTGCCTATGCATGTTGTCCCAGAAGGAAAAAAAATCCTAGAAGAAATGAGGGGAGATGCGAAGGATTATGACAGGGAGAAATGTCCATGAATGAATTTAAAGTGGGGGACATGAAGGCACATTATGGATGACTATGAGGCCCAATGTGCATGGAAAATTGACAAATAAAATATGATGAGGGACATGCGTGGGAGAATGAGTCACCCTGACTATAACATCTCAGGAGTAACCAAAAGAGTGCCTTCTAGGACCTTCGAGGTGTTGTGTAAAGCGAGGAAACCAAGAGCCAAGGAAATAACTGGAACTATTAAGTGGCAATGGGGACCCATATGCATACTGTATTATCGAGACGATAAATGGTGACGTAAAAATTGACAACAACCATCGTGAAAAGGTCTATCCTGACCCGACCTTTGCAAATGACGAGTTTTAGAATTCACAAGGGTATGTTTCTGAGACAAATATGGAAATGGAAAGGGGAAGTCTCAAGCTTCTCAACACTTTCAATTGTTTTAATTGTCCACACATCTTGCATCTTGATTATAAGCCTTATTGTTTGACAAAACATGCAGTGAGCGAAGGCTTTATCTCTATGATTAATTCTTCACCATCTATGCTCAAAGATACAATTGCATCGAAAAAACAAATACAACACCATTATAATTCATCTCATAAATTTGTTAAGCGAAGTAAATGTAAATAAAGGCACTTGTACATATCACATTTGATCATAAATTAAAATTTTTGATGAATGTATGAATACTTCCCCAAACATATTCATAAGAAAATTTGAACTAATTAAGTTGAAATGTTTCAAACCAGTTTTCTCCAAGTAATATTAAGGGCTCATCTCTCTCTTATTTCATATCAGTAATATTAAGGGCTCATTGCTCGCTTATTTCATTTCTGTAATATTAATAGAAAACAAAAAGAAAAACAATCTAGATTAAACTTCTCCTACTTTATTATGATCTAACAGTGCAGACTAAAACTAAGTGCAATCATAATTCCAATGGATCCATCCCATTAGCTTAAGCCTTGCACATATATGTATATAAAAAATTAGTAATAGAAAAAAAATTATTATTAAACTACTAAAAGAAACTTATCATCTACAGGAAACCTTGCTAGAAATGAATTTTCCAACCACATTTCAATCTTGTCATGAAAACCATTATGTAACTGTTGAAATGAAATCATGGTTGGAATAACACTTTGCTGAGCAATGTCATGAATTTCTTCCTATAGAGACAAGTTAGTAGTATGTACAATAAAAGGAATATTAGAAAATTTTCTACCTGATTGAATTGTCCAAACATTGTTCAAATGAATCGTAAAATTGAGAATGGGAGACAAATAATATTGCTGGTAAAAATGAAATGTTGAATTATTAAGTGTCGAGGTTTGTGGAAAATTTATTTGAGAAGAAATAATGAGCTGGTATGATATGAACATCGAATGAAATTGAAAGACTTGAAGTTCAAGATGCTCATGATCTATGCCCCGAAATGCACTATGATGTGTTTCCACTAATGCACTTGTTGAGTATTCAAAGCTTGATTGCTCAAAATGCCAACATAAGATATCCAAAAATTGAAAAACAAAAGTAGTATACAAATATGAAAAGAACCATAATGCATGAAGAATATAAAGTAAAATTACATCACTCTTTACGCTAATGTTACAGATATTGTTACAAGACAGTTGGAATTTATTTGAAATAATTTCCTTTTCGCAAGTATTAGCTATGATAATGAAATTGGAATTGATACCAACATCTACTTGTGAAGGTGAAATAGGATCAGAACTATGAGAAAGAATGTGAACTTGATTAATATACGAATCATAAATTGGAATGGAATCCCCTTCTAAAGAAATGAAATAATTATGAGATTTAATAGATTCAGAATGAGGAGTATGAGGATAAAAAGATTTCTCATCATGAAATATAGATTGACTTTGAGAATTAAGAACATGAGAATTTCATGGAGGATAATATAACTCACTATTCTCAACTTCAAAATAATTGCCATAAATGACTTCATAATTCCTAAGAGCACTCTCTTCCTTTTCAAAAAGAAAAATTTAACCAAAAGAATAATTAAATGGATTTTGGTGAGAATTCTTAGCATTGTTGAAAAGGCAATCATAAATGACTCTTTTTCTTGATGGAAACTAGTTGGAAATTCAATATCTGCCAAATTTATGGCTATTTGAATATATGAACCTGAAAATTTTCTCTACCTATAATTTTTTTGCTCATATTCCATATTGCAAATTGCAAATTCTTCATCATGTATTTGGTTGACCACAATTTCCTAAAAATTAATGCTTGAATACCCCAAAATTTGTGGCTGAACATTATTTATAGCATGAGAAAACCCAGAGATATTTGTGGCAGATTACACATTGTTGAAATTTTCAATTTGCATTATTGCAAATTGATTTTTACCTTCTAATTCTATTGCTTGCTGATTTTCTTCTTTTTTATAAACAAAAATTATATTTCATTTTTGAGCAGTTCATTTTTCGATGACAACATTCTTAGGATCAATGTTATTTTGATTGGATGTGCTTATGCTTTCTTGAGATGACTCGTTAGTAATTTCTACATTTTCTTCTTAAATACACTCAACCATGTTATCAATTACAAGTGGCTTTTCAAAAATGACAAATGTGTTAAGATAAATAATCTCTTTAGGTTCATTACTAATATTTGAAATGCAAGGAAGAGAAAGTACATGTTGATAGAATTCCATTAACTCGATCTCTGAGGGTCTATATTTAGATTTAAAAAAAAAAAAATGAATCTAATTGTGAAATCCATTATAGACTCATTTTCAAATGTTCCTAAACGTTCAAGTTCATGGCGTACCTGTTCATAGTCATACTCCTCGTATGGTTGAAGGAACTTTGTAATAAATTCGTCCCAACTGTGAATAGAGGCAATTGGAAGAGATTGACACCATATTTTGGCTTTACTTTTGAAAGTGAGAGTAAATATCCTACATATAATACCTTCATCAATATCGGAAAAAGTAGATTTTGGAAGTTTTTGAATAAATTGAAAAACATGATCAAATGCGGAAACATTTCTCTTACCATCAAACTTTACTTTTGATAAATTTCTTACAGTTTTCATTGGAGTGGTGGTGTATGCACGTCCAAAAATACAACTCTAAATGATAAGTTTAGAAGGAACCATTGCAAATAAATAGAACTTTAAAAAACAAAACTCCAAAAAGACAACTTGCCATTGGCCGTCCTTCTAGTGCCAAATTTGTTGATGGCAAAAAATGATCGAAAGAAACAATTGGGAGATCACCCAGTCAGGGCCTCAACTAATCCCTTATCCTTTTGGTATGGTGTTTTTGATTGGTTCAAATGGGTCTAGTTACCCCTCACTCTCCCTGCTGACTTGTGATGTCTCAATTGCCATCAACAAGAAGAGACAATTAGACTTACCCTCTTGTAGACAACTTGCAAGAAAGCAGTTCTTAAGCTGACATAAGAGGTCAACCAAGCGAACAATGAGGTTTCTCTTGCGTAAGGAAACTTCTACAAATGCAATGAATTAATCTAAATGCAGACCTACCTCCTAATGCGATATAATGAATAAAACTACTCTAAATCCATACCTAGGAGATTGATCCTAAATACCAAGTGAAAATATTAAATATAATGGGGATTTAACATGTGTTTTGTGATAAATATCTAGTTTTTGAAATAGTTCTAACATTTGATATCTTTAATACATGACATGCTCTATTTTAGAAATCAAAATAATAAGAAAAGATACATTACAATGTGGAAATGGTTCCAACAATTTAATGACAATTAAATCAATTTACAATGAAAAATTTTCGAGTAAATACTTACCCATACATTTGTTTTAATGAAAGATAAAATCGAGAAAAATAAATAAACAACAAATCTATGTAATTATTAAATCAGATAACTGATCTAATAAACAAGAATTCTCCTATTTAATGTGAAAAACATGGAATTATTGGTACAAATCTGTCATTAAAAGAATAAGATTACATTAACAAAGAATAGTATTTGGAATACAATCTTAAACTTGGATCTTGGGCTATGTCTTTTCAATGAATTTCTCCAATAGTCCTCCTAAGAATTTTAGCTCTGCTAATAGAGAAAAGAGTTGCATTAGTGCAAGATCTAGCCTCCACAACATAAATTTGATCTCAAAGGGAAAACCCCCAAAAACTCAGATATGAGCATTACCATTAATCCTACATAAAAAATTCTTCTTGCAATAGTGCAAAGAGTATCCCTATTTGTAGAAAAGAGGAACCTTTCATTCATTTTCCAAACTGTTATTTATAATTACAAATAAGATCTTCAAAAAAAATCTTGTTGCAATCAGTTTTTCTCAATGATCTTAGAGCTGGAAAAATCCCTTCTCCTCCTTTGTTGCTCCAATCCAATTGATCCAAGATTCCTGGTCCTAATCTCCTTGAAACAAACTCCTTGCCAAAAAAATTAAAATTAAAATTAAAACCAAAAAATGAAGAGAAAATTTATATTTCTAAAATTATGAAAAAAAATAATGAATTCAAATCTAATTTGACATATTAATAAAAAAAAAAATGTTTTCCCTCTCTTTTTTGTGGAGAAAATATTAGCACTCAAGCATTCATGGAATGAGTTAACAACAACAAATCTTCATGGCCAAAGAAAGTCTTTCAAAACAAACTCAAGAAATCAATTTAAGTTGCAGATTTGTAGTCCTCAGTTTTGCTAATTGTTTGGAGTAGTAAATGACCAAATATGGTCAAACAACCACTTTCATATTCTTCTCCTCAGAAGTAGTTTTCCAACAAGCCCTCATTTGCTTAATTTAGTTAAGTAAAACTCAAGTTATTGCCTTCTGAAGTTTGGGTTCGAAAATTGGCTGAGTTCTGTTAATTATACAGTGTTGGGAAGTCTTTATTAATGTTCTGTTTTAATAAATCTAAAAAGCATTTAAAAATTAAAAATAAAACAAAAAATATGTATAATAAAAAAATTAATTACCAATAATATTAATGCTCGGTTTTAATAAATTTAAAAAGTATTTAAAAATTAAACAAGTGTAATATGCAGCGTTGCTGCTTAGGCGTCTTATGTAAAAAGTAATTGACAACTATTTCAAATTAATTTAAATGGTTAGAGTTTAAAACCTCCAAAACCATGTATATATAAAGTATGTTATCCCAATTTAAATTAGCCTTACATATAATATCATATTTATATCTCTTCAATTAAATTAATATTATTATTATTTTGTAAAAAAATGTATTAAAAATTAAAAATATATAAATTTTGAAATACAACATCAATATTTTTCATATAAAAACATAAAAAATAAAAATAAAAATGAAGCATTGTCTAAATAAATTATATTTAATAAGAAATCTAAATTTATGCAAATAAATTAATTTAAATGAATATTGAAACTTAAAAATATATTGTTATTTATTTTAACTTTCTATGGTAAGCTATATTGTAATCACTTTATAGTAAAAAATGCATTGATTTTTTGTTTTAAGTTCAAAATTTCTATTTTTTGATTGGTCTAAATTATTGAATAGACCATTTTTATGGACTTTATTTTTGAATTGTCAAACAAAAAATTAATTTAAAAAAATATTATTTACTATTTACTGTAATGGCATGACATATTTACTATAATTATTATAATGTACCATCTATTCTTCAAAAAATATTTTTATTTATCTACTTATTTTTTTATTTAATATTATTTTATAATACTTTTTTATTTAATATTTTTTTATTACAATTGTGGAGCACTAAAGTTGAGTGTGACCTGATTAATGTTATGTAAATCATTTTTTGTTTAAATTGTTATGTATATTATATATATATATATATATATATATATATGGAATTAGATTACAACGAAGCCTCTTTTATGTATATGTTTTTAGATGAGTTTTTATCTATATTTTACAAATAATATTTATTATAAGAAGGATTTGTACTCTAAAGTTAACATATTAATTAATAAAATTGATAAGAAGATATATTATAAGGATTTGTACTCGATAGTTAATATATTAATTAACAAGGTCGCACAGCAAGCGTTCCTGCTGCTTAGTTTAGTTATTGAATTTTGAAAGGTATGAATTAGATTCCACATTTGAACAAGGGCTACAAAGTAGCTATTATCACTTAGTTTAAATATAGTTAAAATATATATTTTTAATAAAAATAATACATTTTTATTTCATCCACTAAGTTAGCTTAATTGGTGATTACCTTGTTATGAAGTATTATGTAAACAATGAGATTCAAAGCCCAGTGGGACAAACCAACAAAGAAAATAAACATTCTTAATTCATAACATTTATTATGTCATTACTTAGATGCATCAATTAAGCATGCAAGTTTTGGATTCCTTATATTGAAAATCCATTCTTGCTTTCTATATGTATGAATTAATCATATTTTCAACAATGTTTTTAATTTCTGAGTTAAGATTATATTTGTTTTTGAAAAAAATAATTTACTTAGTATAATAAATATTTTTATTTATTGTATTTTTGTGAACAATAGTGTAGAAAAATGTTTTTATTCATTAAAAATTAAAAAGATATTTTTATTCATTCAAAATAAAAATAAAATAAGAAAGCTATTTAATATACAAAATAAAATATAATATAATAATATTTTAATTTTAAGATTAGAATCTAGTTATAAATCAAATTGATGTATAATATTCTTGTATTCCCTAAAAACAATGATATTTTCATAAGAATTTCATTACATAAATTTTTTTGAGCAAATGTATAAAACCACTTTATTACATAATAAGAAATTACACTAAGTTTCCTACCCTAACATAACCCGGTTTTTAATACTCAAACTGAAACCGTTACATTGACAAGAGTATGTTAAGAAGAAGCAAAGCATATATGGATAAATATATAAGGGACGTATATTTATCCATATAAGGTTGTATGCGATCAAGAAATGTTAAATTATGGGAAGATTCCATCCCAATGTTAAAGGAACCAGAGAAGGTATAGATAAATGACCTTAGTAAAGGTTAAAGTAATCAAAATTATAAACTATAAATTATTATCAAAATTGCATATTAAACAAGTTGTAAAAAAAATTCCATGCTAAATTTTTTTTATATATTTAAAATTACAATTTTCAGAATGATTAGTCGATTAGATTTGAAGGATGATGGAAAAAAAATAAAAATAAAAATCTCACTTTTAATTCTTCGTCCACTGATGATGCCAAATATGTTTAGTATAAAAACAAATTCCCACCAACACCATAGCAACCACAATTCAAATACTAGTTAAATATTTAAAAAACATAATTAATAAATTTATACTAAATCCATATCAATTAGACTACAATGTTCTCTAAGTGGAAACTAATAAAACAACATTTAAAAATATTTAATCAAATTAACATTTAGATTACAATGTTCTCTAAGTCTCAACGACCGGCTAAATATTTTAAAAACTTAATTAATAAATTTACACTAAATCCACATCAATTAGACTACAATGTTCCCTAAGTGACAATGAATAAAACAACATTAAAAAATATTTAATCAAATTAACATTTAGATTACAATGTTCTCTAAGTCTCAACGAATAATAATAATAACGTTGAAAAATATTAAGTCATTTATCATTTTTGCTGACTATTTAGCACACTGAATTAAAGCCATTATCACTATATGACTATTATTATATTTTGTAATTAACCCAATGTTTAACGAACAAATTTATAAAAACTAAACATTTGCAATTTGTTCCTTCACTGTGTTCATTTATTTGACTCATTTGCAATTTGTTCCTTCCCTGCATTCATTTATTTGACTTATAAGTTGTAGACGAGAGTATTCATAGGCTTCAAAAATACAACACTGCCACATTATAACAAGTCAAAATTAAACAAGACTACCTTATGAATTAAGCCAAATTGACATGACATGTTGTAAGTTGCACACAAGCGAAACTGACACGACACAAAGCAAGTTACTCTAGGGTTGTACAAAGTCATCATTACTAAATAAGAATAAAATGAATTGAACCAATTACATGTTTAATAAACAAATGTAATATAATTAAAAAAATAAACAATTTTTTGTTTTACAATGACGTAAGAAATGAGAATATGAATATATATTCATACTAACATTAATGAAAGGTTGAAGAACCCTTCAATGTAGACTTCTTCAAAGCCTGCTGGAATTTAGTTAAACAGGACATTCTGAGCGTGGTGGAGGACTCAAGGAAGGATAAAACTATCCTAAAGCGCTTAACACCACCTTTATCGCCCTGATCCCTAAACAGGATGTAGCCCTAACTCCTGATAGGTTCAGACCCATTGCCTTGTGCAATGTTGTCTACAAAATTATCTCCAAAGTGGTGGCCAATAGACTCAAACCCCTTCTTCCTACCCTGGTGGCAGTGGAACAGTCAGGATACGTGGAAGGCAGACAAATCCTCGACAACATCATTCAAGCTCATGAGGTGGTTCACTCTTTGACTAACAATAAGAGAGCTGGTATGATCATGCAACTGGACATAGCCAAAGCCTATGACAAGCTAAACTGGACATATATCAGAAAAGTTCTTGCTGCTTTTGGGTTTGATCATAACTGGATCAGATGGGTAATGGCCCTAGTCACTTCACCCAGCTTTTCAATTCTGGTTAATGGTTCACCCTCGGAGACTTTCACTCCTTCAAGAGGCTTAAGGCAGGGAGATCCACTCTCTCCTTTTCTTTTCATAATCATGATGGAAGGGCTGGGAAGGATGATCAGACAGGCCAAGGTAGTGGGTTCAGTCAAAGGTCTCCAACTATCTGAAGAGGGGCGTGCTCTAACACATCAACAATTTGTGGATGATACTATGCTTCAAGGGATCCCCACGGTCAAGGAAGCTCTTGCATACAAGCAAATCCTGAAAGACTTTGCCATGGCTTCAGGTTTGGAGGTAAATCTCTCTAAATCTAATTTTTTTTTCTTTAATACTCACATTGCTATTCAAAGAAACATTGCCAGAATTATGGGCTTCCAAAGGGAGATCCTCCCCTCGAAGTATTTAGGAGTTCCTCTCACTGCCAAACCTTTACACAAGAGCATATGGGAACCAGTCATTAACAAATTGCAAGACAAGGTCAAGAAATGGACCTACAGATCCCTAAATTTGGCTGGCAGGTTAGTGCTAACCAAAGCTATCCTGCAATCCATCCCTGCCTTTATGTTATCTGTTCTACCAGCTCCTCAAAGTGTACTACATCAGCTCAGATCCATCCAAAGAGACTTCCTCTGGGGCAAGGGGGAGGAGCGTAAGAAGTGGGCCCTGGTAGCTTGGGATAAGATATCCAAACCTAAGAGATTTGGGGGGCTAGGCTTGGATGACCTTGACTTACTCAGCAAGGTTCTAGGTGCCAAATTATGGTGGCATTGGGTTAAAGAGCCAGAGACTCAGTGGGCAACCATTTGGAGAGAAAAATATGCTAGCACCTGGCATATCCATGATCTAATAAGAATGTCAGGTCACAGAAAGGGCTCGCACATTTGGAACAAAGCTTGGGATAACCGGGGTTTGGTCCAAGGAAACAGCTTCTGGGAAATCAGAGAAGGAAATCTCAGCCTGTTCTGGGAGGAAAGATGGCAACAAGAACCTATACTATTAAATGAAGACCTAAGGGATCTCAAGGAATTCACGGATAGCAAGAGACTTTCTAAGGTGAAAGACTTTTGGGAGCAAACCAATAACAATGATAAATGGAGAATCTGGAGGAATTTTGATTTTAGGGATAACAGTACCCTGAAGGCTAAAGCAGAAACTCTTAAGGAAGAGTTAGATCAGAGGAAGATTCTGAAAGCTGAAGGCCACGATCAACTGAGATGGGGTAACAATAATGAGGGGGTTTTTAACCTCAAGGAAGCAAAGCTCATTCTCCTTGACCTTAATTCTCAACCTCCAGACAAAACCTGGCTTAACCTTTGGAGACACCAGGGCTGGATGAAGATTAAACTTTTCATGTGGCTCGTTCAGCACAGGAAAATTCTAACCTGGGACAATATTAGGAAGAGGGGCATTCTGGGACCTTCCAGATGCCAGCTTTGTGAGAGGCATGAGGAAACCATGGAGCACCTTCTCAACAGCTGTATGTTCTCCTCTAGTCTGTGGGACTCTTTTGCCTGTTTTTTCCATCAGACGGATAGGGACAAACATAGCATCTGCAACACCCTGACCAACTGGAGAAAAGATTTTTCAGACAATGAAGTTCTAGCCACAGCTTGGGCCCTCTTTCCGAGCTTCATTGTTTGGAATGTTTGGAAAGAGCAGAACAACCGAATCTTTAAAGAGGTAAAGAGAACTTCCCAAAGCATTTTGGAGCTGATCTTAAAACAACTCAAGGAAACGGTTAGCACCATTGTGCGAAACCTCCCCAAGAACCAGCCTTCGGCTACCGACCTGAGAATTCTCTGTGATCTGGGCCTGCAAGGCATCTCTCCTCAGGGTCTGGACAGAAATCTAACCTCCCTGAGGGACGCACAGGATTTCTGGCATCCTCCTCCAAAGGGTTATCTGAAATACAACATAGATGGAGCTTCAAAAGGCAACCCAGGTACAACTGGTTATGGAGGGGTTCTTCGTGATGAGAATGGTATTGTCCTCTTCATATTCCACTGTCATCTGGGACAGGCTACTAATAACTTGGCAGAATTGATGGCTATGGAGCAATGTTTAGAGTTCCTGAGTCAGGAAAACAGGCAAAATGTGATAGTGGAAGCTGATTCTGAACTTATTATCAATTCAGTCAAGAAAATCAGCAGAGGTTCTAAGCCAGAAAAAGTCTCAAAAAATTGGAGACTTATTCAGGGATTCCAATGGATTCAACACCACCTTCAAAGCCTCCGTACTGTTGGCTTTAAGCATGTCCGCAGGTCGGCGAACAAATTGGCTGATTTGCTTGCTAACCAGGGTGTTAGTAGCACAGAGATTAGAATGGCATCAAATTGGCATGAGCTGCCGCAGAGCAGGTTAAAGACGGTTGTACAGGAACAGGCAGAAAATGATAAGTTGGAGTATAAAGACAGAGCCTGGAACCAGGG
This sequence comes from Pinus tabuliformis, assembly GCA_031772625.1. Lineage (NCBI taxonomy): Eukaryota > Viridiplantae > Streptophyta > Pinopsida > Pinales > Pinaceae > Pinus > Pinus tabuliformis. The sequence continues at coordinate 223,208,893 of CM062814.1, read as the reverse complement.
ATCAAATTGACTCAACCTTTGCTTTCAACATCGGCTTGTGTCATCAGTTTCGTATAGGCAGTTCTGTGGCGTGGCAGATACCTAATCTGGTCGCTCACATTCCCAGGGTAATCGAGAGGAAGATCTCTGTTTATAGTGGAGAACGATTCGCGTCCCTCATCTATTCAGCGTTCCAGGATCAGGCAAGGGAGATCCTCAAGCACAGACAGAGACCTGCTTCTTCCGGCGACCGGTCCTTTAAAATTTTGGAGTCTCGGCATGGTTTACAGCCCCCAGGCAGTTTTACGACTGATCGCACCGCTTTCCGTTGGGAAGCGGTTTTGTTAATTTGGCAGCGATGCCACTCACCCTCCAACACGTGGCAGGGAGAGGGGTCCAAAAACCGCTCTTCCCCACTCACTAAAGTCGGCCCTTCTTATCCCGCGCGATATCAACATCATCCGTTGGATTTAGTCAACGGTAATCTACGGCTGCATCGGTTCGAGCATCTTGGGTTATACTTCGGTCTTTTTGACGGAGCGATATCCCCCTCGACCGTCGATCTTAATGTTTTTTTTTTTTTTTAGACGGCTCAGATGAACAGAGCTTTTCCTAAAGCGAGGGTGCCGGTTTGTTCACGGGCTCTCCGGAAGCCAGGTGGCATTTTTGTTGATTTTCTGTGGGTTCGGGTTTCTTTGTAAGACTTTTTGGTTCTGACCTGGGGGTCTTGTCCTCCTTTCTTGTAAATTTGTACACTATTTTTTCGGTTTTTTGAAATAGAAGGATCCATACTTGCCTTAGCAAAAAAAAAGAAAGGTTGAAGAACCCAAGAAACTTACCATGTTCAAAATGATGGTGAGAAAAAATACAAATTTATGAGAGGCCTAATGTTTATTATCATAAACACATATGTAAAAGTTAATTTGCAATAATGTTACCCTACACTATTATAGTAATAGTTCTCTATTCAAAAGGAAGATTTAGATCTTCTAATCTATTCCAAAAACTAGTCATATGTATTATCAACAGAAGTCTCTTTAATAACAACTAAACATTATAGGACATTGAGTTTGTTTGAACAACATGCTAAAAAAAAGTTTGTAAGTTTAATATGGTGGTCCTCAATTGAGCTAAATCCAACCTAGCCATGAACTCTTTTTCCATGTTGTTTTGGCCATATATTTATCTTCTATTGCAATGTGTGTGTATATATATATTTTAAAAAATCATTATAAAAACTAATATAAAATTAAATATTGAATTAATCAATCTATCAATTTTGTTTTTTTAATGAGTTGTATTTAAACCTTTTTATAAATTGGTTTAATAAATACTTTAAAAATATTATATTAAGTTAATTATTTTTGTTTTTTTAGATATAAAAATATTAATAATATAATATGATATAACTTTAATAATAATAATGATTTTATTTGAATTTTTAATAAAATATATAGTTTTGTTTATCATGGAGGGGTGGATTTAAGAGCATATATATTCAAGCAAGGATACAAGTCACTTTGTTGTCGATGTGTAATTTAAGGTTAGACATTTTTTTTTGCATATTGATAGTTTTAACATTGTGTACATTAAGTTCAGACAACATGTGTGTATTGATCGTTTTCATCTAGTGTTATATGAATTCCCAAAGATGGTTTAAAGGAAATTTGTGAAGGCTCAAACAAATTGACATGACATGACATGTTGCAAGCTTTACACATTGACATGACATGTTGCATGGCTTTACACATGACATGGATTTGCATGGGTCAAATATGGCGAAGGGCTCAAACAAATTGACATGACATGTTGCAAGCTTTACACAAGCGAAATTGACACGACACAAAGAAATTTGTACGAAGTCATCATTACCGAATAAGAGTAAAATGAACTTAGCCAATCACATGTTAAATAAATAAATTTAATATATTTTAAAAATTAAATAATTTTTGTTTTACAGTGTAAACCCTATATATTATAATTCAAACTTTTTAGTCAATGCAAGTTAATTAAGGATCAACGCAATATCCATTGTGACATGATAATAAAAATAGATATAGTTATTGTATTATAATTAATCTTTAGGTTATAATTATTATTATTATTACATTAATTAATAAAATCAATATGGTGTAATTTAAATTATATAAATCATAGTGTAATTATGATATAGATATATATATATATATATATATATATGAAATTATTTACAATGTAGATTTATGTTAGATGATCCAAAATACATAATTCATAGTTCATAAAGTTAAGATAGAATATTTATTTATTTAGAATATTTAATTAAATATTGGAGACATTTAGAAATAGAATATTATTGTAAAAGATATGACATCTAGAATAATGTCGTATCTTAGGCTCCAATTTAGGAGTAGAGTAAGTAGATTGGTTAGAATTGCATTTATTGTAAATGGACACTTAATTTAATAAGTAGTCCATAACTAGAATAGGTTAGGAAATTAAGCTTATATATAGCTCATTCTCCGATTGCAAGAGTGTTGGAGTGTATGTGTAAATTCTTGCAAAATTATTATGAATTCATTTTCCTGATTAATAAAATTGTGTGTTTGAGGACACTTCTACTGTGTGTGTAAATTCTTGCAAAATTATTATGTAATTCATTTTCCTGATTAATAAAATTGTGTGTTTGAGGACACTTCTGTCATTATCGTGGTATCAGAGATTTAGTAATGAAGTTGATGTGAGGAGGAGATTCCAGCGCAACAAGGTCTTGAAAAACTCCATTCAATTGACCAACAAATGATTGGTATGCAAATTGTCCCATGGTTTTTTAAAAGAAAAATAAATTTGACTATTATTATTGATTTTAGAATTTTAAATCTGAAAATCAAGATTTTTTTTTGTAAAAAATAAAAAAGTAAAAAAATCTTCATTATCAAAATTTCCTTGTAAGCTCTGTTTCATCTAGCGACGCAAGTCGATGGTGCCATTGATTTCTTCACGTTTAATGATCTGTTTAAGTTCCTCCTGAGTGAGATGCCCTTTTTGGAAAATGTTGTACACGTTTAATTGTAGATGCAAGCATTCAGCCAGCAGTAAGAGCCTATGTTAACCAGCAGAAGCTAGAACTGCATTGAAAATAGCTTTATGTTTTTTTTTTCGGAGGGAAAAGACTACCATTGATCCTGATGATGCAGTGAACAATCTAGCGTGCAGAACCTACATGGTGGAAGTTGTCAGCCTGAAATTCGACCGAAAAGATAGCGTGGAGGATAAGTGAATGAATGCGTTCATTTTTGTTGTTGTTGTGGCTACATACTGTTTTTTGGTGCTATGTGCTTTTACATTTCAAAAAGGAGATAAGCATTCACTTTATAAATTAAGTGTGTGCTTTCACATTTAAAAAACGGAGATAAGCATTCACTTTATGAATTACCTCCATTCACTTTTTAATTCACGTTTTAAAGATTTTCATAAAGTTCTTTTAAATGAATGAGAGTTTAAAAGAAAATAAAAAGGGATTAATGTTAATGGAGAGATAGGATTTTTCTATTGTTTGTAATTTGTAGAAAGATAATGAATTTTCTATTATTTGTAAAATAATATTTTTGGAAAAATATGGTGTGAGGGGTTATTTGTAAATGTTTGGAGTAGTAAAATTTTGTAATTTTTTTGGAGTAATAAGGTGATTCTATCTATAATTTTTATTTGGAGAGATACGAGTGATATTGTAACTCAAAGTAATTTTTTACTTTGGGGGTTAGAGTATTTTTTGAGAACAATTTTGCAGGAGAATTGTAAACCATCAAATTTTGAAAGATTTGATTGTAAATTCTTAAGAGAAACTGACTAGAGCCAAGTGCAAAGCTCAATCATTTTTCTCTTTCAATGACTATACAAGGGTCAAGGCCAAGCCCTAATAGATCGTTTTTTTGTGTGGCGTGTTGCTCATCTTTTTCCTGTGCTTGATTCTTTTTGGTGCAAAGTTTCAAAACTACAATGTCGAAGTTAATTAATCTGTTCTCTGATTCTGATAAGCTTAAAGGGGTAAAATCATATAAGACATGGAAACGTCTCATTGAAAGCACTCTAATATATAATTAATTGTGGCAAGACATATGTGATGGACACATTAAGCCTAATAAACTCACAAATGTAACTTCATTTGCAAAATGGGAAGTTAAAAATGTCAAGGCACTAGCTCTTATAAAGTCTTCAATTAATGATGAGATGTATATTCATATTGAAAATGCCTCATATCCATGGTTTGCTTTGTGTACTTTCAAAGATCTATTTGATACACAACTTGAATCAAGAAAGGTTGATCTAGAACTTAAGTTGCTTCAACAAAAACTAACTGAAGGAGGAGATGTCCTTGAGTATATCTCCAGGCTTAAAAATATTAAGCAAGAAATAATAAAAGTTGGATTTCAAACAGTAGATGACAGTTTCATGACCACAATTCTAATTGTTGGATTGCCTTCTTCTTACACGCATTTTTTGGAAACTCTACAAGTGACCAGAAATTTAGATAAATTAAAGTTTGATGAGCTAAGTGAGATGTTGGCTCAACACAACAAAACTTTTGGGAAGAAGAAACAAGGGGAAGATGTCTTCTTCACAGAGGCCAGCACAAGTAAATCATCAACTGACAGTTCTAGGGATAGAGGAAGAGGACATTTCAATCAACATCTAGCAACACATAGTGGACAAGGTCATCAAAGAAGCCAAAGTAGAGGAAACTTTCAAGGAAGAGGAAATAGTCAAAGCAGAGGAAACTTTCAAAACAGAGGCAACTTTCAAGGCAGAGGAAACAATCAAGGAAGAGTTCAAAGTCAAGGCAGAGGGAAAACTAAAAGTAGAGGTCAAAGTAGAGGCAAATGATAGTATCAAGGAAGAGGCAGAGACTTGAATCAAATTGTCTGTAGAAGATGTAACAGAGTGGGTCATTTTGTAGAAGATTGTAGAACTTCCATTGACACAATTCCAAAGTTCCATCAAAACACAACTCAATTTGCCACTGGTCAAGATAATGATGGTTCAGAATATGTCTTCACATCAAATCAAAGAGCAAAATCAACAACATTAGTTTCCACTTTTCTTAAAAGTGATTATGAATATGCATGGATTTTAGATATAGGGGAAACTCAACACATGACTTTTCTACAAGACTCCTTTTGGAACTTCTAACCATGCCACCTTTGTTCAATATTTCTTGCTGATGACACAAAACATACTCCTTTTGGAAAAGGTGTCGTTAAAGTTTATCTTCCTGACATTGGAGAAAGATTGATTTCAAATGTATGGTATGTACCCACCTTTAAAAAGAATTTGTTGTCTTTAGTCTCGATCCGACAAGCTGGACATCAGGTGGTTTTGGAAGATGGCCTAGTTAAAATTAATTCAATCAAATAGAGCATGAAAACAGTGATGACAGGGTATGAAGATGGAAAACTGTTAAGGATGAAAGGAACAATTATTCCAAGAAATTCTGACTTTGCAGGGGTAGCAAGCACAAACATTTCACCTATCAGATTATGGCATGTGAGATATGGACATTTAAACTTTGACAGTCTCTCCCAACTGTAAAAACAAGGAATGGTTAAGGTACTTCCTACCTTCAAGAAAGAAAATGTAAGATGTGAAGCTTGCATTTATGGAAAACAAAGTCGAGAGACTTTCCCGACAAGTTCATGGCAAGCAAATAGAGGTTTGCAATTAGTACACAATGACATTTGTGGACATTTGCAAGCTTCTCTAAGAGGTTGCAAATATTTCTTACTCTTTATTGATGATTTCAGTAGAATGACATGGATTTACTTCTTGAAGCATAAGTCAGAGGCATTTGAAAAGTTTAAAAATTTTTGTCAACTTGTTGAAAATGAAGTCAAAGAAAAGATTGGCACTCTTAGAACTGACAATGGAGGAGAATTCACTTCAAATGAATTCCAAAGTTATTGCAGAGACAATGGGATCAAACGAAATCTTACAAATTTCTACACTCCACAGCAAAATGGAGTAGTAGAAAGAATGAATCGTAGTTTGTTAGGAATGGCGAGATCTATGTTAACTTTTAAAAAGTTAAGTCTTATTTATTGGGCAGAAGCAATCCATACAGTTGTTTACTTAAGGAACAGGTCTCCCACTGCTTCTTTGGATGGAATCACACCTTATGAAGCATGGTTTGGTTTCACACCTAAAGTTAAACACCTTAGAGTTTTTGGTTCCATGTGTTATGCCTTAGTTCCAAAAGAAAAATGAACTAAGCTTGACTCACGAAGTTTGAAATGCACAATGATTGGATATTCGAATGAGAAGAAATGGTACAGGCTTCTGTCAAATGGGAAATTTATTGTCAGCAGAGATGTAATTTTTGATGAAACTAAGAGTAAGAGTGCTGAAGAAATAGAACATCTTCTTCAAAAATTGGAAACAAAAGGAGATAAAAGGAAAGGAAACATTCAAAGTCAACCAAATTCACAAAATTGGTATGAACTTGATTTTCCTTCCTCTGAAGATGATTCATCCAGTCCATCTACTTCACCAACACAGTCTGGGTCTTCTGGCAGTTCATCAGAATCTCCTAGTAGCAGTAGTTCTTCTGACAATGATTCTCCGCCCCCAGAATCTGCAGTTGATCAACGTACCTCTATTTACATTAATCCTCTTTATAATGATGGTGACTTTTCAGAATCTCAAACAAGTGAACATCAATTGCCAAAATGGGTTGTTCAACTTTTGAAAGATGTAAGGCCTGATGAGAAAAATAAAACAAGAACAAGGGGGTCAACTAGGAATGAAGGAAATTTTGCCTTGATCACAAATGATTTTACTGAACCCTCCACGTACAAAGAGGCAGTAAAATATAAAGAATGGAAACAAGCTATGATTGAAGAATATAAGGCAGTTCAAGACAACAACACTTGGAAACTTGTTGATTGTCCTCAAAGTGTTAAACCCATCAGATGCAAATGGGATTACAAAATTAAGTACAACCAAAATGGAGAAGTTGAAAAGTACAAAGCTAGACTTGTGGCTAAGGGTTTTGTGTAGCAGGAAGGCATTGATTATGAGGAAACTTATGCTCCTACAGCAAAATGGAACACCATCCGCTTAACACTCGCATTAACAGCACAAAAAGGATGGAAAGTTCACCAGATGGATGTAAAAGTGCTTTCTTCAACGAAGATTTACAGAAAGATGTATATATGACACAACCACTAGGTTTTGAAATTGAAGGGCAGGAACATAAAGTCTGTAAACTGATTAAGGATTTATATGGGTTAAAACAAGCTCCATGAGCTTGGTATGCCAAAATAGATGAATACCTTCGGAAAGTTGGCTTTCAACGAAGTGAATCTGATGATACTTTGTATGTATGTCAACAGGGTAAAAATATGGTGATTCTTGTTATGTATGTAGATGATTTGATTGTTACTAGAAATAATGATGGTATTAATAACAATATAATTTAGTGGTGATATTAATAACAATATAATATTTTATTGAAAAAATATATATCTTATTTTCGCCTTCTTCTTTTTTTTAATATTTAAATTGAAAATTATTTAGATTAAGAATCAAATTTAGAATAACTTATTAATGAGTACTGCTTTGTCATTTTTTTTATTTGAATATACATCTTATTATTTATTTTTTTGTCTTCTAACTAATTTATTTTTAATATTTAAATTGAAAATTATATAGATTAAAGATCAAATTTAAAATAACTTATTAATGAGAATTGTTTTGTCATTTTTATTTTTTATTTAAATAGAATAATATATCTTTATAGTATTATTGTAATTTTAATAACGATATTTTTAAATAAAAATATTTTATTATTTTTATTGTTTATATTAAAAGTAATATATTTTTTAATAAAAATATTTTATTATTTTTCTCATTTAATTAATTTACTTTTAGCGTTTGAATTGTATTTTATTTTATATTTTTGCCTTTCCAAATAATTTACATTTGGAATTTAAATTGAAAATTGGGTAAATTTAAAATAATTCATTAATGTATAGGCGTTGCTTTATTAGCCGCATTTTCTTTTTTATTTATTATTAATTTTACATTATTTTAATATAGTTTATTGTTTTATATTTTAGTATTTTAAGGTATATTTTTCATCATTTTTGTATGAAATCTAGAATAAATTGGTTGGAAATATAAGTTTGAGTGGTGTAGTTTGCACAATTTCAGTGTTCTAGGAGTTTTCTAGACACGTCAAAAATACAATTTAAACAATAAAAAACTACATTCTCACCAAAAATTATATTGTGAAATTTCAATAAAAAAGCCATAAAATAATTACAGTATGTCATATTTTAATTGTAATAATATTTATATTATAATTAACCATAATACAAGTCTATGCTTTATTTTAAAATATTAGTAAAATCATTATTTTTAAAAAATTAAGCAAATGCTAATTAAATAAGTTATAATTTCATTGAAAAATAATAATAAATATATAGTTTTAATTTTAAATGATTTTTTTAGAATTTAGAAGTGTTAAAAATCACAACATATTTTTTTTTGACATTGATCATTTTTGGATATCACTATAAGAAATGATTATTTCTATGTGCCTATATCGTCACCATAACTGTAACTTGGATTTGTATCTCAAACATATCATAAAACATGCTTTCTCAAACTCCTAATTATTGTAGTATGTTAGTTGTCCTATAATATAGGATTTGTTCTATGTATCTTTGTGATCACCAAAAACTATATCTTAAATTTGTGTCTCAAGTATATCACAAACCATGCTTAACCATGGAAGTTAGTGTCATTTAAAAATCCAGTTAATATTAGATGTAAAAAAATTGAAATATACTTCAAAAAAGTAGGTTAAAAAATCACTATAAATATAGACATGTTTTTTGCATAGTAGTAGTATTATTTTTATCCTAGTTACATTAAGTTTTGTTATCAATTACTCATAATGCGTAGTTACTAAGCAACAACTTTGCATATTACAGTTGTTTTATCTTAAATTCATTATCCAATTTTTAATTAAAATTTGTCAAATTAAAAATAATATAATATAACATATGAATGACTATATTTATTGTCTTGTGCACTTTTTACTAGTAAAACTATAATGTAAAAATAAATATTGAAAAAGTGACGTGTAAAAATAAATTACTAAGTATAAATATCTAGAATTGATAAGTGTACTTTTTATTAAATATTATGACACTTGGTTTGGTATTTTATATAATGACAATTCATTTTCATAAATATTTACATTTTATAGGTGTACTGACACTTGGTTGCATGCAAATTTTTTATAATTTTTTGTTTTTAAAATAATTTTTTTTTGCAATTCAATTTTAAACACCATGAAATTAGTCATTTCATGTAAATGAAACAATTAGAAAATAAAAATTCAAAATTTATTTTTAATTTTCAAAATATTTAGTTTAATATTTATTTTTTTCAAAAATTTAATTAAAAAAATATTAGAAAAATCAAAACTAATTGAAAATAAAGTTTCCACCCAAAGAATATAATAAAAAAATTAAAATTAAAAAAATATATATATAATAAAAAATAAATTACAAACAAAGGAAAAATAAAAAAACACATAGTAAAACGTTATAGAAAAAAGAGGGAGTGTTTTAACATTTCAAATGGTTGTACAAACCCTCCCCACTCCAAAGACTTTCCAGTCTACCCATTATAATTGATGTACATGCTTTTCAAAGCCTCTCATTGCTATGGCTTGGAATTCATCCGGGAGATTTTGTTGGTGATACAAATGAAATCCCTATAGATGAACCTCCGATGTCATATTTATATATAATTTTCGCTTAATTTTATACTATTTAATAATTATAATGAATTAAAACGATATTAATATAATTAATATGAATTAATTAGATAATTAAAAACTATATTAAATTAAAATTAAATTAAAAAATAATTAATTGAAGTTAAATAAATAAATAAATTAAATTAAACTGTATTCATATATTTACGTTTGTTGTATTATGTTAGTTGTGTGTGTGAAGTGCTTGAATTCAATTGTTTTGCAATAGATATTAAATTAATAATAATTAAATATTTTGTTTTGTAATAAATATTAAATTAATAACAATTAAGTATTTACAATAATATTGACAAATTAAATAAATTAAAATTAATTTAATTAGCTAAATTCAATAAACTACAGTTTGAGTGGTCTAATGATTAAGAGTATGTGTTTCTTCTAAGAGGTCACATATTCAAAAGGGGTTAGAGTATGTATGCTTTTGTACACTTAGTAGTCAAATCTTTGAGCAAGGTGGGTCCCTTGTCCCACAAACAAGAGGTCTCATGCACCAATTTGGTGTCTCGCTTGGTCGTAACCTTAAAATTGGATAATTATAATAATAATTAACTTAATTAAATTAACATAAATTAATTTACTAAGTTATAATTAACTAAAATTAATTAAATAAATCAACTAGATAAATTATATTTACATATTTTAAATTTATAAACTTATAGAATAAAAATAAAATACATATTTATATATTTTTAATGCCTATTTTTGTGAAATTTGACCAAACTAAATTAAAATAAAGTGAAATTTGAACGATTAGAAAAACTAGTAGCAAAACAAAAGCAATAAAATCCTCAAACAAAAAAAAAGTGAAAATACCACAAAATAAGACAAAGAAAACAATTCAAGAAGTGACACTAACAAAATGTAAATGGTGAACCCTATATTTTTTGTGAAAAAAAAAATGTTGTAGCCACAACAAAATCAAAATTATAACATACTTGAAACTATTACTTTAACCACCAATATTTTTACAACTAAAACCTCAAAATCAACATCGAAATCTAATAATAGTGTTATTAGTAGCACCCTTTCCACAGTTTCCCTCTTCCCTCCTCTTTTGTATTAAAATCTCAACTTCTTTCAAACATGTTGCTTTTATAATCAATAATCATATAACTAAAATATTAAAATCAACCCTCAATTTCAACAAAGTAATACAAATAATAACCCTTTTTAAATTTGAAAATTTTCAAAATCTTATTTAAAATTTAATGGAATAATATTAATAATAATAAATTCCGGAATATATATATATATTCTAAAAAATAAATAAAGAATAAAACATATTTCTTTAAAACCAAAATAAACTCACTCTCAAAGACATTCAAAGGGCAAAAACAAAGTTGTTAAATAATTGAAAAATACCATAAAAATTTAATTAGGAGAAAAAAACATCCGTACATATATCATCTTAAAAATTACGGGGAAAAAAATCTTGAAGGTGGAGGAGGGGGATAATGTGAGTTGAAGATTAAGGTGGAGGGGGTAAAGTGAGGTGAAGAGTGGTGTGATGTTTATTTATTTATTTTTAATAGTTATTTTTATTTAATTTATATATATATATATATATATATATATATATATTTTTTGTTTGGTATAAAATTAATAAAAAAATTAAAAATTATATATATATATATATATTTTTGTTATTATTTTTTATTTTTTTATTATGATATGTATATTTATAATTTTATTGGATTTTCAAATTATGATTTTAAAATTATTTAAAAAAGAGATTGATACTAGTAATATATATTTTTGAATCAAGGGTTGATTTTAAAGTTATGATTACACGTGTTTTAGTTGTTAAAATCATGGGTTTTAGAGAATTTTTAATTTAGATCCAGAGAAAAAAATGGGTGTTATTATGAGCACCACTTTTTGATTATGTGATTGATTTTAAGGTTTTAGTTGCAATAGTGTAGGTTATTAAGACCATGGTTTCAAAGAAGTAATGTTTCTTTTAAATAAAAGGAAAAAAAAAAGTTGCTCTCTACTGATTGATTTGAATGTTTTCATTGAAAACATGTAGAAGATGATTTCAGTTGTTGGAAGAATAACATGTGGAAATTGGCATCCAACACCCCATTATAGTGGAATGCTCCTTCACATACATGCCCTAGAAAATTAACCTCGAGTCCTTGATTTCCTCCCCATCTTCCTTAAAGGGGAGCTTGTTGTTATACTATTATAACTCTCCATCTTGTTCATTCAAGTAAACTAACTTGAATTCTCTAGTCATCGACATAAAGTCTTAGATGAACTACAACAATGGTATCATGATGGACATTCTAAGCACACCAACCATGATTAAGATTGACAAAATCAACTCAAGAAGGTGCATTGATCAAATTAACATTGTCCATTGCATGCATGTGGACGTTAACTCATCTCTTGCATCCTATATGAAACATTTTGTGGAACATTCACACCAATCATTTAAATGAAATATTTTTTATTTCTTTCTAAAGTTTTAGGATAAGTTATAGATAGATAATAGCCTTTATATAAAATAGGCCATGCAAGCTTGTATTTTAGAACAAAAAGGTACTTCATACATGCCAGAGAGAGTCTTGTAATGACCACATATGAAAGAGAAAACTTAAATTTCTTGTTGTTTAGGAACCCTTAAGTATTTAGGTCAGTTTTAAATATTCTTGCCATTTCTATGAATGCCCCTTCCATTAACATAATTCTATCTCGAAATGCGAGTGACTAATTGATTTGATTCTTTTTATTATTATACTTACTGCAACACGTATAACACATCAATTTTTTCATTCACTGTATATTAATTTACTACAACATGTATAACACATCAATTTTTTGATTGACTACATATTAATTTAATTTTGATAAAAAAAAGTATGCTTCTGTAATAGTTTAACTTTAATATTTTTATTATTTAAATATATTTTAACAATGTAAACTTTGAAACGGGAACTCACACTGTTACTCGTTTTGTAAGATAGCAAAAAAGTGACCCGATTGTAAAAAGTGGTGATGCAGAATACACGTGTTTTTTAGAGCATAGTTTTTGGCACTATAATTTTTTTTATGTACATTGCGTTTTAGAATGGTAGTGTTTTTGATGCTGATTTAAAAAAGTGGTAATTCTACACCAGACCCTTTTTATTTATTTATTTATGTATGAAAGAAATGTAAATAATTATTTTATAAATTTAATAATTTTTTAAGTGGTCGTTTTCTTCATATTTTCTTGTTTTTATTTTAATTTTAATTTTTTTGTAGTGAGGTTTTTATTGTTTTGCATTTTTAAATTAAAAGGTCGATATTTTGAATTTTCGATATTCTACATATTTATACATCGTTAATTAATTTTTCAATCAACATGAAATAATTGTTTCTAAAAAAATATTTTTTAACAATGGACATAAAAATAACTATTTTTAACATAAATATAACTAAAAAACTACATGTTTTGATATTTTTTTGCTAGAATTGACATGTCAAAATCACAATTTTTATATGAAAATTTTAATTAAAATGGTTAAATAATAGTTTTTTTTTTATGAATTTCATGTCAAAAAAATAATAATAATTATTTTTTTTTCAAAAAATAATGATTAACTTAAAAATTAATGCGAAAATCACATATTACAAATATTGAACACATAATGTAACCTTAATTGAGTGTTTGTTCTTCCCATAAAATGTTAAAGTCAAAACATTACAAGTATAACTACTTAATAGTTACAAAAAATGAGTTTGATTTCTAAGCATAACTTAAATTTAATCAATAATGTCACGTAATCCAGACTCTGTCCTCTAGAGTTTCATCATTGTCTTCTTCCACAATATTTTCTGCTTCTTTTTGCTCATTTTCCTCTTCTAATGGATCTTTGATGTCTGCGAATCTCTCAATGTATGTCTTTCCAAACATTCCATGTAATGGTGGTTGGGGTTCCTTTCCCTTTTTTGCCACACGTGATTCACTAAAGTCCTCTTTCTTCAACCCAATTTTTTGCATTGCATCTGGAAGAAATTGCACTATATTGGATCTTTTTCAATTGCAATGCAATTTCTTTCTTTTTGAAGACAACATGCTAGTGTTGTACCTAATTATCAAGCACAAAAAAAATAATGAAGTAAATTAGTACAATGACATATTAATTAAAAAATAACATATTGAAATTCAATTCCATATAATAAAACTTACCTGAGCTAAAAAATAAATCCAGAACCCAATCTCTTTCATTTGAACATATGTCTATAAGATAGTTAATCAATAATTGTGGTTTTTGATAAATGTTAACTATCTCTCCTTTTGCTTCTTTGTCTTCATGTGTTAGTTTTCTCACAACAACATCATAAGTCAGTATTTGGTTATGACTCTTTCCGTTTACTCGATTAAAAATCATAGACATATAGCTATCATCTTTTGCTCAACTATCAATATGAATGAACTCAAAATCATTTATAAATTGTTGATTTTCACGATTAAGAAGATTTGACTTTTGCTTGTAACATGAAATAGTAAAAGTTCAATTAACTTGTACATAAATGAATTTTTCAACATTAATTTCAAATATACATTTTAAACGTCTTACCATGTAAGCTGCATCCTTGAATTTGTTTCCCCTTGAAGCTTGACAATATCATTGCCAATTATGTGTCTGAATGAAATGTCACAAATCTCCATAATGGTGATGACATGACTTCTACAAATCCCGAAACCACTTTACTAAGAGCTTGATAAGTATAAGGGTCACTATCATAGTCAATGTTTGGAATATTGAAACCATGGGGAATATCTGCAATAACTAGGGCATAATCCCTTTTAGGTTTGAGTTTAGCAATGTCTTCACAATCACCTTGTATTACTTGATATTGAATAGTGTCTAGCCCATTCCAAATGAAATGAGTAGGAGTTGGATCAAGTTCAACATTCTTAATACGTTGCTTCCTCAGTGTTTCGATCTTTATTTTTTCAATAAAGGTTCTAAAACTATCTGGTGCTCCATTATCATCCTTCTTCATCATTTATAAAATAAACAAATATATGTGTAAGTTATAAATTAAAAATAGTACACACATGAATAAAAATGAATGTATAAATCAAGATACATTTTTAAATGCAAGATAAAAAGCTTTTAATGTTGATGTAGAACTTGAATTTGGATAGTTGTGTACAACATCATCCCAACTATCTTCATTCAACAATTTAACCATTTGTTCTTGAATTTTCATGTAAACTTTGTGACTGCATAAATAAAGTAACAAAAAGTTAATATAATGATATATATAACAAATACTACCAAGAACAACATGTTTTATTTAAAATAAAATTATAATCTATAAATAAATAAAAATAATTCAACAAACTTACTTTTGAAATTCCTCAAACATTTCCTCCAATGATAATTCCCCTAGCCTCACACGAGATAATATTGTTTTTGCAATTTTTTCATCTTTCACTCCTTGCATTGCTCTCCAAGGTGTGATAGTTATATCTTCTGGAAGTTGCTTCATTTCAGGAGCTGATTTACTGCTGCTACATATCAATGGCTTAGACTTTTTGACCTTCTGGTTTTTAATGCCAATGTTTTCCCACATGCTAAAAATCTGATTAATCAACTCCCAAACATTTTCAGTTTTAAATGCCAATTGAAAAATGTTATCAACACCTTTGAATAAATCACTAATTTTGTTGCCTTTTCCACCTTTTGAATTGGTTTTCTCTTCAATTTGATAGCCTATTTCCATACAACATTCCTTTCAGAAATCTACAGTAACATTTATCCTATCCCCACCACATTTTGCTTCTGTATCTGATAAACCAGCGTAAATGATACATTTTATTGTTTCAAAACATGGGTTATTAGGATATTCCTCCATCAATTGTCTTTGAGCTTCTACAGAATAGTTCCCCCCAAGCACATAATAATTGTATTCAAAACATTTTGACCTATCAAATGCTTCTTTGTTGGGAACTTGAAGTGGATCAACAAGAAGCACATAACTAACCACATGAGCATATGGATTGTGCCTCATCAATGTCTTCAAGTTATGAACATGCAGATGATGTGGCTTTCTGACTTGATATTGACATTGTCCTTCACTTGCCTTATAGGTTTGTCTGACATTAAGCTGAAATGTGCGACCACCATTAATTAAGTTTCTCTTTGTCAAATTCTATCAAATGGCATTTTGTTTTGTTTTGATAATGTCATCCTCTAAATCATCTCCTGGTGCAATATTTCTCTGCTTTCTTTTGAAGTTTCACTAGGTTCTTGACTGCTGGTAATGACTACTTCAAAATCTTCAACTTTACTTTTCTTCGTCATAACATTCTCAACAGATTTATTCATGGGCATTGTTACTTTTGGTCTTTTACGGCTCTTCTCAGTTCCAATGTCATCTTTAGTAACGACAGCATATGCTTCACTGTCAGTTTCAACTTCATCGTCCTCAAAAGTAACTTGTCTACCCTTGCTAGATTTATCCACTGGAGGCCTTTTTTTTTCTGATCCTTTGAATGTAGTTTTGTAGCATCATCAATTACTACATTTTGCTTCTTTTCCATATCTTCTTCTGACACTGAGTAAAAACTGCTGACAACTTTCATAATATTATGCTCTATGAAATGAATGCCTCCCAACCTAATTGAACAACTTTCAACAAAATTCTACCAAACAAAATATCATATGTCAATAAAAACAAAGTTAAAAAAATATAGATAGACACTATCAAGAACGCAAAATACAAATATAAATAACAATACTTACGATGTTTTGTTTCATCTCATTTATGATTTGTTTACACAACTTTGTAGATACCTCTCTCGTGTCATACAATGAATATGATAGTTGGTATTTAATCCTTTCATGTGACTTGGGAGCTTTTGTAAGTATTTAAACAACTTCAGTGTCCGGTACCAAACACATATCTATGACTCTTCCCATCACCTCATAAATTCCATTATCATTCGGTATATCAATATATAGATATATATTCACATTTTAACTTTCTCTTTCTTTCACATACCATATTCTTGATAGAAATTTCACTTATTTTGAATTCTTCCAGTATGAAATCATCTTCTTATCATTTGAAGCACTTGAAAGATTTGTAGCCATGAGCTCAGGTGGAGTTCGTTCACCAATGTTTTTTGAAGATGCACCTTTAAGAGTTTTTGGTCCAAAAAGATTCACAGAAATATTCTTTGATGCCACTTTCCTAAAAAATAGAAACACATAAATCAGTAAATAACAAAAACATATTAACTTAAATTAACAACGAAAATATATCATAAATTTTTAATTTGTATAATCTGGTGCGGGGGGAGGTTGTGGCAACAACTCCTACCATTTCTCCCCACATTGATCTCCTTCTCCGTCTTCAATCTACCCCTCAAGGGGGAGGCTGAGGGGTATATTGAAGACGGAGAAGGAGATCAATGGGGTGAGAAATGGTAGGAATTGTTGCCACAGCCTCCCGCCGCACCACCTCGACAGCCCGCCCGCCCGCCTGGTGGCTGCCAGGGTGGTATGGGGGGTGCCACAGCCTTCCCCCTGTGCCACCCCGACGGCCTTCCGGGCGGGCTGGCATGAGGGGGCTGCAGCAACAACTTCTACCATTTCTCATGATATTGATCTCCTTCTTCATCTTCAATCTACCCCCCGACACCACCCCGCCCGTCCATGGAGTGGCGGGCGATTCCGAGAATCGCCCAACCCCTGCGAGTGGACGGGCGGGGTGCCATGGTGGTGTAGGGTGGGGTTGCGGCAGCTCCAAACTCCGCCACCACGACAGTTCACTTGCCACCCCACAGGGGTTAGGCGATTCCCGGGCCACCCCGACAGCCCGCCCGCCCACCCGGGGTGGCTGTTGGGCGATTCCCAAAATCGCCCAACAGCCACCCCGGGCGGGGGGGCGGGCATGTCGCTGGGGTGGCGTGGGGCGGGGGTGCCGCAGCCCCGCCCCGCGCTACCTCAGTGGCCCGCCCGCCCACTCGGGGTGGTTGTTCGGCGATTTCGGGGTGGGGGTGCCACAGCCCACCCAGTGCCACCTCGGCGGCCCGCCCACCCACCCTGGGGCTGTTGGGTGATTCTGGGAATCACCCAACAGCCCCCGGGCAGGTGGGCGGGCTGCCGAGGTGGCGCGGGGTGATGTGTCGTAGCCCTACCCCGCGCCACCCTGGCGGCTCGCCCACCTGCCCGCCCGGGGTGGTTGTTGGGCGATTCTCGGAATCGCCTAACAGCCCACCTGGCGGGCTGCCATGGTGCCGGGTGGGTTGCCATCGTGAGCTTTATCAGGCCCACCATGCTCACAATGGACGTGTTGGTTGATTTGACTCACAAAAAGTATTAAAAGAAAAAAAAATCTACTTCATTAGACTAATTTAAAATGAAAATTTTCAAGGAAAAAAATTTAACTAACTTTTCAATTGCGAAAATTCTTCGTTAAATATGTTGTTGATAGGAGTGTAGCTGCTCCACAAATTCGCTCCAAGTCTTTCGACGAACTTCAGAAAACCTTGATGTGATGTGAGTAATAGTAATAATGGAATTTAACATATAGGTAAAATTACGGAGATGTTTAACCATACGGTTAATGTGGGATTAATTTGTTTTAAAAAAAATTAACATGTTAATTTTTTATGGCAACAAAGGAAAATATGATAAAGTGAATATTATGGAATTTTTTTACAGCGGGGTGAATGTGGGATTAATTTGTTTTAGAATGTATTATAAAAAGTAAAAAAACATTCAATTGTTTAGTAAATATTATATGCTTTAACTATTAAAATAATTAATGTAGAAGTTGTAGTTTACAATTTTAACTTTAATGATTTGTTTCATAAAAAAATTAGTTTACATTTTTCAATAAATTGTAGAATAAAATAATGAAGGGAAATAAATCTAACAAACTTTTTGGAGGGAAATATTTTCGCGAAACTTTTTGGAAGCAAAATTTCATTCTCTAACCTATATAATATCCTTAAGAGACTTTCCATTTGTATCATTCAACATCTTATATTTGAAATGGATGGATTGTCCTGATAGTGAAGTTTCGATTTATACAACATCAATATCTTCATCGCGTAACAACTCTATTCATATTGATGAAGATAGCAGAAATTCTTCCACTGTGAATAGAAAGTCAATTCTTCAACTTAGTTCTGATCCTAAGGACTATGAGAGCAACACTGATGAAAGAGGGGATGGAGAATTTCAAATAAATAAAAAGTCACAGATTCCACTTAGTCCTAATTCTAAGGACTATGAAAGCAGCAGTGATGATGAGCTTGATGACAAATTTCAAAATAATGGAGTGTCACGGTGTCCACTTAGTCCTAATTCTAAGGACTATGAGAGCAACAATGATGAAGAGCATGATGGTGAAGTTCAAAAGAATGGAGTGTCACGGTGTCCACTTAGTCCTAATTCTAAGGACTATGAGAGCAGCAGTGTTGAAGAACATGATGGCAAATTTCAAAAGAATGGAGTGTCACGGTGTCCACTTAGTCCTAATCCTAAGGACTATGAGAGCAGCAGTGATGAAGAGCGTGATAACGAATTTCAAAAGAGTGAAGTGTCAAAGTGTCCACTTAGTCCTAATTCGAAGGACTATGAGAGCAGTAGTGATGAAGAGCATGATGATGAATTTCAAAAGCATGGAGTGTCACGGTGTCCAGTTAGTCCTAATTCTAAGGACTATGAGAGTAGCAGTGATGAAGAGCGGGATGATGAATTTCAAAAGATTGGAGTGTCACAGTGTCCACTTAGTCCTAATTCTAAGGACTATGAGAGCAACAGTGATGAAGAGCGTGATGATGAATTTCAAAAGAATAGAGTGTCACAGTGTCCTCTTAGTCCTAATTCTAAGGACTATGAGAGCAGCAGTGATGAAGGATAGGATGATGCACTTAGTCCTAATTCTAATGAGTATAAAGGTAGCAGTGACAAAGGACAAGATGTAGCATCTTCAATAAGTAAACAGTCACATTTTCGACATAGTCCTAATTCTATGGACTATGAGAGCAGCACTAACAATGCACATGAGGAAAAATATCCATTAAACATCGAGTCAAATTTTCCATTCAGTTCGAATTCTAAGGACTATGACAGTAGCACTGAAGAAGGGGAAGATGAAGAATATCCTCCAAGTCAGTATTTGAAAAGCACAACTGATCATAGTGTGGATAACATTCCTCTTAATGATGATGAAAATCCTTATACAAATGATGATCCAATGATGGAGATGTTGCCAAGAAATATTGTATCAAGGAGTAGGAGTAGACCTTTTTGTATCAATGAAAGATGTTCTAGTTATACAAGGGGTAGAGCAGAATATCTGACGAGAAGAAGTTCTATTAGTGCTCTCATTTCAAGTGAATGTTGCCAAAAAGATTGCTTGAAACATATGGATTTCAAACTTGCATTAGAGAGCAGGAAGAGATATTTTTCAATGAATAAAAGCATGAAAAATTCATATTTAGTTGGATGCATGCAATCTACATTGTCAGGTTATGATTATCATATTAGGACTTTATTTATCTGTAGAAAACTTTCAAAATGTTTCATTCGATGGGAATTTTCATCTCTCGAGAATTCAAGAAAATTTGGAAAAGGATCCCACATTTTATTCAAAAGTACGTCATAAAAGACAGTTTGGGCCATTATCAAATACTGCAATGTCATGGATGAAAGATTTCTTTTCAAAGAATGGAGAGTGTATACCAAATAGAGAGACAATACATATCCCAGATAATTTTTCAAGATGAGAAATCTACAACTTATACAAAGACTATGCAGAAGGTGCTGAGGGACATGGCCAGTTTATTACATATCAATATTGTGTGAAGGTATGGAAGAAAGAATTCAACAATGTTTGTATTCTTAAGAAGACAAGGATGGGGATTTGCAGCACATGTGCTTCTCTTAAATAAAAAAGGGACAACTGTGAAGGGTCAGAAAGAGGTAAGCAATCATAACATTAACTTTTAAAATTGTATAGTCATCAACTATGAAAACATATTTCTTAATGGCTTTGTTTTATGTTGTGTAAATTCAATTGTCAAAGAACTTCAGGAGCATCGCGAACAACAAAAAACTGAAAGGAAAAAGTTGTACAAGCATCGAAAGAAGTGTTATGATAATCCAAATAAATATTTGGGTTTGATAATTGATAGTATGGACCAGAAGAAAACACTTTTACCACATTTTTTTCGCACACCCAAAAATTTATAGGAGGAAAATTTTATTTAGTATCACTTGGTCGGTTGTATGGTCTTCTATGGGAAAATGTTGCCAAGGGTGTACTTCATAGCTCCAAATATTCATAATGATGCAAATATGACCATAACCATAATTCATGATGTGCTTTCTCATTGGTCTGGTAATATTCCTGAAGTTTTGTATCTACAATTGGACAACACTTGCCGTGAAAACAAAAATCAGGTTGTTTTTGGATGTCTAAACATGCTTGTTGAATTGAGAATTTTTCAAAAGGTAAAGGTTGGTTTCCTTCTTGTTGGGCACACTCATGACCATATTGATCAGAGGTTCAGTCGTTTTTTCATTCACATTGAGGAGGAAGGAATTTGGGAGCTTGCCATCATGAATTGAATGTATTAAGAAATCATACATGTTAGAGCCTACTTTTGATGTGTTGGAAGAAACTGTTGACATGCGAAGGTTTATTCTGGGATCATATTGTGAGGGGAAATGTATTGAACAACTTAATGACATTAGCTTCCAACATCAATTTCGTATAAAAAAATTGATGGGAAAACACTAATATGGGGAAAGAAGTATTCAACTACTGCAGAATGGGCACCGTCATCAGGTTTGCAATTTTTGAAGTTCATTCTAGATCATCCAATATTTGCATAAAAAATATTGTTATTACAACCAGTTGGTGAAGTTCATAATGCACACAGACAAAATAGAGATATAAATTATTCTGATTGCCTAGAAGAAATTAAAAAATGTATTACATATACATATGAGTACTTTGACATTGTTGATTCAGTTTGGTGGGAGTCATTTTTCAATAATCAAAGTGATATCATTTCAACAACAACAAATGAAGATATACCTTTGAAAAATTCATTTATTTGGCCACAAAATGTGTCGAATGAACATGAGGAAATAAACATTGTTGAACAACGACAATCTCAAGGTATTATTAATTCTTCACAGGTAGAGGAAAGAGAGATGTATATTAGTTCCAAAAGGTCTTGTGCACAACGTGAAGCCATGGAAGACCTTTACAGGGTTTTAGTACAGGATATTAAGGAGGGTTGCATGATCGCAGTGCTAGCAGATGGAGATCCCAATGGCTATCCATTCTGGGTTGCTAAAGTTATAAAGGTCTTTACAGAAAATGAGGATGTTACAAGTGTTGAAGTACATTGGTATGCCACAAATACACACCCATTCAATGGTGTGTATAAGCCGGAGATGGTAGTTGACAAAAAAATGGCGGAAAGAGAAAAAGAAATGGTACAAATATAAATCGCTGCCGCACAAACATATTAAAATTGGAGGATGTTGACATACTTGTTTATGACTTCAATTTAACAAAGAGAGGAACTCTTCGCTTCAAGACGATAGAGATTGTGAAAAGGTTGTTACCAGAAGGAACAGAGTTGAGATGGGAGTCTGCTGAAACCAGTGGTAGATCTAGAAGAATTTTGAAACTTGAAATGGTGGGCATGCATGTGGACTCAGATGGGGCACTAGTTGATGAAAGAGAAGAATATGGAACATCTTCGTCAGCATCCAGTCACTCATTTGAAGATGTGAATTCTGATGGTGTGCAAGAAAATATGAGTGATTTTGAATAATTGTTTAAGCCAACTTATATAACTGATGTATGCATTGTATCTTGAAATAGAATTTTTGATTTCCATATGCTGTTAAATGAGAAGATATGAGGCATTTTTATGTTGTTGGATTATATGTCTTAATTATGATAATTTTTATTGTTTAAAATATCTACAATGCAACATTAAATTAGAGATATAATGTATGTTTTATTCAATATACAAATAATGACTTTTGAATTCATTTAGTGATGTGATTTGTTCATAATGTCATGGTTTTTTAATTTTATAGTTGAAAAAAATTCAATTTCTTTTGTATCTAGCATGTTATGGTTGGGAACATATTGAATTTATACTTAGGAAAGAAAAATGATATTCTACCAAAAACATTAGTGTGTTTTTTTCCTCATAAACAACTTTGTTTGACACATAAAAATTTGGTTTTACTAGCATTTTTAAAAAATTTTGAAGATTGACCCTAAAAAAAAATCATCGTTCCAGTATCATCACTTTTTCGTTTTCAAGTTGTATTTTGCACGAAAATTTCGTTTTCATTACCATTTTTAAAACATGTTTAAAATTGACGCTAAAAAAAAACCATCATTCCAATATACACACTTTTCGTTTTTAGCACTGTTTTTGATGTTTTTCTAGGGTTTTTTGGCCGAAGTTCTCGCTTTGAGTTTATAGTTCCCGTTTCAAAATTTACATTGTTTTTTTTTCACATCTAATTTGTTGATTTGTTGACATCGTTCACATCTTATTTCCAAATGATGATAGTCTGCGTCGATCATACTATTTCACATCAAGTTTAAAAAATGTGTAAATTGTTACTTTGACACCATTATTTACTTCATGCTACAATACAATTGATGATCTTGTAGGTCCAAGTTAATTAATGATGACAAGATAAAAGAGACATCCATACAAGGTGAAATTTGTACCATTCTTTTTCATATTGTCCACCACGTAATACATACCTACAAACACAAGTTATCCACCATGTAATACATACCTACGAACAAAAGTTGTAACACTGGTTGTCAAGCCCAACATCTTGGTCATCCAAATTCATAATTTTAAATCTTATTGGTTCGCAATTAACTAAGTTATTATGTCAATTTCCATAAGCACAATAGCGTCATCTTCATTGACAATGTTTTTTCGATAAAATTTCCCGTCGATTTATTTTTTGTAAGCTTGGTGAGACTACATCTTCATAATGTCCAATATATCACTCCAATCGGAGTGGGGAATTAAACTGGTGACTTTACATTAAGGAGTGCCTTAACAGAGCACCTGATCACCATCTATCCAAGAACTCGTGGACAAATTTTCCTGTTGATTTTATTAATGATAAATCGAGAAAATAAAGGTTTATATATATTTTTAAAAGGTTGAACATAATAAAATTTTAAATATCTTAATATTATAAATTAAATATTAAAAAAATCAAATTAAAATATATTTATTTAAAATAAATCATTAAAAATTTATAATATATATTTTTTATTAATTTAAAAGTAAACCATATAAATTTATATCATATTTGATAACATGAAATTTAGAGAACAATCTTTCAGATTAATCACAATGCAAGGATTGGGTCGACGTTTCGAACCAACTAACGAGGATGAACCACATTAGTTGGTTCGAAACGTCGACCCAATCCTTACAATGTGATTAGTCTGAAAGATTGTTCTCTACATTATGTATCACAAAAGCCTTAGATCTAACATGAAACTTTTTCATATAAATTAATTTAGGCATTAAATAATTGTTGCAGTGAAGTGAAGTGACATGATGTGATATTTATATTATCAAAATAAAAAATAATAATAACAAAGAAAACAATGTAGGCATATTTCAATTTCCATTATTTCCATAACTTTTATAATGATAAAGTAATTGAAAGTTTAAAAAATTCAATTCTTTTTAGTACATAATTCCTTCACCACTTTTGGAAAGATAATATGTAAAAATAATATTATTGATATTAAATGATGTTAAATTCATTATATGTTTAGTTGAAATTTAAAAATTAAAACAAATATATATATATATATATATATATATATATATATATATATATGTATTTTTTAACAAAGTCGGTTGCTTGTATTAGTGGCTGAAAAAAAGATGGGAGTCAGAGCTCCTGAGATACATTAGGTGCTGAAGGCAGCCTGGATCAATGGAGTTACAAAACAGATATCTCTCCTTGATCCTGCTCCTTCTTGTTCTGTTTCTAAAGCTATCTAGACTACTGTAGATTCTTACATATTGGAACAGCAAAATTAGACATTTGCAAAACATTTTAATCTATTTCTATATGACTGATTTGCCTTGCAGTAGATTCCTCCGGCTTTTCCTCCCCTGCTACCTGCTTGGCACTTGATGTGCTTGGGGCTGCATTGTTGCGTTTGTCCATCATATATTTCAAGATTGAGATTGACTCTTCCGCGTGACTGCATCTATTTGATAAATGGCTGAACTGTTCATGGAGTGAAGCGACTCTGTGCAGGAAGAGGTCTATTTCTGCACGATATTTGTCATTGAGAATGCGATTCTGATCTTCGATTCTATTTTCCAGAATCCTCTGCTGGTTCTCTAGAACACGCTGCTGAGCCCTAACTTCTTCCAATTCGACTTGAAGGTCCGCGCAATGTAAGCAGTCTTCGTTGCGCGCCATAACTTTTGTTGTAGCGGGAGAGAATAGAAGACAGAGGCGTATAGATAATGGTCGTCCAGATGAGGAGTTCACAACGTGAGATACTGAGTTTTTCGGAGCCAAAAGCAACTAAAGAGAGTCGGAGAGCGACAACACACAGAGATATTCTGAGAGGCCAGAGCCCACAGGGCGAGAGCGATAGAAGGGTAGCTGCTCGGAAATACTATCAACAGAGGCCAACCCGGGAGAGGGTGACAGTGGAACGAGGAGGAGAATGCCCAGAAAAATTCCAAAGGGCTCGGATCCTCTTGACAACAAAGGCAAGGATATGAACGACGAAGAAAAAAACAGAATGAGGCGATGAAGAGAGGAGGGGGGAGGGGACATATAAAGGAAGGCTGAAGAGAGCGAAAGCAGAAGGAGGGAAAGCCAGTCACGGGAGAAATGAGAAAATCTTGAGGGAGGCGCGAGGAGATCGGAGACCAATCTTGGGAAGCCCGTGGGGCAGGACTGAGAGGATAGGTGCCGGCGGGACTGATCAGAGTGACAAGATTACAAGGCAGACCAAATCTTTGCCACATCCTTCTGAAGATTGTGATTTTGTGGAAAACCTGAGAGACCTGATTCCGATCCTGTCTGACAGTGCTGACCAATTTGGTACTGAGTTGAATAATATGGTTCATGGCAAGGGCTGGTGGGTTTCCTCGGTGTTGCAGCGCAAGTTTCCAGGTGACCTTTCACATGCTCTGTTTGCATAGCCGTCGGCCTGCTTGTTGAGATTGCGGAGGATATGGTAGTATTGTATATCCTCCATTGTCTGATGCAGCAATTGATTGTGCTTGTTGATCTGCTGAAGAAGAATATTGGGCGAATCCTTCTGGTGGACCATGAGGCGGATGACAACGGAAGAATCCCCAAAGATCTTTGCCGATCTTATCCCCATTTTGTTTAACTGAGTTAGCCCCTGATATAGGGCTAACGCTTCAGCTCTATTGTTCGAAGCCTTCCCTAGACCCCACTCATAATGGAGGATGTGTTCCCCATTGGCGTTGATGATCAGTCCCCCTGCTCCAGCTATGCCGGGATTTGACTTGGATGCCCCATCGAAAAAAAGATAAAAGCAGTTGCAATTTTGGATCCAGTTAGCGAACTCCTCCTCTTTTAATCTGATTTTCCATGAGCTGATTTCTACCCTACTTTGTGCCTCCTTCATGCTGCCTTTCTGCGCATTGTAGTTTTTTTCCAGTATGTAACTTATGAAATCTCGTTCTTCCACACTGTACTTTGTTGCATCTATATTCCCTGTAGTCTTGACTGAGATAGTTTCCAGGGCGAGACTTTTAGCCTTGTTGCAGATAATTCTTGTTGCTGAGCTCTTGTCTTGAAATTTTTTTGATTCCTTGCTAGCCAGATTCGCCATAGCAAGGTGTAAGGGAGAGTGTTCCATACTCTCCTCACCAGATTACTCCTTTTTTCTTTCCAGGGGCAGCATTTTCTCCAATTGTAGATTGCCTCAGCTATGGATTGCTGAGGGTTCCAAGGTAAATTACTTGTGGTAGACAACCTTTTCCAGCAATCAATTGCAAAGGGACATTCTACGAATAGGTGGTGCATAGTTTCTTCGGCGTTGCAGCAGTTGGGGCATCTGGAAGGGCCGTTGATGCCTCTTTTTTTAAGGTTCTCCGTTGTTAAGATTTTGCCTTTTAGCAGAAGCCATATAAATTTTTTTATTTTTGGAAGCGCTTCTGATCTCCAGACTATTTTCCAGTGGTTCCATAAATTCATGGGGAAGGTGCTGTTGCATAAAAATTGGTGGCCTGCTTTGACTGTGTAGCTTGTTCCAGTTGAGTCCCAACGGAATCCATCCCTCTCATTTTTCTTGATGGGAGCTTTATTGTGCAGGAGGGTCTGAAGATAGCTTAGATTGGGCTTTAATTCGCTGGGAATTTCCGGGAAGGTCCATCCTGTCCAAATATGGGAGAAGGGATCCCAGCTGGAAATTTGAGCCAGGTGATGGATACCCCTGTTGTTAAGGAACTTAATGATGGGATTGGCTTCCTTATGCATGTTTATGGGCTGTTGTCCCAGGATTCTATCTGTTCCAATGTTGATGCTATCTCCCCCCCTGGAACTTTAGAAATATTTTGGATCATAAGCGGGAGGGCTTTTTTGCATAACCGCCAGATTTTAGAGGAGTCCCTGTTAGGTATATTGGATTCAAAGAGTTGCTGCCTGGGGAAGTTGAGGTATTTAGTCTCCAGCACCCTTTTCCACCACGATGAAGGTCCTGTTACAAATCTCCATACAATTTTCGCACCAAAGGCTAGATTCAAGAACTTTGGCGATCTAATACCTAGGCCTCCTCTTTCTTGAGTTTGGATGACATGTTTCCAGCTGACTAAATTAAACTTGCTTTTGTCGTTTTTCCCTCCTTGCCAAAGGAAGTGGCGTAAAACAACTTCCAATTTGTGGTGGAAAATGGCAGGAGCATGATAAAGGGAGAAGCGATATAGGGGTAGAGAGGTGATACCTGACTTGAGGAGAATAAGGCGGCCTGCTGGGTTGAGCCACAGTGAACCCCATTGCTGCACCTTCCTCTTTACCTTGTCAATGATTTCATTCCAGGTTCCAGCCTTCAAAGGACCTAGACTCACTGGCATACCCAGATAAGAGAAGTGGGTCCAATCCAGATTGCATGTGACACCAAATATATTTGCAATGCTGTGGATAACCTGATTTGAAGAGTTCCATCCATATATACAGCTTTTGAGTTGGTTGACCAATCCTCCAGAGTACCCCATAAATTGATCCAGAAGTTTCTTGAATCGCCTTGCTATTGTGGTGGAGGCGCCTCCAATTAACAAGGTATCATCAGCAAACTGTGAATGATTGATGTTCTTGGCTCCACTCCCGAATTTGATACCAGTTATAAGGCCCACTCTCCGATTGTGGTCTAGAGCTCGACTGAAAGATTCTGCCATGAGAATGAAAAGATAGGGGGAGAGGGGACAGCCCTGTCTCAGACCCCGGGAAGACTGGAATGCTTCACCAGGTCTGCCGTTGATCAGGGGGGAAATCCAGGGTCCAGAGATGCAAGCAACGATAATGTTAATGAAGGGTATCTCAAATCCCATCTTTTTTAAGACAGCAATAAGGAAAGAGTGCCTAACTCTGTCGAAGGCATTTGCCAGGTCAAGCTTGAGGACAAATCCTTTTTCCTTCCTAGAGAGGCTCGAATGAATGGCTTCTTGCACAAGGAGGATGGAGTCAGTGATTTGCCTGTTAGGCAAGAAGCCTCCTTGATTTTCAGAGATCAAGGAGGGAAGGAGGGGTTTAAGTCTAGTGGCTAGAATCTTGGACAGAATTTTGTAGGAGGAGTTGCAGAGGGAGATGGGTCTGAATCTGGAGAGAGAAGAGGGTCGGTTTTCTTTGGGGATGAGGGCAAGGAAGGTGGCGTTGGTGTACCCTCCAACTTTCCCTTTTCTTTGAGCCCATCGAATCATCTTGACCAGGTCTTTTTTTATAAGATTCCAGAACATCCTATAGAAGCAAATGGGGAATCCGTCAGGTCCTGGCGCCTTATCAGGATGCAGATTCCAAATTGCTCTTTTGATTTCCTCTTCTTCAATTTCCTTGTTGAGATTGTCATTCATTTCCTTTGTGATTCCTTTGGGTAAATGCTGGAGAAAATCAGAGTAGTCTTCTTCCCCTTTGGTTTCAGTTAAGAGGTCTCTATAATGCTTGGAGGCAGCTTTCCTTATGGTTTCTTGGGTGCTGTGCAGATTTCCTTCATTATCCAAGATTGTGCTGACATTATTCCTGAGCTTTCGAGCAGTGGCCTGTTTGTGAAAGTAGGTTGTATTCTTGTCTCCTTCTTGGAGCCATAATTGTCTGGATTTTAAGCGCCACTTGATTTCTTCCTCTCTATTAATGTGACTCAGCTGTGTGTATAATACACTTTCTTGCTCCTTGGTTTGCTGCGATAGGCCATGTTCTTCGATCCTTACTTGCACACTCTCTAAGTCACTCTTGATTTTCTTTTTGACCTTCTCTGGCTCTTGGTAATTTTCCTTAGCCCATTCCTTTATAACCTGTTTGACTCTTTTTAGTTTGGTTTCCCAGATGAAGCCTGGCGAGCCTTCTACATGATGGTTCCAAGTTTTTTGGACGATGTCTCTAACTGCTGGAATCCAATTCCAAAGGGGACTGTATTTAAAAGGGATTGGCCCAAGGGGGCAGTGGGTTTCTAGAGTGAGAGTAATGGGATAATGATCAGAAGCTGAGGTATTAAGGATGTTGGCGTATCCTACAGTGAAGGATGAGAGGTACTCAATGTTGACTAAGAATCTATCAAGCCTTTCCATTATGTTACGGTGCCAACCCTTCGGTTACTCCATGTATACCTGCGATTTTTGGGCACGACATCAACTAGCTCATGTTCCTGAGCGATGGCCTCCAGACGGCCTCTGAAGGGATCTGGAGTGAAGGATCCTCCCCTTTTTCATTGGCGTGCAAGACCAGGTTGAAGTCACCTGCTACTATTATGTTTGTATTTGTCTCCTCACCGATGCTTGTCTTCAAATCGTTCCAGCAAACTTCCTTGTCTCTGTAATGGTTGGGGACATAAACATTGTATATGATTACTGGATGGCTGCCTGTTTTGCTGTCAAGAGCGGTTCTGATCCAATTCTGGTGGAGATTAGTTGAGGTGCAGTTCCATTTACTGTTGTCCCAGAGGGTGACAATTCCTCCGGAGGCTCCTCTTGAGTCACTGATGCTTCCTAAATACTGTTTCTGCTGTTCTAAATTTTTTTTCATTTCCTGCTGATCTTGTTTTGTCTCCTGGATCAACATAATTTCTGGTTTTTCACTGTGAATTAGGTCTCTGAGGGCAGTAACTTTAGAGGGGTGCCCTAAGCCCCTGCTATTCCAAGATAGGATTTTCATCATTATATATTGGGCATGCGAAGAGGTGCTCGCCTCTCTTGATCTTTGTGGCTTATCTCTTTCTCTTGATGCCCCAGAATGAAGGATTCAATTGGGGTTTGAGTGCCCATGGCTATGTCTTTCTGGGCATTCTCATCCCTATGTTGTTTAGCTGATTTTCTGCCCGGTCCCTGTTTTTTATAAGTGTCGCTGGTTGCTCCATGTTCTTTCGAAGAGCTTCTAGTAATCCTTGAGTGAGGAGGATCGATGGGGGGCTGAGATGAGGCGATCTGGGATGGATGGGGGTCAGAGGGCTCAGAAGGAGGATCTTCAAGGGGGGATTCAAGTGAGGAGAGGACAAGAAAGGGGTTGGAGGAGGAGGGAAGAGGTGGATCAGGTGGAAGAGGAACAGAAGGAGAGGGGGAGGAAGAGAGAGGGCGAAGAGCTGAAGTTCCAGGGTTATCAGACTCCAGGGGAGGCTTGGAAGGAGGAGCTGATTTCTTCTTTTTGACTGTTTCCCAGTGACCTTCCTGCTCGTCGCTCTCTGCATTAACAAGTTTAGTACATCTATTAGCAAAGTGTCCGTACTCGTGACATACCTTACATTTAAATGGTATCTGCTCGTAGTCCAGTTGCTGGACATGGCTCCAATCGTCCACTTTCAGCTTTATTGCTTCGGGAAATCCTCTGCCTAGATCCACTTCGACACAGATCCTTGCGCAGGCTTGCATGTTGTCCTTCGGCTCGCTACGGTCGATATATTTGCCAACAACATTCCCTATGGCCCGAACAGACTCATCTCCCCAGCAATGGAGAGGGAGGTGAGGAAGACGGACCCAAACCGGAACAGCACTGGGGATGTCCAGTTCTGGGTCAAAATCTGGGGTCCATTTATTGAGGTAAAGGCCTCTGGAGTCCATGAAGTACGGCCCGTTCCTGAAGATCAAATCCTTGTCCTCTTTGGATTCGAAATGGAATGTATAGTATCCTTTTCCGCAAAACCTAATTGATATTTTCCCTTGGATTTTATCTGACCAGTTTCGTTCAACCCATCTTTGGACTGTTCTTGGAGATGGCCAAAGGCCTATGAATTGTCCTATGAGACCTTTTTCAGCAAGAGATAGTGCTGCCATGCGAGGCAAGGTTGGGGGCAGCTGAACTTCCTGAAGAACATCTAACTTCTTTACAAATTTCGTAATCGCGGGTCGGGGGCGCTGAGGAGGAAGAGATTTCACAAGATCTGCAAATGCTTTCTGAGGATCGGGGTTCTCCCGAGGAGAATCAGGGAGGGCCATGGCGAGGGCCAAGGCCCAGGCCGCCGCGGTGCAAGGAGAAGGTCGATCAGGGGCGCTCAGGTCAGCGGTCGCACGCGCAGCAGCTCTTACAGAAAAAAAAATAATTAAAACAAAAATATATTAATAATATTAATTATTATTTAATTGTAAAAATATAAAATTTTAAATAAAATTGAAAAAAAAATTAAATAGAATTTATCACTAATTGATATTTTATTTTTTTATTTGATTTTTTATTATTATAAAAAATACATATTTTTAATTATTCAATCTATTCAAATTATTTTTTATACATTATAATTTTACCTTACAATGACACACTTACATATATACTCTTAATAATAATAAGTATATATGTAAACACTATTTCTAACAAAAACTATTAAACATATTATAACTATTACACATGCAAATATGCATAACCTATTTCTAACCCAAACTACTAAACATTTACAAACACATGTTATAACTATTACATTTATCTATGTATTAAAATAGACATGTATATCAAATTGTCAGACCAGGCAGTGACTCAAAAAAATTCATTGATTTCATTTATGTTGGTGTTTATTATATACATGAGGGAGAGACTGTTCATTTCATCTCCCGGTGACTATTCATATTCTCTATTATTTATTTATATCATATTCAGTTATTCACCCAATCCTAATGATTAGGTGTCAACATTTCCCCCTTAATCTGAAGGGATGTTTGTGAGTCCGAGCATTTTTTTGAATCTTTCAAGCTTTTCTCTTCCAAGCACTTTGGTGAAGATGTTTGCAATTTTCTCATTCCTGGAACAATGCGGAGATGGATTGTTTTGGCCTCAACATGATGTCGAATCAGATGATATTTAGTATTGATGTGCTTCGTTCGATCATGGAACTTTGGGTTCTTGGCCAAATTTATTGCAGAGGTATTTTCAATCATGAGTGGAGTTGATTGTATTTGTTTTACCTGCAAATCTTCAAGAATTTTCCTGAGCCACACAATTTCTTTTGTTGCCTCAGCTGTTGCCACGTATTCTGCTTCTGTTGTGGAATCTGTTGGAACTGATTGTTTGTGTGATCTCCAGGAGACAACTCCTGATCCAAGACTCATAGCATATCCTGAAGTAGATACCCCAGTTTCTTTGTCTCCATCGAAGTCTGAATCAGAGTATCCAATCAAGCTGAAGTCGTCCACCTGTGTATACTTTATTCCAAAGTCTTGAGTTCCCTTCAAGTACCTTAGAACTCTTTTTGCAGCAAACCAATGTCCCTCACAAGGCTTTTGCATAAACCTGGAGAGGATTCCAACAGCAAACGAAATGTCTGGTCTAGTAGTAGTTAGGTAGTTGAGACTTCCTACAAGCTGTCTATACTTTATTGCATCCTCAAATTCTTTTCCTTCAATGGATGTGAGCTTTAAGTTTTTTTCTATTGGAGTAGTAAGAGGATTGCATTCTATCATGCCAAACCTGTTCAACAGATCTCCAATGTACTTCTTTTGAGAAAGAAATATGGACTTCGGATGTTGAGTTACTTCAATACCAAGATAGTAATGAACATATCCCAAATCATTCATTTCAAAACCTTTCCTCAATTCCTTTTTTATGGATGCAATATAGCTTTGATTGTTCCCTGTCATCAAAAGATCATCTACATATATCACAAGATATACAACTGTTTTGCCAACTTTCTTGACAAATAAAGTTGCACCATCAAGATCATAATGTTTGAAATTGAGTTTCAGAAGATGCTTAGTTAGTTTTTCATACCAGGCTCGCGGTGCTTATTTGAGGCCATACAAGAATTTCACGAGTTTGCATACTTTATGTTCATTTCCTTTCACAGTAAATCCTTCAAGCTGGGACATAAAAACATTCTCTTTTAGGTCTCCATTCAAGAAAGCAGTTTTTACATCCATTTGATGGACTTTCCAATTGTTCTGAGCTGCTAGGGCAAAGAGTGTCCGAATGGTAGCCCATTTTGATGTGGGGGCAAAAGTATCCTCATAATCGACCCCTTCCTTCTATGCAAAACCTTTTGCACAAGCCTGGCTTTGTGCTTGTCAAGTGAGCCATCAACTTTATACTTGTTCTTGTAAACCCACTTGCAGCCAATTGGTTTGGTTCCTAATGGAGGATCAACTAGCTTCCAAGTGCAATTCTTTATGAGGGAATCATACTCCTTTTGCATTGCTTCTTTCCATTCATCATGAGAAGTAGCTTCTTTGAAGGAAGTTGGTTCAAAATCTGTAGACAAATTCAATTCACAATCATAAGAAACATCCATATCAACAGGTGAATTAGAGTCATCTACATCACCTCCATTTTGTCGGTTTGAATTTCTAATTCCTGTCTTTCCAACCTCATCAGGATGAACAATTTCAAGTGTCTTTATCAGTCACTTTGGACGACCTTTCTCAGATGGTCCAGACTGCTCTGTTGATTGAGTTGGGACTGAATCAAGATTGAGTCTCCCAATTCTATCAATCACATCACTTAAAGCATCATCCGTTGTTGGAGTTTCATGCGGGGGAGAGAGTTCTTCAGAAGAAGATTCCACTGTTGATCTAGTATAGGAATCCCCCCTTCAAGATGTGGAATCTGATTATCAAATTTTTGAAATGATTTTGCATTTGCGAATCTATCCAAGCGATCAAGTTGCCGCTCAACAACATTGTCAGTTTTGGATGATTCAAGAAAAATTTCATCTCTAGATACAACAAAATTTTTATTGACTTCACCATAGAGATGGTATGCTTTGGATGTGTTTGAATACCCCAGGAAGATACACTTACGACTTCTTGCACCAAGTTTGGTTCTATGTACCTTTGGTATCAAGGCATAACAGGTGGAACCAAAGACCCTGAGATGCTTTATCGTAGGAATGTGCCCATACCACATTTCATATGGAGTCTTGTTTCTAATAGCATTAGATGGACATCTGTTCTTTATATATGCAGCACATAGAACAACATCAACCCAAAACATTATTTTACATTTTTGAAGAAGAGCATGGAGCGTACCATATTTAAGATTGTCCTATTCATTCTTTCAGCCACACCATTCTGTTGGGGATTATAAGGCACAATTGTTTGATGTTTGATCCCATGTTGGTGAAGATAGTTTTCAAATTCATTTGATGTGTATTATTTTCCATTATCAGTGTGAATAGACCCAATATGAGATTGTGCATCATTTTCAGTCCATTTATGAAAGTTCTTGAATGTTTTAAAAGCATCAGATTTGTTCTTCAATAAATAAATCCAACACATTTTGGTGTAGTCATCAATAAATGTCATCATATATTTATTTCAATTTGCAGAAGGAACAGGCATTGGACCACATAAATCTGAATGAATGAGTTCAAGTTTTCTATGTGCTCTTGAATGTGAATCATGAAAAGACTGTTTGCTATGCTTTTCTAGAATGCAAGCATCACATTGCTTAAATTTCCTAGGAATTGTAGGCAAACCAACAACACCATTTTTCTTCAACAAGCGGAGGCTGTCATAGTACAAATGTCCGAATCTAGCATGCCATAATAAACTTGATGGAAGTGTACCTTCTTCATAATGAGAATTGTATGAGAAATGTTGTGCACGAGCAGAGGTACCTTGCAGCTTGAGAAGCCTTTCTTCTTCTATTCCCCTCATGACAAGTGAGTGGTCAGATGCTTTTCTCACCTCAAGCTTGCCATCAAACATATGAATGGAGTGACCTTGCTGGCGGATGTGGACCAAGGACAACAAGTTTCTCTTCAGCTATGAGAGATATAGAACATGATGCAGAAGAAAGTCTGGAAGACCAGGAAATTTGAGTCTAATTGTGCCAAGCCTTGATGGCTTGATTTTTGATTGATCTACAAAGTATACTGCTCCATCAACATTGTTAGTAAATTCTTCAAAAAAATCTTTTCTATGAGTCATGTGGCAAGTTGCTCCTGAATCAAGCAACCAATCATTTTTCCAAGAAGCAAGTGAAGCATGAAATAAGTCTTCATTTACTCCAATATTACAGTGTGCCACAACATAGTGAGTGGATTCAGGTGCTTTACCTTTGTTTGTGTCATTAGTTTTACCTTTGGGTTGATTTATTTGCTGCTCAATTTTGTCCCAAGGTATTTTGCGTGTAGAGGCATCATGTGATCCTTTTCTTTTGCAGCGTATGCAGTGCAAATCTGACTTTTCTCCTTGAGAGTGTCGGCCCCCCCTGCCTCTAAAATATCTTCCTCTTCCTCTTCGACCACCTCTTCCTCTAGAAGAATCTTGAGCAGGATTCTTTTCTTTATGAGCAAGGCATACAGCCTCTTCAGAAGATTCAGGGGCTATCTTCTTTCCAAAAGCTTTCTCTCTTTCAGCAAATTTTTTCACAAGAGAGTCAAAGGTAATATCTTTGAGATTTCCATTTGCTTGCAATGACTCAAGATAACTGGAGTAAGTAGGATAAAGTTCCTTGAGAAAAGTGATGAGAGGAATATCTAATTCGACGTTAGTGACTTTGATATCATGCAATATAGACTTTACTTTGGATGTAAGAGCAAGATGATCATTATTTTGCAATTCAAGAGTGAAGAATTTAATCATGAGTCAAACAACTTCAAGTGCAAAATGTGAGTCATTGCGTTCTTTCAGCTTTTGTAAGGCTTCTAAAGCAGTTGAAAATGGCGAAATATGGCGACTCACCTCTTCACTTACAGATGCTGCAATTAATGCATAGGCTTTGCTGTTCTTATTTTCCCAAATGGCGAGCTCTTTGTCTGAGGTAGGTTGTTCTGGCTCTTTGTCTCCATCTCCAATACACACTCCTTTCCACAACTCATTGAAAATGAGGGTGTGTTTTATCATCCGGGACCACTCAAGATAGTTCTCCTTGCCAGTGAGAACTATTCCCACAATGGATATGATTGAATGCATTGTAAAATCTGTGTATTGTAAAAAAATACTTCTGGCAATATACTGTAAAAAATTGTACTTTTGGTGGCAAACTCTGTTTAACTTTGAAAAAAATAATGAGGGATATGGAGGCCAGCACATGTATTAAAAAAAATGATGTATTATAAAACACAACAGTATTAAACAAGAGTACAATGTGTAGCCAAACGCAGCGTATGGTGGTATGTGGGTACAACGTGGGAGCGCAACGTATTTACATGGAGCAGATTGGGTCATTGAATGTCGATGCAGATTTACCACGACCAGCACCACAATCCAACAACGTGGTATAGATACCAGAATGGAGAAGATTTAATGGTGGAGAAGATTCAACTGTGTATAAATTGGGAGACCACACCAACAAATCAGTCACCTTGATTAGACTGTTCCTTTGACCGGTGAGGAATTTAGAAAAAAACGGATCAGCCTTGTGATGCGCCACCAGCATCGACCCCTTCCGTTTTTAAATGTCGATGAAAGACAACTTAGCTTCAGATGTTTGCCTGGCCGCTGCGCAGTAGGGAGAGGACTTGTGCATGTGAGGTTCAATGCAGTGGGGAGAAGGACTGTTGAATGTTGAATAGTTTTACAGTAAAAAAATCGGAGTGGTGAGAGGTGTGGGGGCTGTATGCATTTTAACGGAGTTGAAAACCTGGAGCGGAGAGGGCCGAGAGTGTTATGGGAGCATGGTGGTATACAGTGGGTTATAATCCGCAATGGACAGCGAAATTATAACGCTTATGGAGGAGGAAATAATATATAATCGGGGAAGATCGATGCAATATCACTAATCAATGCTTCAACCGACGCACACACAATTTGATGCATTTCAATGCTCTAGCCACAACAATGGTGCCAAGCACAGTCACAACGAACAACTCATTATTCAACGAACAACCACCATTA
This sequence comes from Pinus tabuliformis, assembly GCA_031772625.1. NCBI lineage: Eukaryota > Viridiplantae > Streptophyta > Pinopsida > Pinales > Pinaceae > Pinus > Pinus tabuliformis. Next base: position 223,171,583 of record CM062814.1, on the reverse strand, counting down.
TCATTAACACAGAATTTAATTATTCAAACTGACAGACAGCCCTAGGGGCAGTGTAATACTAGACTTCCGTTGTCAAACCTCACACTGCAACGAAATGCTGGCAGCACTGTAGGAACGCTGGCAATGGAACGCTGACAGCACTGTAGGAGCAGGTATTCGATGGGAATACCAAGTGTTACCCATATTTACATGCAGAGAGCAGACCCAGATTATCATAGAGAGAAGAATGAGAAGAATATGGCAGAAGGGAGTTACAATGACAGATAGAGGCCAAAAATGGCGCTGGCTCTGATACCATGTCAGACCAGGCAGTAACTCCTCAAAACAATTCATTGATTTCATTTAGGTTGGTGTTTATTATATACATGAGGGAGAGACTGTTCATTTCATCTCCCGGTGACTATTCATATTCTCTATTATTTATTTACATCATTTTCAGTTATTCACCCAATCTTGATGATTAGGTGTCAACACAAACCTATTTCTAACACAAACTATTAAACATTAACAAACACATATTTACAATATTAGTAATTAATATCAAATTATTGAATTAAAAGGAGAAAATAAAAATTTCAATACTTTATTGTTTTTCAATATGGGTGATAGATTTTAACCTCCTTGAATACTAAGGTTTGAATTTTTTTTTCCATTGTGAGTAACACTTTGAGTAGCCTTATGAACTTTAAAGATAATGGAATATAAACTATTGATGAAATTTTTATGGCTTTTTTGTTTTTTAACTTTAATTTAGCTATATATTATTTTTAAATGGAGTAACTACTACGTAGCATCACTTGAGCACATATTTATTAAAATATTTCATTTACTAACATCAAGTAAACATAAAAGAATAAAGATAATAAATAATAAATACATCAAAGACTACTACATTTTTTTTTTGTTTTTGTTGTGTAAATGCAATTGTCTTGTTGCAAGATGAGATATATGTAATTTTAGTTATTGTCTTCTTGCAAAATAAGATATATGCAATTTTAGTTCTTTATCATCTTTTACTTTAATTTAGTTATATCTAAACTAAACAAACGGCACTAGCTATTATGTAACACTTACTTGTATTATAGAAAAACAACATATTTATCTAACATCATCTATTAAACATATTTACCACCCATTAAGCCCAAAAGAGTTTGGTTTATCCAAAAATTTTGAATGAGAATAATCTCGCAGCAAACTTTTGGTTAGTTTTTAGAATTTTGGTGATATGGACCTGAGAAAACACTAATCAAATTTGTGTTTAAAATATGATATTACTTATTGCAAAATTAGTTTAATCCTTTCCAGGGTCAACATAGACCTAGCAACTCCATCTTCATTGAACCTGAAGTGTATCAATATTTTTGAGAGGAACCCATGACTTACTTTGTCTAGAGCATTAGCCAAATTTGAACAAATAACTTCATTGAGTAAATAACTTCATTGGGTTACCTTTTGCGCGTGAGCGCATGATGCGACGGTCAGGGCGGTTCGTTTGCATGCCTCCCGACTGCGATCAAGTCCTACAGAGTTGCGGCTGCAACATATTATGCTCCTGGAGACCCCCATGCCGGAATTTGATATTTGTTTTGATGTGACCGCTGTCAGCATGTTCTGACACGCAATTGTACTAATATATGCTTCTGTAAGGAATTAGCCCCTCCCATTAAAAAAAACAAAAACTTCATTGGGTCACCTGGGGTCCCATTTCAGCCGTAGAATAGAAATAAACGGTATTAGGTAGAAGGGTTGGCATTTTAATTCAATAATGCAAGGAAAATCATGATTGAAGTTTTAAGTTAGAGAAAAGCAAAAGACTTTTAGATAACATGTGGGAAAATTAGGTTTAATAAAGGCCATCGTACAACCTAAAAGTATTTTTCTTTATAAAGAGCTTACTCGTCATTATCATCGTATCAATGATACTTTTTAAATTTTTGTGGGGACCTTCCTACCCTATGCATCTGTTGAATCTAAATGTTAATGTGATGTTTTCTAATCTAAATGAAAATTGCTTAAATACAATTTGATTTTTTATAAATTAAAAGATAAATTAATATTGAAATATTAATAACTGTTATATTGAGAGGTATTTTTTAGGTTATAATAGAAATAGTTTAATGTAATGTACTATAAATATTTTGATTTATTAAAATAAAATTAGTAATTATAATTAATAATAGTTAATAAATAGTTTGCTAGTAGTAGTATAATTGGCAAAAAATATGTGGTAAGTTTTTGTCAATTTTAGTGCTGGAAGTTCAATCTCTCTAAATATATTTTACTAATCGAAATATCCTTTTACTCTAAAAGAGACTCAAAATTAAAATAAATTTAAGTAAATATTAATAAAATTAATATAAATTTCAATTTGAAAATATCAATAAAATGATTAAAATTTATAAAAAATAATGATTTTTTGACATTTAATAAATTTAAAGTTAAAATAAATTTAAATCAATATTAATAAATTAATATAAATTTCAATTTAAGAATATCAATAATAATAAAATTAAAATTTATAAAAATAATATAAATATAAATTTAAGAATATCAATAATATGATTAAAATTTAAACAACTATAATAAAAAAAGAATCCATGTATCATGATACACCTTTAATGGTCTTTTAAATATATATTGGTTTAGAGAAAAATAAATAAATATTTTAATTAATCTATATATAATGATACAACTTTAATGGACTTTTATAATGATACAACTTTAATGGACTTTTAAATATATAATAGTTTAGAGAAAAATAAATAAATATTTTATATAATTAATTAAATTTAAAAATTCGAATTTATGTTGCATTAATTTTGATTTGTTATGATAAATTTTAATGGTCTTTTAAATATATAACGGTTTAGAGAAAAATAAATAAATATTTTATATAATTAATTAAATTTTAAAATTCAAACTTATGTTGCATTAATTTTGATTCGCTATGATACAAATGAAATAAAATAAAATAAATAAACAAATAATAATAATAAAATAAAATAGAAATAAAAAATTTAACCAACCAATAAGTAATCACCATATAAAATAATATTATTTATTTTTCTTTAGTAACTATAACTAACTAACCTACCTCTTATATATATATATATATATATTGGTCTTTATTATAACTAATTCCCTTTAATTTATTTTTAATTTATACCTTTCAACTATCTTTTATTTATATATTTAATATTAACTTTATATTGGTCTATAGTTGAATTGAGGCTTCTGTGATCCATAATATTTGAAAGAAAAACTTCGGCGTAAATCACATGTAGACATACATTTGTCGACACGTTTCGAACCAACTAGTGTGGTTCATCGTATTGGTCTTTATCATAACTAATTCCCCTTACTTTATTTTTAAATCAAACATTCAACTAACTTTTATATATATATATATATATATATATATATATAAGTCAGGTCTTTAATTCTCATACAAGTCGCGATTTTATTAAACTATTAACGTAATCAACATCTATAATCTAACTAACTCCCTTTAAATTATCATTTTGACTTTTTAACTACTATCCCTAAGTCAATATTAGCCATTGATCAAGATAGCCGTTGGAGGCTCTGCTCAGACTATTAGTATTTAGTATCCAAAGGCTGGATCTGTTTCTTCAATTTGTCCTGACGATAAGCCACAAAAACTGGATCTGTTTCTTCAACTTGTCCTATGATGAGCCACACTGGTTGGTTCAAAACGCGTCGACAAATGTCTCTCTTTATGTGATTTACACCGAAATCCTATTTATAAACTTTAATTTAGAGAAGAATAAAAAGATATTTTATATAATTAATTGAATTTTAAAATTCAAATTTATGTTGCATTAATTTTGATTCGTTATGATACAATTTTAATGGTCTTTTAAATATATAATGGTTTAGAGAAGAATAAATAAATATTTTATATAATTAATTAAATTTTAAAATTCAAACTTATGTTGCATTAATTTTGATTCGTTATTTTTCATATCTGTATAATAATGGAAAAATGCAGTTTATTATTATTATTATAAAAATTTGAATTTTTATATATTATATATATAAAAGATGATTTGTGATTAATTTATGATTAAAATTGATGTTAATATTAATGTGGTATATATTTTATTTTTATATGAAGATGAAGCATATTAAAGAAGAGTGATACATATTAATTAATGATAGGGAAAAAAATATATTTTAAACATTTATTATTATTAATTATTAGTTAAATGTTTAAAAGAAGCTGTAAGATGGCGGAGCACCATGAACGGGGGGTAGGCAGGTGGACGCGGAGTAAAACAACGACCCCATTGGAAAAAGGCAAGAGCACTGTTGAAGAAGCCATGCAGAGGGTTTATCTTGATATACAGGATGATTCGGAAGATGAATTTGATATTAGGCAGTTCTTTGCAGAGGAGGAGTTTCAACGGGGAGTGAAAGGCAAAGCGGGCATGGGGAAGACCCAAACGAGAAAAGCGGGAGACAGTGAGGAGGAGAGTGAAGACCTCGAGAGGAATGACGACGAAGAGGTGGAGGGACGAGGCCGGGGCAGAGGAGCGCGGGGAAGAGCGAAGCAGAGAGGGAGAGGGAGATCTGCTGGGCGAGGTAGTCGAGGGAATAGAAATTCGAATCTGCGTTCGGAAATGGAGGAAGGTGCAGCCAGTGAGGTACGAGGAAGAAAGCGAGGGAAGAAGGATTTGAGGAGGCGCTTGCAAGAAGCAGAAGCGGCATATGTTTTGGACACCAATCCTAATATCAGAAGGATGATAGAGCAGATGGAGGAAGAAGCTTTGCAGGGGTACTCAGAGCCAGAGATGGAGGATTGGGAACAATATCTCCCTGACCCTGGACATACGCGAGGTAGAATGACATTATATAAACAGTCTTTACATGTCTACTGGGGTATGAAGCGTTTATTAGCTAAGGCTATGGAACAAGTGGCTTTAGAGATGGTTGAATTGATTCAAGGTATTCCAACTATGAAAAAGGAGCTGAAAAACATTCAAGTGACTCTAATGATGCAAGACAAAAAAATGGATGATATCGTGCAGCTGCTCCAAGCGGGGGGATTGGGAATCAAGTTAGAGAAAGAACCAAAGGATGCACCGAAGCAGTAAAAGTTTGCAGTTGAGGCGTCGAGGTTTTTATCTATGTAGCTGTTTTACTGTTTTTTGTTATACATATTTCGATGATACTGTCTCAGAAAGAAAACTTTAAACTGTTAGTAAGGATAGATGTATATTTAGCGTGGATGGATAGGTTGGTGACATACTGTTTTTGGATGGCTTTGAAACATTTCAGATGGTAACGAAGCCCGGTTTCCCTTAAGGGCGGGTGGAGACCTGTCCAATTTTGTAATTTTCTTCTGGTTTTAGTAATGGAAAATAGAGTACCGCACTAGCTTACAAAAAAATAAATAAAAGAAGCACATTTTTTATTTATTATGTTATATAGATTTAAATTAATTATTCATTAGAAAAAATAAATATGTATATATATCTAAATTATAGATTATAAAGTAGGTAATTTTAAGTGGTGATTTTTTTTGAATAATAATGATGAGTGAGTTTGTAGTCACAGAAACAAATAGCAAATGATAATGTTTGTCCTTATTACTAGTTTGACAATTAAATTATAATAGATTTTCCCATTATAGAAAAAAAAAACATTATAAATTATAAATCCCTTGAATTTATAACAACTAAATTTTTTTTTTATATCGAAGCTTAACTTTCTGAATTTTTATTTTTAAATTTATAAATGTGATTCAAATGATTTCAATGGAAAATTTAATAAATAGAAAATTTCTTTGAAAAAAAATAAGCCTTAGTTTTTTGGTAGGGTAAGATTTTTATTCATAAAAGTGTACATCTAAAATATCTGAATTATAATATTATAAATGTGAATTGATATTTTCTTTATAAAAAAATTGTTAAATTCAAATATTTATATTTATATGTATTTTTAATTTTAAATATAATAAATTATATTAATATAGATAAAAATTATAAATATAATATAATAAATGAAATTAATAAAAATATATTAATAATTTTAATTATAGGGAAAAAAATTGATTTGGAGAAAAATTCCCAAAAATATTTTATTATTTACTTTGTGCAATTAGTAAATTAAGTAACCAACTTAAAATCTATTGATTTGATTGAAGATAATGAACTCTTGCATTTAAAACTCAGATTTTAAAGTTTAATAATTTCTTATGCATTTGTGATTAATCTAGGCTTTTCATTTTTACTAAAGTGTTTATAGTAGTTAAAAAGTGTAGTTGTTGTGCAATATTAATATATGATCGTCAATTATTTGTATCATTTAGATTATGTCTAATTCATATGCCCTAACTACTTAATAGGCTTTTTAGAGTTGGTGGAATATCAAATATTCATTTCACTATAAGATGCTCATTTCACCATAAGTGATGTTATCCATAACACCTAATCATAGGCAATGTTGCACTATTGCCTCCTCTAAAGAAGTAATACTTGAACTATCAATCGTCAGTGTGAGATTATGTTGTCATCCATCTAACCCAACACTTGATAGTCCCAAAGTAATACTTGAACTATCAATCGCCTAGTGTGAGATTATGTTGTCATCCATCTAGCCCAACACTTGATAGTCCCCGGAAATAATGTCCTTGCTTTGTTAAATATTCACATACCTTCGCTACACTCATCATCACAATTCCCTTCCCATAGACAACACACAATCCATCACATTACTAAATCATGTCATCCTACTCCAAAACCAATCATCCAACACCTTAGTAATCATTCCTCCACTCAAAAAGATATCCTTGGTCCCCCTAACATACATCTTTTACACCATCCTAACCATCATCACTGCCACATCTTTTACATCATCTTAACCATCATCGCTGCCACCTATAAGTTGATCAGAAGTTCCTATTCCACCTCTATTAGTCCATTAATGCGCTCTGACATGCACTCTCGATAGCCAGATATAACACGCACGCGGTGATGACTAGAGAAAAAAATAACAATATGTTATATCGGGCTATCGAGGACGCATGTCAAAGTACATTAATGAACTAATAGAAATAGAAATAGGAATTTCCAAATTCATCACCAAGACTACCAAATATGTATCACCATCCCTGTACCAAATATGTATCACCATCCCTGTTATGAACCGTCACCATCACCGTACAACCCGTTATGCTGCTATTACAAAAAATAGAGATTTTGAGCGGGTGTTTAAAATATGGACGCAATCATTAATTACGAAAAGACCCTCAACTGCTCAAAGAAAGAACGAATTCAAATAATTGGCAACCACATACCTAATTATATAATATTATATATCATTCATATTGAAAAAAACAAATCATCAATCTCGACAACTGTTACCGTGCAGGGCAAAAGGAGGTGGGGTTAATGCCGAGGTGTACATCATAAATGACTCCGCAGCCCCACAATTTTCCAACCACTCCTTTGTCCATACAAATTCCCAAGTAGGCGCCACTGCATGTACCCACGTGACGTGGCAAGACGTCCAGGCGCCACCTCATCACGAAAATACGGAACGTGAATACGGCGTTGCCACGGCAGGGCGCACGGACAAACAGAATATCGGCCCGCGATTACGATCTCCACTCCGCCCCCACAGTGGCACGGGGGAAGCAACTGGCAATCATTCACCCGCAGCCCCTCGCGCCACTCCGCATTCATTCCGATCGCTGTACCCCATACCTAACAGTTGCAGACCTGCGCCTTTTTTTTGAGCTCACAGCTGTTCTAAATACAGAGACGATCCGGAATTTTGGAGAACCGAAAGGTGAAAATGAGCCTCCCGCGCCCCTTTACTGTAGAATGCTCTGTTACATACGGAGACCCGGGAATCGAACCCGAGACCTCGGCGTCCTCGTCTTCCTCTTCTTTGAAGGGGAGCTTTTTGTTATATTGCTGCGACTCTGCAACTTCTTCGACAATGTGTTCGTCGAAACAAACCGACTCGGCTTCTCTTGTCGTCGACGTGGAGTCGCAGAAGAGCAGCGACGATGCCGCCATGATCGACATTCTGTTGCATCTTCTTGATAACGATAGCGACATCAACATTGACAATTACTACTCCGCTCGACCGCCGCCGCAGCCCCCGGCGGCGGCGGCGGACGCGGCTGTGAATAATGCTGGCGCTGTCTCGACGCTTCCTCACGAGCTTGAATTTTTCTCCTGGGACGAGCTGTGGGAATCGAACCCGGGCTCTGGCGCTGCTGCCGCTGCTCCGAATTGGGAAGGGGCCGAGGTTGCAGAGGCTTTGAATGAATGGGAAATTGATGAGTGGATGCTGGATGCAGAAATGGATTTCGGCGGTTCCGGGACTCTGGAGATTCAAGATCCCTGAAATTTTTCTAAATTTTGTTTCTGAAATTGGCTCAGGGTTTTTTTCGACACAGGGTCTCTGAAATTTTTGGAACTTTAACGGTGAATTCGTATTTGCCATCTGGGTTCTAAGCGTACTGTGCGCACAGAAAAAGCAGAAATGCAGAATGCCAAAGTTCTGGCTGATCTTGAATAGGAAATATTGTGAGAATTCTGCAACATGTGCAGCAGGGAAGAAAGACTGCAAGTTTTGTAGCGGGATATTCAAATTTTTGGGGTACCTTTGAATGTTTTTGGACAGTAAATGTTTCATGGGACTTTTGTGGACTTGATTTTGATAGCACGAAAAGTATTCTTCATGGAAATGTTTGCTGTAAGTATGGAAAAAATGTTAAATGGCACTGGAGTTTTTTGTATTTCTGGTTTTGGTTTGTGTGTGCTTGTGGTCTGTAATTTTTCTTCCAGGCAAAAAAATTGCCAAGGTGTAAATTAACTGTGAGGTTAATGCTGAAAAGTTCAGGCAATAGCTTTTTTTTGGTTGGGTTTTCTGCTTATCTGTGTAATGATGAAATGCAAATTATGAACATATTGTTGTGGAGGATGGGTGAGAACCAGTCAAGCAATGTAAAGAATAATAACAAGGCATGATAGAACAAATGGATCTCCAAAGACAAAACTGAATGTGAAGTTCAAATGTTCCAAAATAAATCCACTCACAGAAAGTTTGGAAAGAAATTTAACCTTGAATTGTGATGTTGTGATTTAATAGAGGAGCATGCTTTTCACTGGCATAGTCATATGACATGTTTTTCATATGTTGGTAAAATATGTGCCTATCCATCAATAGCTGGTTTTGATTACATGAACATCACAGATTTTTCACTAGGAACAAATAATATCTCAAAGCAATTGGTTAGATTAGAACTGATTACATATTGTAGGTGAGGCCAAACCAGTAGTAATTAGTAGCAATAAGGCAGGCCATCTGTAAATTAATGGCAACGACCTAGGTCTAAGGTGACTGACATTGTGGTCATATTTAAATTAATAGAATCACCTAAACATAAGGACACCAACACTGTGGTCATATTTAAATTAATAGAATCACCTAAACATAAGGACACCAACACAGTAAATTAATGGAACCACCAGACATAAGGGCACCAACACTGTAAATGAATGGAACCACCTAAATTTAAGGAACACCCCACAGTGAATTAATGGAACCGCCAGACATAAGAGCACCAACACTGTAAATGAATGGAACCACCTAAATTTAAGGAACATCCAACAGTAACCAACCCTGTAAATTAATGAAACCAGCAAAATTTAAGGAACACCCAATAGTTGATTCATGAACCACCTAAACATGAAGACACCAATACCAACACTGTAAGGATGGCAAGGACACCAATGCTGAAAGGGTAGTAATATAGCTGCAGCTATGATTGAGGGGTAATCAAATGGTATTGTAGAAAGTCTAAAAGTGGCTGGTCTTTCTCTCAACTATTAGTAAATTTTTGGGGGTTTAACATCCATTGATAAATTGACTGGTACTCCTCTCTATAAACTAGGTGGCAAATAAGAGGATTTCTCTACATAAACTAAGTCACAAATAAAAAGATTTAAATGTAGTCAATAAACTGGTCCTCTCCATAAACTAAGTCACAAATAAAAAGATTTAAACGTAGTCAATAAACTGGTCCCCTCCATAAACTAGGTTGCAAATAAAAAAATTTGAACTAAGTCACAAATAAAAGGATTCGAACGTGGTCAAAAAATTTAAAGAAAATTTAAACGTGATCAAGATTTGAAGGCTGTCAAAAAAAATAGTGAAATTAAATCTCTAAACTATAATTTTTTTTTTTTTTTTGACAATATTCAAATCACATTCACACAAAAAGCTATCTATGATTTTTTTGGAAATCTATAATAACCAATTTTTAATAATATTTGGAAAAAAAATGTTATATATGATTTTAACTATTAGCCAATTTTTTTTTATTTAATCGTAGGTTTTTGAGGAATATGAAAACCCGTAATGATGTTATGCTTGATGACCTGATGTGATAGGAGAGTTGGAAAAATGGGTAATTGAGTTGTATTTTTGGGTTGGTTTTGTATTCATGTGATGAACAAGTGTTGATTCAGATTTCCACAATTTAAATTTTAGATTTTATAAATATTAATTTAATTATTTCTAAGAGATTAAATTTTATATAATTTGGATTTTTACAATTTAAATTTTAGATTTTATAAATATTAATTTAATTATTTTTGAGAAATTAAATTTTATATAATTTAGATTTACACTTTATAACTTGTATGGATTCAGATTTTCACAATTTAAATTTTAGATTTTATAAATATTAATTTAATTATTTTTAAGAAATTAAATTTTATATAATTCAGATTTTTACTCTGTAATTTGATAATTTGAATTTTAAATTTTATAAATACTCAAAATATTTTTTATATTATAAATATTAATTTAATCATTTTTAAGAAATTAAATTCTATATAATTTTATAGTCAATGACATTTACACAAAATATTATATATAATTTTTTTGGAAATATATAAAAATTAATTATTAATAATATTTCACACAAAATATTAAAACCAATTATTAATAATATTTGGTGAAAATATGCTATATATGATTTTAAAATGATCTTAAAACTAAGATAAATAAGATAAATAGTAAAAAAAATAAATTACAAATAAGAGGCAGTGAGATCAATTTTTGAAAGCTCTTAGGCATTTATTTTGGTGCAGATCTGCAAGCACATGGATTGCGACGGACGGCGGCCGAGCTCTGCAAGAATGGCGAGGGTTTACGAGAGGAAATCAGCGGCCGAGCTCAGCGAACGTGCTGGCTCGAGCAATAATGGAGGTTGCGGAATGGACAAACGCAGTATCTGCCAAAGGTATGGAGAAATTATTAAGTTTTTTGCATGCCAGAATACAGATCTGCGTTTCTATGACGCAGATCATGATAACCAGTGGTTCAAGCGATCGCCATCGAGACTTGAGCAGACACCATTTCCCTTGATCCGAGGCTTGGTGCATAGATCCAGCCTAAGGCTCATCACTATAGCCATCCGTTTGACAGATCGACCTCTATTCTGGTCAGATTTGGAAACTTTTTTTTCGGGGAGATCGGGATCTTGGAGCAGTAGTCAGTGCAGTATACAGGATCGACGCCGCTGCCCTGCAAATTGATTTCCGATTCCAAAAACGCGCCATCAACCTGATGGATTTTCAGAAGTTGCTGCAGGTTGAAGCGGATCTACATCTCTCCACTGTAAACAGTTTCAAAAATCCCAGATCTGGTCTGGATCTACCCGATCCGGGAAACAATCGAAGGAAACAACAAAATCTAAGATTTCTGGAACCTCTCTCGAATACGGAGCCAGTTGAGTCAGATCTGGCTAGAATCGAGCCATCCCAGACTGCCAGGTCAGGGTTCCAAATTTTTGTAAAAACGCCAAAAGGAACCACAAGCATGATCTGGACATATGACAGCGACAGGGTTTCAGATCTGAAGAACAAGATCGCCGATCAGACTGGCTACCCGGGTGAGGAACAACACCTGTTAAATGAGGGCAGATCGCTGCAGGAATGCAGAACCATGCAAGAATACAACATCAAGCCAGGCTCCACAATCATTCTCAATATGAGACTAAGAGGCGGAGCTGAAAACGCTGGAACTAGCTCGCAAAACAAAGGGTCTTTTAAGGAAGCAGTGAAGGGCAAAGGAAAAAATCCCACAGCTGTCACTGAACCTCCGGGGCAGTACATTGTAGATCAACTACCGGAGAGCCCATCTATCTCCATCGAAATACCAGAGGTAAAAGAAATACATTCAGATTTACAGAAAAAAGCAGTTATTTGTAGATTTAATGGTTTCTGGGTAGTATGCTTTGAGACAGAAGAAGAAAAGGAAACGGTTCTCAACCAAGGGCCATGGTTTTGGGGCAGTGCTGGACTTTTTATTGTCCCTTGGTTTCCTGATTTTGATGCCAACACCATGGTGGTATCAAGGATGCCAGTATGGGTTAGGCTGCATAATCTCCCTTTACATTTTTGGCATTCAAAGGTTTTAATAGCAATTGGAAACACCTTGGGGAGAATGTTAAAGATAGACGGAGACCGATACATAAAAGGAATATTTACTTTTGCCAGAATATGCGTTGAGGTAGATCTCAGCGGAGGACTACCTGAGAGAATCATTCTGAATTTCAATAATTCACAGTGGAAACAATCCCTGGACTATGAGAACACTGCCTTCAGATGCCGGGGATGCCAATAAACAGGTCATATGTACAATGCATGTCCAAACCACAATAAGAACAAGCAACAGCAAAGGAAGCCGAAAGGATCGCAGAACATAGATGCAATATATAAGAAGGCAACTACAACAAAGAAAGAAGAACAAAATACAACAAAGGATAAAAATCAGGACAATAAGGAAAAGGAGATAAATGAGGAAAAGGAACAAGAGACCCAGATGGAAATAGGTGGTAATAAACGAAGTCACAGCCCTGAAGGATCGGATTCAGATAAGGAGCAACCAATGTGTACGATAGAAAACCAGCTAGCCGTTCTTGACCCCACTCCCAACATGGATGGTTGGCGAAAAGTGGAGAAGAAGAAGGGCAGGAAGACTTAGGTCAGCAGGGCTTTCTTTTTGGGCTGCAATCCGGAAAATTGGAGCAGCTCTTTTTTCTTGCCTCTAGGCAGTGTTGTATTTTGCAGGCTGTGTGATCTTCCCCCACACAGCTAAACTGAATGCTTTTTGCATATGCTTGTAACTTTTTATTTTAAATAAAAAGTTCGTTTTTTTTTCTTTGGAAAAAAAATTACAAATAAGAAAAGAATGGAATAGAAAATTATTAAAAATATGAAATAAAATCAACAAAAAAATAAATAAACAAATATTAAAATGAAATTAAATGAGAAATTATTAAAAGTATTAAACAAAAGAAACATCAATTAAAAAACAAAAGATAAATAAATAAGAAAATGCAGATATAAAAAATAAATAAATAGGAAAATACAGATAAAGCAAAAATTGAAAGGAAAAAAAAAAAATTAGGTAACTTTACCCCGAATAAAGAAAAGAGAATTTCTATAAATAATGAAGAGAAAAAATAAAGTGAAACCATCATATTAAGGGGCCTTCAATTGGTGTATGGATATATTGGGTTACTATTGGGTAAATATACTCCAAACACCAAAATAAATAAAATTTAAAAAATAAGAAATATGATGATGGTGATTATAATTAATATCTCTTTAGACTAATATGGTTTATCAACTTTAAAAAGGTAAAAATTAATTGAGATTTTTTAACATTTTATTTCTATATTGGAAAAGAAGTAAGAGAAACTTTTAGAAATCATGAAATTCAACTAATAATTAAAAATTACTAATATTTTTTTTTTGGCTAAATAATAAAACTTCAAAAATAAACAAGGGCTACATAGTAGCTAGTAAAACTTCAAAAATAAACAAGGGCTACATAGTCGCTAGTATTTGTGACTTAGCTTAAATATAGCTTAATTAAACTACAAAATTAAGAAATATAATTAACTAATATTGTCTATATTAATATATATACACTTTAATATATATATATATATATATATATATATATATAATTTTAAATTTACTAAAATTTGTTTTTAATATAATAATAAGTTATCTTAAATTGAAAATATGGAGAAAAAACTAGAATTCATGAAAATGGAAATAATAGAAAAATGAAAAAAATTTAAAAGCAATAAATTAGTAACTAACATAAATGGAAGTTACTAAAGAGCTTATAATAAGACCTCAACCAATCACTCTACAAATAAATAAATTTAAATGATATTAATTAATTAAAATATTGATTTCCTAATGTTAAAATATGAATAAGCTGTAAATTTTTTTGAAAACTTGAATGGGTAATACCATGCCTACCCAAATAAAGAAATTGAATAATAAAAAAGTTCATAGAATATATTAGAAAACATGGAATATATATTGAGTAATAAGATTTAAGACTAGAATAAATAGATACCCAATAATAAAAGTTAAAGATAGATGTACATTTCAAGCAACAAAAAATTGATAAATAAAAAAATTAAATAAAAATTAAAATAAATTAATAAATAAACAAGAATTTTGTAAAGAATGAAAAAAATAAAAATTAATATGAAAATGAAAAAAATAAACACTGAAAAAAGTTAAAGATATTGAATTATAAAATGATAAGAACTTAAATTTAAAATAATTAGTGTAGTTAAATCAGATTTTAATAAAAAATTAAATAATAAGAAAAATTATGTCAAAGAAATTAGATAATAAAAATCAAGTTGAATATTAAAGGAAAATGAAATTTAAAAGTAATGTATTGGAAAAACCAAATCAAAATGATATAATTGAATAATAAAGAAAAATATGATGATGATGATCCCTCTTCCATCACAAGGGGTTATGAGAATTGACCAACTTCTAATTTCATCATAAGGGGTTATGGGAATTGACCAACCTCTAATTTCAATATGGAGCTTATGCAAATTTGTTCCTATTTAACAATGTGTATTTTCTTCAATACACTACCAAGAGATACTTTTGATTTTTGAGATTTGGGTTGATTACAACCTCATAATATCCTAATTCCATTTTTTCCTTTCACACCATATTATATCACAATTTCTTTTTAAACTGTGAGGTAATAATATTTTTAATATAATCCTTATTCTACAAAATGATCTTTTCCTCTATCCCCCATTTGTCTAGCCAAATATTGAACATTCTTATGCCATCCTTACTTGAGCCAAAGGTGGTTTTGGCGAGAGTATGAATCAATTTTAGGAAGCCTCATGCCTTCCATTTTGTTTATCCTCTTCTTATACATTAGGTACTTGGTCATAGCCATGTTGTTAATGGGAGAAAAACTTGTTGCAATGAAGAGGATGGGATACAATGCATTTTATTTAATATTTAGATTATAGATTATAAATTGCTCTTGGCTCTGTTCAATATTTCTCCACAACTTTATGGTGATATTGGATTCCCAAACTTCACATCTATATAAAATAATACGAGTAATGAAAATCTCAAAGAATATATATATATATATATATATATATATATATATATATATTCCATATCTAAAGATCTATTGATTTACAATTGTTTTCAAGTCCATAATAAGCTTTCCCTCTACATTAATCATTTTCTTAGTATTATAATTTCAGTGGAGCTTGTGATGGATATCGATTCTTGATATTTGTAGGGAGACACTTTGTTCAAGTTGTTGTTGGCATATACAAAAGTATCATATGATATTTTTGGATTTAATCATTTATTTCATTTTGTAAGTATTAATAGTCATACCCATCTTAGAAAATAAATCTTGGAGGACTCTTAGTTGTTTGCTAAGATTGAAATGAACCCTTTGCAACAGAACAATATCATTAGCATAAAAAAGAAAAATGATGACTAGATATAGGTGAGAGTTGGGCCAACATAACTTTCTTCCTCCAAACACTCTTCTAACTAATCAATGCACATGCAAAAAGGGGTAAAGGACAAGGGACACCCTTTCTTTACTCAAATATTGAGTTAACTTCTTCTGACTAGCCCTTAGTGGTCCTAAACTTGGCAATATCATTCTCATACAACCTTGTGACAAGACCTCTCAACTCAAAAGGAACCTTTATCTCTTCCAACCTCTTCCAAAGGTTTTTCTTGGGAATGGTGTCAAAAGCTTTTCTAAATCCAACAAAACAACATAAGAGATTGATTTTATTATTGTGGCCCTTCTCCACAATGATCCTAAAAGTAACAACGTGGTCCATAGTTGAATGCTATCTCCTAAATCCAACTTGTGCCTTTACCTCGTTTTTCTAGCCAAAGGCTAATTTTTTGTTACCCGAAATAATTCCATACAACTTGGTTAACATGAGGCTAATCATAATAGTCCTATAATTAGAGGGAATGATTTTATCCCCACTTATAAAAATAGGTACAACGAGGCTTTCTATCTATGGTTTAGGGAAACACTTGCTTCACTACCAAATTGAAGAGCTTGTGAATGCGAAAGATGATGATAGGCCTTTTGATTTTAAAAGTTTCATCTTCACAATGTTCAATGAGCTACTTAATCCCAAAGTCTATGTCTTCCAGAGAAAACATTTCATCCTCTATAGAAACATTTGAAATGGTTTCCATGGCATTTAGAGATCCATAAAGATTTATAAGGTAGGAATTCCATTCGTTTATTTCGTAGCACCCCATGAAGAAGGCCTTTGCCCCACAAAAGAGACCCAATTCCACTGGGTTTCCCATAGGCTATCCTCAACCAATAATTTTATTAATCCTTGATGGGTCAAACTCATCTCAGATTTCTGCACTTGTTTGGATTTTAAACTCATCAATTCTAAGGAACACATAAGGAAATTTGGAATTCTAACACACCTTTGGTGTCTTAGGTGTGCCAAGAGTTTGAAATGATATCTATAGAATATCTTCAATCTTCCCTTACAATTGAGGTATCTATCTATGCACAGGGCAACCTCTGACCAGGGTTTCGGGAGTGAAGTCCTTAGGGTACCTTTCTTGCCACCTTGCAACTCTTTGTTTCCTTTTGTAAAATCCCACCAAAGGATCACTGAATATGCATTGTTCCTTTTTAGCTGTGTTTCTCCTATTGTAGGCAAACATGTAACCCTGACAATGTTCTCTTCTATCACATGGATAGTCACCCCTTGCACTATCACAGTTAGGAGCTTGAGTGATCAAGCAAATTCTAGTGTTATATATTTATTAAAATCATGGAGTGAATGAAAACATTGCATACACCCCACTTTTGAAAATATTTGTGCCACTCGTGGGTTCCTATTGATGATCAACATGTCTAGGTTTTAACCATGTACAAAAAATTACTTGCAAACAAATTCTTAAAATAGAAAGATATACAATGGAGAGAACATAAAATATACACAAATATTTTCTCCTAGAACCCAAACTGGGAAACCTAGATTGATTTTTCATTATTTTCCTTTCAATGTTACAATAATTTATATACATGTCGAAGCATTCATAAACCCTAATCCATTAACCCTGGATTAGAACATAACGGTAGTTCCCTTCAACGGATTTACAAAATACCATGGGAAAAAACCATCATGCCCAAAACCATGTGCAAAAACTATGCACAAAACCATGAGTAGGTATGCCCACCATTTTGGGTCCGCCCCCCATCCTTGGGTCCGAATATTTTTTTTTTCCTGGAGTGCCGCCCTAGAGCTCGTGCAGGGGGGTCACCACCCCCCACAAACCCCCCTTGCAGGGGGGGCTGCTGCCCCCCTACAACCCCAACGTTGCGCCTGATGCAACGTAACAACGTCTGGAACTAGTCATGGAAAGAATACAACATATACCCAACATTCTTCCAATTCTTGTTTTCATTCCACATAGGGGGCCGCAGGGGTGCACAAGTAATTGGTCTTGTGTTGCGACACCCATTGTTTCTCTACACCAAGAAAACTTCTCAGTGCTCATAGACTTTGTCAATGCATTTGCAACATTTTTCAAAGTGTCCACATTTACCAACAACACCTTTTGTCTTCAACCATATCCCTCACAAAGTGATACTGAACATCAATGTGCTTTGTCTTTGAATGATAAGCATGGTTATTTTCCAAGAAAATTACATTTTGGTTGTCACAAACTATCCTTATATCTTATTGTACAAAACCCATAGTTGAACACAATCTCTGCATCCAAACTAATTCCTCGCTTGCATGAGTGGCTTCCATGTATTCAGCCTCTGTAGTTGAAAGTGCCACTACACACTGTCTCTTGCTCATCCAACTGACTGCTCCTCCAGATAGGTTAAACACATACCCTGTTGTAGATCTTCTCTGATCTAGGTCTCCAACGCAATTTGCATCAACGAAGGCACGTATGTCCAACTCTCTGTCGAATCTTGGTCTTCCTTGGTAGCACAAACCATAATCACTAGTGCCACACAAATACCTAAAAACCATCTTCACTTTCGTCCAATGCTCCTTCCCTGGTTTTGACATAAATATGCTTAATGATCCCACTGCATGTGCAATGTATGGCCTGGTACATACCATTGCATACATCAAGCTACCAACTGCACTCGCATATGGAACATGGGACATGTCCTCTTCTGATTCCTGTGCCTTGGGACATTGTTCAACAGATAAATTTGCACCTACAGGATTAGGAACCTTCACCAATTTACTATCCTCCATATTAAACCCTTGCAATATTGTCTCGACATACTTCCTCTGGTTTAACCATGGTTTCCTTTTTTCCCGATCTTGTTTAATTCCATGCCCAAAATATAGTTTGCAGCACCAAGATCCTTCATTTCGAATTTAGAGGACAATTGAGATTTCAGATCTTGGATAACTTATTTGTCATTTCTAATCAACAACATATCATCCACATACAAGACCAAATAAATAAGACGGTCACCAATTATTTTAAAATACACACAGTGATTTGCTTTCTCCTTGTGAAGCCAAGTCCCCGTATATATGTATCAATTTTTTGATACCACATCCTTGGTGACTGCTTTAACCCATACAAAGACTTTTTTAACCTGCAAACTAGTTATTTCCGACCCTTCACTGCAAAGCCTTCTGGTTGCTTCATGTAGATCTCATCTTCCATATCCCCTTGAACAAAGGTTGTCTTAACATCCATATGTTCTACCTCAAAATAAAAAGCAACAACAACAAATAAAAGTAATCTAATAGAAGCTAACTTGGAAACATGAGAAAAAATATCACGAAAATTAATTCCCAACACTTAGGAATAACCTTTTGCTGTTAGAAAATTAAATCACAAAGAAATGGAACACATAAAATATTGTGGAAATAAAAACATAGAAACACATAAAACAAGAGAGGTATAGATATATGTGGTTCACCCAATTTGGGCTACATTCACGGAGAAACAACTAGTTATTCCTTTTATATTATCCAACAAAATGAAGAAATACAACTTACAACAAATCTGTTGTAATTTCCTCTTCGCTCTCACACAGTCTCTTCTTTCTTTCTTGCTCAAAATAATACACAGCGGCAATACAACTCCCTCATATAAAACAAGGGTTGATTTTTAAGGGAAAAAACCCTTAGACTAACATAACTTCTATCGTCAGATCATCCACCTAATGAATGACCCAGATTGACTACAAAATTACAATATTTTACAAGGCATTTTTTCAAGTCCTCCCACACCCCCTCACGTGGAGAGGTGTACAATCTTCTTAGGGTATACACCCGGCTAAAACCAAGACCTTTGAATAAGGAAGATAATCAGGATCCACACCCAACATTTGCTACCAACCGACCTTTGTATTTCTCCACCTTGCCTTCTGCATTCATATTCTTCTTAAACACCCATTAGCTACCAATGAGTTTCCTTCCAACCGAAAACTCCACTAGATCCTAACCCTCATTTTTGTCTAAATATCTAATTTCTTCAACCGTGGCCTTCTCCTAGAGTTTTCCATCCTCTGAATCCACTGCCTGCCTGACAGTTCCGGGATCATCATCAGTAATATATAAATAAATTTTTTAATAAGAAGCAAATGGACTATACCTCTCTAGCTGTCTTCTCTCTCAAACTGATCTCCTCAAAACTGGAGTCTGTGGCTCTTCCTCTTCTGATTCATGTTTTGTTGTAGAGTCAAATTCTTCCTCCAGTTCAACTCTATCTTCTCTAATTCCTTTTCCTTTGGTATGAATTCATGTTTACTAAACATCTTTCATCTCTCTAAACACCACATCTCGATTGTACACACTGTTCCTTGTTTATGGGTTTTAAAGCTTATAACCTTTGAAACCGTCCTTATATCCACTAAAGATGCACCTTTCAGATTTACTATCCAACTTGGTTCTTTTCTCTATTGGAACATGTATATATGCATCAAAACCAAATACCCTAAGATGTGAGAGAGAGGGTTTCTTACCAGTCCATACCATATGTGGAGTCTTATCCTCCAATGTTGATGAAGGTGATCTGTTAAACAGGGAACATGCAATACCCACCACCTCTACCAAAAATTCCTACCCTAATCCAGTGCTAATGAGCATGCTTCTTGCCTTTTCCATCAACATCCTATTCATTCTTTCCGCAACTCCATTTTGCTAAGGTGTGTATGGAGTAGTATTCTACTATGATATACCACAATTCTTACAAAAATTTTCAAATTTATTCTTGCAAAACTCTCCACCATTATCTGCCCTCAACACCTTAATCTTCTTCTCTATCTGATTTTCCACCACAGCCTTAAATTATTCAAACCTTATCAAAGACTTCATATTTCTTCTTGATGAAATATATCTAGGTATTCCTCGAGAAGTCATTTATAAACGAGAGATAATACACAAACTTCCTAGTAATGGAACCAACACCGTCCAAACAAATCACTGTGCACAAGCTCTAATCTCCCTTTCGCCCTCTTAGCACCAGAGAGGAAACTCACTCGATTATTTCCCATATACACAATGTTCATAAAAATCAAAATCTAGAGAGAAATTGGACATACCCTCTACCATACCATTATCATGTAGTATTCAAACGCCTTTCTGTTTAATATGTCCAAGTATTTGATGTCACAACATACTCTGTTTTATAGAGACCACTAGATTTTTTGCTTCACTTTCAGGAACCACATAACTATTTCACCCATCAATAACAATGCTACCCAAAAGCTTGTACAGATTTCCAATCCAAATTCTCCACATTAATACCAGTGCTCCTTGAACCATCTTTCAAGTATCTTTCTCAAACATTGTTTTCACACCTGCATCATCCATCTTGCTTATAGAAATTAAATTTTTGGTCAATGCAGGAATGTGCAGAACACCAGGAAGTGTTCTAATCCTTCCACCTTGTAACTTCAGCTTGAATTTTCTATGTCCTAAGATTTTTGCCCTCCTGTCATCCTCTAGGAAAACATCACCACCATCATATTTATCGTACTCATAGAACCACACCATATGGGGATTGAAGTGAAAGGATGCACCTAAGTTAATCAACCATGCCTCATGATCTACATGTGTACTTGAACAAGAAGCTAAGACTTCATCTGAGTTGGCTTTCACCTCTATAGAAGGAGCATCATTAGATCCCTTTCCTTTCTCAAGAGTTTTATATCTAAAGTCATTTTTGTAGTGGCCTTCTTTTTTTCATTTATAGAACACCTTCATAGGTTTTCCTGGATATTTAGATCTCCCTCTACACTTATATCTCCCATTTGAGGACTTATTTGCATATTTGTTTTGGGGCCGTCCTCTTACAGACAAGGCATCTCCATTCTAGCTCTCCATATTTTTTCGTCTCATCTCCTCCGACAAAAAGGATGAGACTATTTCAACAAAATTCAAGGTAGTTGTATTGCTACCTATGACAAAAACCAAACTATCCCACAAGTTTGGTAGGGAACACAACAAACTAATTCACTTATCTTCATATCAAATTTTAATATCAACAAATAACAATTGACTTACCACAATATTGAAAGCATTTATATGCTCCATCACCGAGTCTCCATCCTTCATCCTTAGGTTATACAATTTTTTTTGTAGGAATAATTTGTTCACCAGAGACATAGATTGATATAAAGTCCCTTACTTGTCCCACAAAACCTTTGTCACAGCTTCCTCTGATACATTTAACAATACTAAATATGAGATACACAATCATATTGTGCTCTTCACCTTTTGATCTAACTTTTCCCAATCTTCTGCTAACATTTATGTTGGTGATGTACCTAGATCTACAATAATCCACTGATCTCTACCCACCAACAGATCCTTCATCTTAAGCTTCCACAACTCAAAACTTTGTCCATTGAATTTCTCAATCTCTATATTTTCGCTATTCACCATTTCCTTTCACCACAAGAATTGATCCCGTAGATCTTCCATTGTAATAGGGTCTACCATAGGCCCGAGCAACAAACCCCTCAGCCACAAAGGTGTCCCTTTGAAGCTAAAATAGTTTTGATGCCAGATGTAGGTTTTAACCCTATACATAAAATTACTTGCAAACAAATTCTTTAAATAAAAAAATATACAATGGCAAGAACATAAAATATACACATATAGTTTTTCCTGAAACCCAAACCAGGAAAACCAAATTGTTTTTTTATTATTTTCCTTTCAATGTTGCAATAAATTATATACATGCCAAAGAATTCGTAAATCCCAATCCATTAACCCTAGCTTAGAACATAATCATAGTTCCCTTGACCTGATCTACAAAATACCATGGGAAAAAACCATCATGCCTAAAACCATGTGTGAAAACCATGCGCAAAACCATGGGTAAGTTTGCCCACCATCTTTGGGTCGACCCCCATCCTTGGGTTTTCCCAACTATTATTGGGTCCACATAATTTTTTTTCCTGGGGTGCTACCTTAGACCCCGTGTAGGGGGGTTATCACCACCCTGCAAACCCCATGGCAAGGGGGATTGCCACCCCCCCGCGACCCCCCCATTGTGCCCAACGCAACGTAAAAACCTCTGAGACTAGTCATGGAAAGACTATAAAACATACCCAATAACGTGTCTATGGGTTCATTGTGTATGGGTGTTCCTCCCATGGCTGCTTACAAATAGGGGAAGGCTTGAATTGTAGATTTTTCTATAGAGTGTTTGGCTTGGGTTAGAAAATTATACTAAGGTATTTCAAGAACAAGGATCAAATTGGTTCATGTCATTAATATTTAGCTGATGCGATGAAGATGGGATGACACACGCAAGGGGAATTTATTATAGTATGAATTATGATTGCCTTCAAGTTTGTGCATGGAATATCATTACTAAGATAAAGGATTGTGGCAGTTTCTCCTTAATACAATTTTCATTCATGAGATTTCTCATTATTTAAGGAAACGACCACCCATGAGTTCAAATTTTTACAAGAATTATGAAAGCTTTACCATGTTTTTTTTAGTAGAAAAAAATGCTTTCTTTTTATAGCAAAAAAGAGAGTACATACATCATCGTTCTTTCTATTATTAGTCTCCTTGTTCCACTAATAGCTCAAGTGTGTTACACAAATATCCTAGTATCACCTGGTTTCCATGCTCAGTCCTCTTCCTATCTCTAACATCATGGCGTGTATACGTATTTCCAACATTTTTCTCACATATTCTTACAAAAACTAGTCTATTTAGTAAACTATGCAGAATATAATTCATCGTCACAAAAACTGATTCTTCGAACCATTTAAAACCACATTAAAACCAAGAAAAGGCAGAGAGCTCCTACATAATATTAATACTTCCTACATTGGATAAAGTGCCCTGGAGAAAAGTAGCAAAATAAATCACACCTGGTTCCTTCGCAACTCCTCTTTCTGATAGAATGTCTACAATTCGATTCTGTGCCCTGTAGATGTCCCTAAAAGATATATGTAATAAAAACTTCTCTAGGGTGCGATTGTGGCGCATCCAATTTGATAACAGTGGCAGATGAAAATGAGAGTGTCCATTGACCCAATCTATAATTCCTTTTGAATCCCCATACACCTTTAAGTTGTCAATATCCAACCATTTGGCGCAGATGAGAACACCCCATAGTGCAATGATTTATGCCTAACTATTTGTAACTTTTCCACCCTCCCACTAAAAGTGATAATAGCATCCTAGATCAATGAAAATGTAGGCACACATCCGCATAGTCTATGTGAACTAACACCATCAAAGAAGCCAACCAGATATGCCTTCCACTTATCCCTTTTGTCGATATTTCTATTTTTATGAAACTACTTTTGGGGTCTAATCTCTTAGTAATATGCCACAATATTAATTAGGGTGCTCCTCACATCAGCCTCAATTTGTTCAAAAATATTACCATTCCCACCCCTCCATATGCCCCATATAATGTAAAATGGCAAGGTGCAATATTCCTTTTGTGTCCCAAACTAATGTTTTAGACAATCCTCCAATGAATTGTTTACCCATGATGAACCTATGTGAAGAGAATGTAGAACCCCATTCCAAACCTCTACAGAAAATGGACATTCCAAGAATAAGTTTTGCATGCCCTTGACATCATTCATACACATTGAGCATAAGCCAGGGCCAATAAAACCCCTATGTAAAAGTTTCTCCCATGTAAGAATTTTGTTATGCAGAGATAGCCAATAAAAACACTTTAATTTCTGAGTGATCTCCCATGACTAGGATTTTTGAAGCCAAATCCTATTAGCTGGGATAACGAGAGTCAAATCCAATATTATATATATATATCTCTAGCAATAAGCTAGCCCTTTATAATTTGACCATCCCAAATTAACATATCCACCTATTCAAAAATAGTGACTCCTGCTACACATAGATGAGAGGTATACATATCCCATTTAGATGTTAAATAACCTGTTACGCCTAATTCATCTGCCCTGAGCCAAGAGTGTAAAATGTTAGAAAAATATTGAACAATGGATATGTGGGAAAGGAAAAAGACGACTCTGTCCTATAAATGGTGAAGAAGAGGAAAAAATAACATGTGATTTCCCTCATATCCTTTAATGGCATCAAATCCAACATTGATCCGAGTACTAACCTCAACATCCCAGCATATCTTCCAGAAAATATAATAATTGTTTTTCATCATACTCCACCAAATTAAGGAAGAACACTTATTCAAGACTGCTCATGTAATCCACACATTGTATTCCTTGTAGTTCAAATATTTACCCTTGATGATTTGTGACAAAATGTTGTTACCTGTCAGCCCTCTCCAACGAATATTTATAATCAAAGCCCTGTTAAAGGTATGAGTACCCAGAATGCCCCAACCTTCTGCTTCAACTTATTTAGCAAAAGTATACATATGCACCAAGTGTATTTTACACAGCTGATTATGGTCAAACCATAGAAACCTTGCCATAATGGCATCAATTTTGTGAACGATATCAATCAGAAGCATAAATAAGTGCATCCAAAATACCGAGATGATTTGTAGAACATACCTAACCAATATCAACCTACTACCAATGGAAATCCACCTATTAGACCACAACATCAACTTCTTCTCGAACATTCGTAACAACCATTCCAAATCTGCGTCACCATAGTTGTTTGGTATTAATTTAAATCCAAGGTATACAAACACAACACCAATATGAGTAGAGGAAACCCCAAAAATGTTGCAAATATCCTTGGTCACATTGTCCTCACTGTTATTGTTATAGACATTTTTGGGCACTGCAACCCCAAGCATAAATGTCCATAAACCAAGGGCTCCTAAGTCCCTAAAGGTGTTATTCCAACCCCTAAAAGAACAAGGTCAACTGATTACTGCATCTCCCAAAATTTTTCCATGAAAAACTACTCAGAACTGGTCAAAACTGGACCATTTCACCTGCTCCATAGGCAAAGTGCATTGCATCCCACCTAAATACACACAGTAGGTGTGTTGCATTTCAAAAAGCCCTTCTATGGGGTGCGATGGGCGAGAAGGGACAAATGGCAGGGTCAATCTGCAAGGTGGAGAAGCATGGAATCTTCCAGAAACTTCTCCTGTGACACTTGCCTCTCTGAATTCGACCAAGGATGAGTAAGAGATCATCAATCTCCAAGTGGAATAAAGAACTATCAGAGGGAAGACACTAATCAAATCTCAAGTTGACTCACCTCCCTTGCAGACATCTATATATGGATCCCTCATCCCAGAGATCCAGAGGTTGGAATTTTGCATCTTGTAAGGAAGTGCTGTTGGTTTCTTGAGACAACATCATAGTGTTGGGTGATCTAAGCTTTTCAAGAGGTGAATAAGGGCTTACTTGCTGAGAGGATGATGCTGGGTCAGAACAATCGGTTGTAATTCTCTTGGCTCTTTCTTGATTATCAATAAAACTATTCAAGTTTTCCTCCATACACTTGTGTGATTGATGTTTTATGCATTTGTGTGGTTAATATACATCTGATCCTATATTGCTTATGATAATAGATCTATGTTCTCGTATAGTGTTATGCTGCTTTGATTCTACAGGTACTCTGTGAAGCTGCGTACGAAAGCAAGTAGAAAAGGACTATTAGAAGAGAGAGGAATCGAGCAAGGAACCAAGCGCAAGACAGAGGTTGGTTTCCTTTATTCTTCTCTCATCTATCTTTCATAAAGGAAAACGAAAGTAGTTTTAGTTTGTTTGTTTCTAAGGTAGCTACCAGCCTTAGTGGGTTTAACAGTTCTGCATAGACACTATTCCCGGTAACAAAATGGCGACTCCACTGGGGAGGAAGTAGATTGTTTGTTCATCTACATTTGTTTGCTTTATAAACTTACAGACGGAGCCTGAAGTCAAGCCAGCTAGCCTTCGAACTGCATTTGCTATGTAAGTGCAAAGTAGATCAACGCCGCTTCAGTCAATCTTCGGGTTTTGTTTATGAATTAAACAATTGATTTACAAGCTTTCTAATTGCCCTCATGGTGGCTCTAGTAACCTCCTTAGATCTACCCCTGTGATTGATTTACTGATTACCACTTGCTTGGCCTAAATCCCTGAATTGAATTGCAAACTGTGACCCGGAATCCAATCAAGGTCTCGTCCTTGGTCCAGCGCACTGTCTTTTCTGTGAAATTCAAATGCAGCGCACTTCCCGAGTGTAGTAGGTGCGTTGCATTTTAGTTTCACTGTGTTACCGGTGCGCTGATCAGACAAGGCCTTGTTCCTAAATTTTGGTTTCTGTGTTCGCTCTTTTCAGATCTATTCAGGAGTTTTTCTGCCTGTAGTCAGTACAACTCTGTTTGAAACCCCTTTCCTTGCTATTATTCCGCCTCCATTGTGCAAAGAACTGTAAATGTTTTTATGTATTTTTTGAGTCATTTTCAGTTCTCCTTTACAAAGAAGTAACATAATTGTACTGTCGTTTCTTGATTTGAAAGTGTTGCAAGTGTCGTTTTCAATCATAGAAGAGAATTTGATTGTTCTTGATAGTCGATTATCCTGTTACTATTGTATTTGATCTGAATTAGTAGTTTTTCTAGTGTCGAAAGCCAGTTTTCAATTCCAAATCGTATAGTGTTGTCATTGTCCTCATTTTGTTTTGAAAAGAAACTTGTTAGTAATTGTTGCTTTGAAAAATAATTCAGATTTGCGCATTAGCTTTCTTTTTATCATTCACACATTAAGAAGGCTGAAAACAAATACATGCACGTGCATTTGCATTTAGACTGTTTGTTGGTTTGATTTAGGACAATGCATATAGTGTGTGCTCTTTGCTCTTTGTTGAAAGAACGCCATCTCTCTTTCCTTAGTAGCTAGGATTTTCATTTGCAAAAAGAAGATTAAACGACTGTTTATCATCTTAGATTGCATTTTAGGAATTGTACATCTACATCATGCGGTGAACCTGAAAGGCAAATTTCTTAAGCAAGATCAACTATAAAATAAATTTAATGAATCTAAAAATGCTTTGGAACCTAACGCACAACATCTAGAAGTCTAGGCTAGAGACGTATTCCGGCGTCGTAAAGCCTGGTAACTGTTGTTTTCACTGTTGGTTGGGTGATTCCTCCACTTTGAGACGATAAGTGCCAGTACGGACTTGTGCTCCCACGTACCGTCGAGTATATTTTGGGAGACCACAATAGGCTTAATCCTTTATCCATAGGAAGCCGTGTATGCCGCCTGGTGGGCTCCAGTATTGTAGCAATAATGCTACAACTCCTGGAGCTTCCTATCTCTAATTTTATCAACCCGGTAGTTCGTAACAAACTTGGAAGCGACGGTGCGGTATGCACAAGTACTAGCTCTTGTCGCAGCTGTCACTTGGTCAGCTGGCACAAGTCCGCTAGGGCTCAAGCCAACTTCTATATGTTCTCAGAAGAAGCTTTCTAAATGATGGACGAAGGCTATCTCAAAGGAAATTAACCTACTCTGCAATAATGAACTGAAAGCCAACAAAACAGGGAAACCCTAGTAAACCCTAATCTAACTAGTCTAATCTCTATGATGCAATGGTGGGAGTGCAAACTTCTAGAAATGATGCCATTACTTCTAGTGATATGAGATGCATGAATTCAAGCTACTTCTACTGAAAAGACCATTGTTTTTGTATTTTTGCTTAAGTGGTTGGAGTTATTATGATTTTGTTTCTTATTAGGGTTTGACTATGCAGGGGTAGTTCGAAGGGAAAGAAAGCTTTGGAAAGGTTAGGAGGGCTAGGAGAGGTTCCAGAGGACCAAAAAATCATTCCACAGAAGTCCACAACATTCAGGTGCTCGGCGACCGAGGTTACAGGTTTCTACAGGATGTCTGCAGGGGATCCTACAGGAAGCTCGGGATTTCTACAGGAAGTCTGCTAACTTCTACAGGATGTTCTGTGGTTGGAGTTTTGGGTGATGGAGGAGTGGAGGAGTTGTATGGGTGGATAGGTAGGATGGAAAGGGAGCTTATGATGGCTCAGGGACAGAGATATGAGATGAGGAAAGAGTGCTTGCAGCTGGTTGGTGAATGGAAGGGTGGAAGCAATGAAAAGTCCAAAAAGATGGAGCTACGTGAACAGTAGAAGTGTTGGAAGGCAAACGATCTGAACAGAGGTTGGGTAGGTGGCTTTAGACGCGGTTGAGAAGAAGAAGAAGATAACAGAGTGATGCAACGCAGTGTAAAGGAAACAAATCTGCACAAAACCGAGAATTCATCAACCTATCCTAACTGTGTTATTAAATCAACGAACATCAATGTATACTTCAGAGAAAAATCGTGCATGGAGTTGGAGTGAAGAAGTACTGCTCAAGATCAGAATGCATGGATGGATCTACAATTGAAATGACTGTGTTGCAGCTTGAATGAAAGTATAAGACTGCGTTTTTTTGGTGGTTGGTACGGTCTTCACCCCCAATCTCTAAACAGAGATGGCAGTGAGTGCACTGTCAACCTTTTCTTGGAGCTCTAATGAATGCTGATCCTCCTACTCTAATATAAGCAATTAAAAACACTTGAACTGTAAACTAATCCTATTCAATCACATAAAAGAAATCAAATCAGCAGACTGTAATTTCTAAATGCATGTCAAAACAGTGGAATAAAGTGCTGAAAGGAAAGACAAGTAACAATACAAGGAAGAGGAGGTCTATTGCTCTCAGGTTGGGCCCTAACCTGAGAGCTATAGCTCCCTTAAAAACTCAGAATTGAATCCAAAGCTGCCTGCCTTTATTGAATAATCATGAGTCTAATATCATGCCAAAACTGGCTTACAAAAAAACAAAACCCGAGCTGTAGCTTGTGCTTAGAAATTGCAACAGTAGTTCCAAAGTTCAAAAAGCTCCTATCAAAGGCTACGGCCTTAATATTTATACATGATGAGGATCAAGCTGGCTTCCTCAATTAGTGAAGCTCGACTGTCCAACTAAAAGTAAACTGCTGTTCCTGTAGAATCCGTTGGCTGCCTTTAAGCTCGGTGGGGGAAAGCTGTTGGAGCTCGGAGTTAGGGTGGAGATCACGAGGGAGGTCATTTAAGGCTGTAGACAACCTCCCTATAAACCTGCAATGCCACCTTTGTTGTCTCCTTGTCTCCTTCTACGTGGTCTTTGCTTCCTTTAATGCCAAAAAACCTGAAATCATCATGTATTAGCCACATAGATATAATGCCTGCCCTTCTTCCTACAAATAACACGAATATACCAAGAAATGAATGCATAAGTGATAAAAGATGAAGGGTTGAGCAAGGTCAGTAGGCCAAATGAGCCCAAATTGTTACCAAAAATTGGGGCTCATCATCACCCCCCAGCTAAAATATTTGCTCATCCTTGAGCAACTTAGTCCAAATCTTCATCCTTC
This sequence comes from Pinus tabuliformis, assembly GCA_031772625.1. NCBI lineage: Eukaryota > Viridiplantae > Streptophyta > Pinopsida > Pinales > Pinaceae > Pinus > Pinus tabuliformis. Next base: position 223,141,385 of record CM062814.1, on the reverse strand, counting down.
ATTGCTTTTACTGCTTCCCTTACATCCCAAGCCTCTGTGGTAGTGTCCTCCTTGCTGATATGAAACCCAGCTTTCCTGTTCACCTCTTCCCATTGTTCACTGTCATCCTCCTCTGTGCTGCCTTCAGTCAATCCTAGCAGCAGTGGTGGGCTGAGTTTAAGGCCAATCCAGCTGGCCTGGAGGCTTTGCATGGATTTCTTGTAAAGGTCTACCCTTACCAAAGCTTCCCTCATCCGAGTTGGGGTATGGTACTCTCGGATTTTCAAACTGTGTGCCAATGTATTCCATCTGCGTGTGCATGCTTGGGCAGCATTTTCTCCTAACAGTCTTTCCATGTCTTCAAAATGAGCTATGGCTTGGGCCTGTTGATCCATATATCTCAAGGAAGCTGTGGGATCAGTAGACAAGTGTTGGTGTGCTGAGATGAGTGCAATTGGATCCTCTGGTTCTGCTCGAATGAACAATGGCTCGTTCAATTCTCGGTTCATGACCGATTTTGCTTCAGCTGCTCTTTGATCCTCATGGTTCAACCATGAAGCGAACGCCATCAATTGCATATCACCCAAGGCCGTATTGGGATCCCAGGGAAATTCATTAGGCAAGGCCAAATTGTGGAGGTAGAACCTTGCTAATTTGGCTTTATCTTCAGACGAACTAGTACTGCACAACTCAGAAAATTGCTGTGGGTCTTGGATCTGAGAAATACCTCTTTGTGCCAAGGTATTTATTTGGAACTGCAGCCATTGGTCTTTCAAGTACAAACCATAGGATTTTGCAGGTTGTCTGCACTGTATTGCCTCCATGGCCCAATTGGCCATGCAGGCCAATTGTGCTTCCTTTTGCTGCAGCTGTTCTTTTAGAGCTTGCACTTCAATTTATGCTTGCTGTTCTGCTTCCTGTAGAAGTGTCATTGGCTCCTCAAGACCGGTGGTCAGCTCCTTTTTGCCTTGTTGTTCTTCTGTGGTGTCTTTGGAGGATGTACCTGCCCCTGCCCTCAGCTCCTGTAGCTGCAATCTTAGCTTATGGTTTTCTTCCTGTAGGTACACTCTTTGGCAATTAGCCACATGTTTAGCCAAGGCTAATTCACTCCTGACCTCCTTGAGTTGCTCTTGTAAGGGACCTATGTCCACCACACCCTTTGACTTGGCGATCTTCATCCACATGTGTGTACGGACTCTTTCTTCCTCTAATGCAAAAAACAGGGGTACAATAAATTTCTGCGGTATGATTTTGCCCGCCTCTAAAAAGGTGTAGTATGAACTCAGACTAGGCTGAGGGTTGGGCTCTGGTATATGTTCTTTTTCTGCCTCTTTAGGTGGCTCTACCTCACCCTCCCTTGGTGGTGATGAGGGTCCTTCTCCTTCCCTCTTCTCTGTTTCCTGTAGCCGGGCCAGAGTGTCCTGTAGAACATTTTCAGCCTCCTGTAGCCGAGCTTTTTCAGTCAACAGGTCTAACCTTTCTTGCCACTTAGTTTTCTTTGGGCTCCCCTTCTCGTAGGTGACTGTTATCCTTGAGGGGGACTTTTCCTTGGGAGAAGTAGGGGTATCTTCAATGACAATCGGGCTGCTGGACGAAGGCTGTGGCTTGCCCGTCTTTATCCTAACACTTCTTCGAGCTTTAAAGTATAGAGGGGTCTCCCTCTTTCTCTTTTCTTTTGGCTTAGGTGGCGTGCTGAGGGCGGCCAGCACAGCTGCTGCCTCCCTTTCACGGATATCAGCTTTCTTCTCCTTGGGTTTCTTCTTTTCAGGGCTTCCTGTAGAAGACCCTGTTTTAGCCAATTTCGGGCTTCCTGTAGAAGACCCTATTTTGGTAATTTTCGGGCTTCCTGTAGAAGACCCTTTTTCAATAATCTTCGGGCTTCCTGTAGAAGCCTGTTTCTGCTTTCCTGTAGACACAGGTGTCACCACCTTGGCTTGCTTTGCTGCATGGGTTTTGCTTTTTGGTTTGGTTGCGGGTGCTGATGAGGTACTTGTGCTGATGTGGACCTTCTCAGCTTTGTCCGTCCTGCTCTGCAACCTTTTCTCTCTTGCTGACAAGATGGGTGTGTCACCTTTTTCATAGCATCCTTTTTCTCATGCTCCCTCCTTTGTTCTTTCTTCTGCACTGTGGTCGGGGTCTTCTGGCCTGTTTCTTTCTTTCCCGCGGCCACTGCTTCTTTTTCCTCACTGCTGGAGGAACCATTTTCTTCAGTCAACATCCTTATGTCTCCATCTCTTGTCAAATTTCTGAATGCTTCCCATGAGAGGGGAACCTTATATGAATGAAGCGCATCCTCCACAAGAAGTTTGATCAATCCATGGTGGGCTACCTGATCTGGTATGCCTTCTTTTAACTTTGGGGCAAACTCAATTAGAAATTGTAGCAGGAAATAAGGGATGCTCAGTTTATTTTCTACAGGAAGATCAATCTGGTGTCTCAATTCAGTGAGCAACCTGAAGTGGTACCCGTATACAATGCTAAAACGACCTTCACAGGTTATATACTTCATGATTTGCAGGTTAACTTCATTCCATGGTGGCAGCAAACTGGTTCTACGCACCCCATTTTTGTCCTCCGAGAATTCCTCCTCAGGTGGAAAGAATTCTTTCTTTGCTTGCTGGCTCAACTTCCTTTCTTCTTTATCCCATGGCAAACCCATTGGAAGTTCAGTAATTCGACTTATATATTGCGGGGTGAGCTTGAGGCTTAGGCCCCTGAAGTTCACGGTGGCCAGTGTTTTGGATTTCGGCCTCAAGGCTTGTAAAAATTCTTCTGCCACTTCGTCGTCATAACCCTGCAACTTTTCACAAAAGGATATCCATTGCGCCCATGTGAAGAGCTCCACCACCTCCTGGTTTTCTCTTAATTTTGATGAATCAGTGGGTTCCCATCTAATAAACCCACCCGGGGATTGTTCTCACGTGTGTGTTGCTCATTCCTTTTGTCACGGCCGCCACCCAAACATCTGACTGGACCATTAACCGGTCGACGTGGCCAGTCAACTGGCCATACAGCCGCTCAACCCATTCACTTTACACTTTGCAAACAATTCAAAGTAAAATTCATGTGATTTGACGGAAGAAAGGGTCGAGACACTTACCTGCGCGGCTGCAACACGATTTTTCGGGTTCTGGACGATGATGAATGGATCTACCTGCTGCTGGTGAATTTGCACAGGCCCGGAGGTTCACGTTTACAGGATGCCGACGATGGAGTTGATGCTTGGCTGCAGGCGTCCGCGTTTCCATTGCATATGGCCAGCGCTGTGAATAGTATACACTCTAGCGGGCTCAACTGTTACAGGACTCCAGCGGGATGTCTTGTAACAGTTCTTCCTCCTTGGGTGCATGCTGCACGACGAAGGATCTAGCCTCCCGATGACGCTCCCAGGGCTTCTGGATGACTGGGATGGATGTGGTATGAGATCTCAGTGTTTTTTTCATTTGAACATTGCTTTTTCTTGATAACTCATCGATCTGCTTTACTGGTGCAGGTAACTTTGTTGCATGATGACAAGGATGGCAGGACGAGGTGACAACAATGTGCAAGGGAGATAACAATAGCTTGCATGCGTCCAAACCGATCCTTAGTCGTTAGATCTCCTCATAAAATGGATTCTGGGCCGTCCTGAACTTCTACAGGAAGTTTCCTGTAGAAATACAGAGCTTCCTGTAGAAAGGTTGCGTTTCCTGTAGAGAGTCTGCACCTTCCTGTAGAAAATCTGCATCTTCCTGTAGAAAATCTGCGTCTTCCTGTAGAAGACTCAAGCCGAGATAAAATTGCACATACCTTGGAGAAAATGAGTATTCTTGGAGGAGGTGCTGGTGAGGTCTCCTGACAGCATGATAAGGATCCTTAGCTTTGAGTTGAGAGGCTTCCTCTCCTCCATAGAACACCTGCAACCTGCATGCAACTTTACATTATGAATTTGTTGACCTTGTTTTTTTTCTTATTGTTTTTTTTTTTTTTCTTTTTTTTTTGAAAGATAACAGGGGCGCCTCAATGAGGTTTTCACCCTTGCCATATGCCTTAAGCACCTCAGAGAGGTTTTCACTCAAGGATCTTTTTTCAAATTTTTTTTTTTTTTTTGAAAGACAATAGGGGCGCCTCAATGAGGTTTTCACCCCTACCACCTGCCTTGGGTGCCTCAGAAAGGTTTTCACCCAAGGATCTTTTTTTTTTTTCTCTTTTTTTTTTTTTAGATCTTTCAGGGTATGCCCAAAGGAGAGGCAGAACCCTTCTCTATGACCAACACTGATTTCTCCATAGTTTTGATGAACTCTTGTCTTGAGAGAGGCTTCCTGTAGATCTTCAATCGATGCCCATTGACAAGCATGGGGATGGCTTCCTCATCAATGGTCCGAATAAGAACAGATCCATTGTCATGACATTTCTCCACTGCATATGGTCCTAGCCATCTGGTTCTCAGCTTCCCCTTGAAATCTTTGTATCTGGAGTCATACAACAAGGCCCAATCTCCCGGCTGAAATTGCTTGTCATGGAGATGTTGGTCATGCCACACCTTTCTCTGAAGTTGAACCACTTCCGAGTGAAGGAGGGCCTGCATCCGGTGCTCATCCAGTCCATTCAGCTGCAATAACCTTTCTTGTTGTGCATGGCTGAGATCTAGATCTAGCTGAGCTGCCATTCTCAAAGTGTTGTACTTGAACTCAATGGACAACAAAGCTTTCTTCCCATAGACCAGCTCATAAGGTGTGAAGCCGGTGGTGGTCTTCCAGGTTGTGTTGTAAGCCCATGTGGCCTCAACCAGGCGATCTGCCTAGTCTTTTCTGCTGCTGCTCACCACCTTAGTCAAGATCCCTTCTAATGCTCTATTGGTGACTTCCACCTGCCCATTTGCTTGAGGGTGATAGGGGGTGGAAGTCCTATGCTTGATCTTGTGATGAGCTAGTAGATCTTCAACTAGGTTGGATGTGAACTGGCTCCCTTGATCAGTGACTAGCTCTCTTGGGTAGCCAAACTTGTAGAAGATGTTTTCTCTTAAGAACTCGGCCACCTTTTCTTCTGTTGCTGCTTTGATTGCTTTAGTCTCTGCCCACTTTGTCAGGTAGTCAGTACACATAATGATGTAAGACCTTTCCCTCGAAGGAGGGTTGATTGGACCCACAAAGTCCATACCCCACTTCTCAAATGGCTCAAGAGTCACTTGAGGTTGGAGAGGCATCTCATCCCTTTGAGTTGGTTTCCCCATTCTTTGGCATTGGTCACATTGGCTGATATATCTTCTGACATCTTGATGAAGTGTGGGCCAATAGTAGCCTGCCTGCAGGATCTTGAAGGCAGTTCTCTTTGCTGCAAAATGTCCTCCACAAGGCCCATCATGACAGGTGAGGAGGATATCAAAGACTTCCTCCTCCCTTACACAACGCCTTAAGATCTGATCAGGGCCAAGATTGAACAGATTGCCCCCGATCCAAGTAAATGAGGCACTTTTTCTGATGATTCTACTCTTCTCTCTTGAAGATAGGTGCGGAGGGAACTGTACTGAAACAAGGTAGTTTGCTATATCAACAAACCATGGAGAGAGTGCTGAGATAGCAAACATATGTTCATCGGGCATCTGGTCATCCACTGTTCCATCCTCATTTGCAGACAAATCCAATCTAGATAAAAAGTCAGCAACAACATTTTCTTTACCTAGTTTGTCAACAATGGTCAAATCAAATTGCTGCAACAAAAGTAACCATCTAATAATACAAGCATTCACATCTGGTTTATTCATTAAATATCTAATTGCAGCATGGTCAGTATGTACAAATGTTTGATAGCCAGTGATATAATGTCGGAACTTGTTCAGTGCATGGACCACAACCAAAAACTCTTTCTCAGTTACAATGTAATTCAGTTCAGCTTTGGACAAGTTTTTACTAACAAAGTAAATGGCATATGGAAGTTTTTGTTCAACTTGTCCTAAAGCTGCACCTATGGCTTTGTTCGAGGCATCAGTGTGGATGTGGAAAGGTAGGGCCCAGTTTGGACCTCTCAAGATTGGGGCTGACACCAACTTGTCCTTTAATTCATTCAAAGCCCTCTGACAATCATTAGTCCACTTAAACTCCACATCTTTTGCCAACAGGCCAAACAATGGCGAGGCTAGCTTGCTGAAGTCCTTAACGAATCTCCTGTAATACCCTGCTAATCCTAAGAAACTCCGAACATCCCTTACCTTTTGAGGAGGTGGAACCTTCTTGATGAGAGCAATTTTGTTAGGATCCACCTGTAACCCTTGGCAAGAAATGGTATGGCCTAGCACGGTCCCTTCAGTCATCAGGAATTCACATTTTTCAGGACTAAGGGACAGGTTCATCTCAGTGCATTTGGTTAGGACTTTTCCCAGATTGGACAATGCTTCCTGGAAGTTGGCCCCATAAGGAGTGAAGTCATCCATATAGATTTCCACTGCATCATGGATCAACTCCGAGAAGATGCTCAAGACAGCTCTCTGGAAGGTAGCAGGAGCATTGCATAGCCCAAAGGGAAGAACTCGGTAGGAAAAGGTACCCCAAGGACAAGTGAAGGTGGTCTTATCTTGGTCTTCCAGGCTGATTTGGATTTGGTTGTACCCGCTAAACCCATCCAGGAAAGAGAAGAACTTCTTTCCTGCCAGTCCATCCAATACTTGATCTATGAAAGGTAGAGGGAAATGGTCTTTCTTGGTAGCTTTGTTCAGTTCTTGGTAGTCCACACAGATTCTCCATTTCCCATTCTTCTTGGGAACCAACACCAGAGGGGACACCCATTCACTATCTGAGATGGGGTAAATGAATCCGGCATCCAACAGTTTTTGCAATTCTTCCTTGACAATGTCCTTAAGGGTTGGATTCATTCTCCTCTGAGGTTGCCTAACCGGTTTACAACCCTCTTTGATGTATATGTGATGGGTACAGACCGAGGGATGGACTCCTTTCATCTCCTTATAGCTCCAAGCAAAAGCATCTAGGTGATTGGCCAACAGGCTACACAGCTCCTTTTCCTGGGAAGGAGATAGGGAGGAGCTGATCTTTAACGTTCTCTCAGGGCCGAACTCCACATTCTTGACTCTGGGAGTGACCGGGTTGGTCGTACAAAGATCCACTAAGGTGCTGGCTTGGGCATCCTCCACCAATTTTTCTAAGGATAGTGCACTGGAAGGTGGATTCTGAATCAAGGTCTCAATCAAGTCATCCTCGGTTGGGGGGTCTCTTCTAGTGGTATCTAGGGTGCACAAGGGTGCTGAGTACACTTCATCCTCTTCTCCTTCCTCCAACCAAAGTGGTAAGTCATGCTCTAAGGAAGGTTGGGCAGGAGGATATAGGACTAGCTGCTTGGACATAGGACCATTCTTGATGGTCATGTTTCCTGCACGACAACTTATGTAAGCATCTGCAGTGGCTAACCAAGGCCTTCCCAAAATAAGAGGATATCCAGTAAGCTTTGCTTTGGGTTGCAGAACCAAGAAATCTGCAGGGTATTCCCAAGAGTCGACAGAGACCAAGACATCCTCCACAATCCCTTCGGGAGTCACAGTGGAGCGATCTGCTAGTTGCAGAACTGTCGAGGTCTTCCTCAAGGAACCCTGAAGATTGAGTTTGAGCATGGTATCCCTGGTCATCACATTAATGGCGGCCTCCAAATCAATCAAAGTGTGAGGTATGATGATGCCATTGATGTGGACATCTACTACAGGACTCCCAGGATCTAGATACTTTGGGCAGATGACTTGTCCTAACATAAGGTCAGACAGTTGTCCTAAGACATTGATGGTTGAAGCATCTCTCTTTCGCTTGCCTGGGTGTTTGAAACACTTTTCCTTAACCAGTTTGTTGTATATTGACACATCCTTGATGGCTTGGAGAAGTGGTATTTTCACACACAACTGCTTGAGCTCACCCAGGAGCTCATCCTCCTCTGGGTTGGGTTGTGTGGTGGCGGTTAGCCTCTCAGGAAAGGGTGGAATAGCCTTTGGTTCACTTTCCTGTTTATCTTCCTCATCCTCTGGGGGAGGAGGTTGGCGATCCGGAAGAGTCTTTCCAGATCGAAGATTGATCTCCTGGATCTCCACAGCATAAGTAGGGCATGATGTTTCCCCAGTGTATACCTGCTGGGCCTGTCTATTGTTGGGGTTCGGGTTCGGTTGAGCAGGTATTTGAGGTTGCCTCGGAGGAGCAGGAGGTAAGGGTTGAGGTTGAACTGGTGGTGGAGGCAAAATGGCAGGAGGAGTGTTGTACTGGGGCCTCCACCCCGACTGAGGTGCATTCCACTGAGGCTGTGGCTGGGTATGTGAATGATAAGAATGAGTAGTGGGTTGAGTAGGGTACTGAGGTGGGTAAGACCATGGAGGAGGCATAGACCAGGAAGGATGAGCAGGGGGACCCCAGGAAGGCATAGGAGTCGATTGGTTGGGGTTGTAATAAGCTTGAGGTGCCCCTTGCATCCCCTGCTAGTAAGGTCTAGGTCCTTGTGGCCTCCTTTGGTTGAGGTAATAGAGAGGTTCAGTGGGAGCTTCTGTCCCTTGGTACATGGCTTTAAATCTAGGTAAGGTTGGACATTGGTTTGTGGGATGGTCCTCCTCACAAACGAAACACACTTCAACCGAATGCAATGGACATTCGTTCTTAGGGTGTCTCCTGGTACATCTAGGGCAGAAGATAGCCAAGGCTCTCTCAGCTTCTTCCTTCTGCTGGATCCTGAATGTGTCCAGCTGCATGGCAATGGTCTGTCTCACCTCACTCTTAAGATCTTCTAATTGATTTGCAAACTCATGTTTGGAGAAAGGGACACCAGTTGAGAGGAGGTTTCCTCTACCTCGTTTCCGAGCTGCCCTGGAGTGGTTTCTAAACACAGTCTTGATGTCCTCATAAGGCAGTTGGTAAATATCCCCCCCAGCTAACATGTGAAGGGTATCTAAGAGGTCTTCAGGGACTCCTCGGAGCAGGACCAACTTGAGGGATTCAGGGTCAAGTGTGCACCTGGCCCGTTTATAGCTAAGTTGGAACCTCTCCTCATAATCCTCTAAGGACTCATCATTTCCCATGGTCATCCGAAAGATTTCTCCCTTGGTTTCCTTGGACCTACAGTAGTCCCGGTACTTGGTATTGAAAGCTTGCTGCATCTGAGCCCAAGTGGTGATACTATTCCCAGGTAAGCCCATGAACCAGCGTAATGCTGCATCCTTAAGAGTTGAAGGGAAGAGTTTCAGCTTCTGCTCATCTTCAGTATAGTCATAGGTTCTACAAAGGACAGCAAACTCAAACAGGAAGGTAATAGGATCTTTAGTAGTCAGTCCATGGAAGTGAGGTAAAGCGGAGGGGCTAATGTTCCTCATTTTCATCTCTCCATTGGTCTCTCGGATGGGGAAGGCACCTTCTATTCTCTCATCTTCTCTTCTATTGTCAGCCATAGATTCAGATGGGATGGTCTCTAATTCTTCTTCTGCTATAGGATCTTCGTATATCTCAGGAGGTTCACCTATAGGTTCTTCTGGATCACTGTCACCGAAGAAGAGAGAATGGTGACTCAGTGATGTGGTGGGGGTGTTGGGTAAGAATTTGCTTGTTCTATCTCGATTCCTACGAGGCATGAAATGGAAAGACTTTTTTTGATTGCTTTTGTTTTTTTTTTCCTTTTCTTTGGTACCTGCAAAAACTGAAACAGATTGATCCACAACTAACTATCTTACTGAAATAAAGATGCAGAACTAAATTGAAAGCATGAAAGAACTAATCTACTTTGCTCAAATGAAATTGCAGGAATGGAAATGCTAGTCTACGCTTGTAGAATTGAAAGGCTAATCTACGCTTGCAGGAATGAAATTGCAGAATTGAAATGCTAGTCTATGAAAGCAGGAAATGCTAATCTATGAAAGCAGGAAATGCTAGTCTATTGAAGCAGGAAATGCTAATCTATGAAAGCAGGAAATGCTAATCTATGAAAGCAGGAAATGTCTATGCTACTTTTGCAGAATGGAAATGAAATAAACTACTTAGCAGAAGGCAAGAGTAAGAAAATAGAAGAAAAGCAACAATTACTCATACTCTGACGCTTCCCCGGCAACGGCGCCAAAAAGATGGTGGGCTCCAGTATTGTAGCAATAATGCTACAACTCCTGGAGCTTCCTATCTCTAATTTTATCAACCCGGTAGTTCGTAACAAACTTGGAAGCGACGGTGCTGTATGCACAAGTACTAGCTCTTGTCGCAGCTGTCACTTGGTCAGCTGGCACAAGTCCGCTAGGGCTCAAGCCAACTTCTATATGTTCTCAGAAGAAGCTTTATAAATGATGGACGAAGGCTATCTCAAAGGAAATTAACCTACTCTGCAATAATGAACTGAAAGCCAACAAAACAGGGAAACCCTAGTAAACCCTAATCTGACTAGTCTAATCTCTATGATGCAATGGTGGGAGTGCAAACTTCTAGAAATGATGCCATTACTTCTAGTGATATGAGATGCATGAATTCAAGCTACTTCTACTGAAAAGAACATTGTTTTTGTATTTTTGCTTAAGTGGTTGGAGTTATTATGATTTTGTTTCTTATTAGGGTTTGACTGTGCAGGGGTAGTTCGAAGGGAAAGAAAGCTTGGGAAAGGTCAGGAGGGCTAGGAGAGGTTCCAGAGGATCCAAAACATCATTCCACAGAAGTCCACAACGTTCAGGTGCTCGGCAACCGAGGTTACAGGTTTCTACAGGATGTCTGCAGGGGATCCTACAGGAAGCTCGGGATTTCTACAGGAAGTCTGCTAACTTCTACAGGATGTTCTGTGGTTGGAGTTTTGGGTGATGGAGGAGTGGAGGAGTTGTATGGGTGGATAGGTAGGATGGAAAGGGAGCTTATGATGGCTCAGGGACAAAGATATGAGATGAGGAAAGAGTGCTTGCAGCTGGTTGGTGGATGGAAGGGTGGAAGCAATGAAAAGTCCAAAAAGATGGAGCTACGTGAACAGTAGAAGTGTTGGAAGGAAAACGATCTAAACAGAGGTTGGGTAGGTGGCTTTAGACGTGGTTGAGAAGAAGAAGAAGATAACAGAGTGATGCAACGCAGTGTAAAGGAAACAAATCTGCACAAAACCGAGAATTCATCAACCTATCCTAACTGTGTTATTAAATCAACGAACAACAATGTATACTTCAGAGAAAAATCGTGCATGGAGTTGGAGTGAAGAAGTACTGCTCAAGATCAGAATGCATGGATGGATCTACAATTGAAATGACTGTGTTGCAGCTTGAATGAAAGTATAAGACTACGTTTTTTTGGTGGTTGGTACGGTCTTCACCCCCAATCTCTAAACAGAGATGGCAGTGAGTGCACTGTCAACCTTTTCTTGGAGCTCTAATGAATGCTGATCCTCCTACTCTAATCTAAGCAATTAAAAACACTTGAACTGTAAACTAATCCTATTCAATCACATAAAAGAAATCAAATCAGCAGACTGTAATTTCTAAATGCATGTCAAAACAGTGGAATAAAGTGCTAAAAGGAAAGACAGGTAACAATACAAGGAAGAGGAGGTCTATTGCTCTCAGGTTGGGCCCTAACCTGAGAGCTATAGCTCCCTTAAAAACTCAGAATTGTATCCAAAGCTGCCTGCCTTTATTGAATAATCATGAGTCTAATATCATGCCAAAATTGGCTTACAAAAAAACAAAACCCGAGCTGTAGCTCGTGCTTAGAAATTGCAACAGTAGTTCCAAATTTCAAAAAGCTCCTATCAAAGGCTACGGCCTTAATATTTATACATGATGAGGATCAAGCTGGCTTCCTCAATTAGTGGAGCTCGGCTGTCCAACTAAAAGTAAACTGCTGTAAACTTCTGTTCCTGTAGAATCTGTTGGCTGCCTTTAAGCTCGGTGGGGGAAAGCTGTTGGAGCTCGGAGTTAGGGTGGAGATCACGAGGGAGGTCATTTAAGGCTGTAGATAACCTCCCTATAAACCTGCAATGCCACCTTTGCTGTCTCCTTGTCTCCTTCTGCGTGGTCTTTGCTCCCTTTAATGCCAAAAAACCTGAAATCATCATGTATTAGCCACATAGATATAATGCCTGCCCTTCTTCCTACAAATAACACGAATATACCAAGAAATGAATGCATAAGTGATAAAAGATGAAGGGTTGAGCAAGGTCAGTAGGCCAAATGAGCCCAAATTGTTACCAAAAATTAGGGCTCATCACCGCCCTATCGATCGCAATGCACTAAACACAACATTCAGGAAGATTGACTGTCGTACCGTAAAAAGTATTCTGCAGTTTTGCGATTGGTTTGGTAATCCCTCTTTCTAGATTTCCAGAGCAGTCCCTTTCATTCGTTTTCAGACTCCTTAACGGAAAAGGTCCATCTGAGCACTTGTCACTTCAGGCTCATTAAAAATCGAAGGCGACTAGAGTCATATTTTGTTTTTTCTTGACTCTTAAAAATTGAAAAAACAAGTTGTGTCAAAGCGTCTAAAATTCATCTAATTCAGAAACATATTTCCCCTAGATTTTTAGTTGATCAAGTAATCCGCAATCGTGGAAGAAAGTCAATTGAAACCCCGTCGTTCGCGGAGGCTTACGAGTCAACCGTCTTTGTCTCTGGAATCGAAACTGTTATGGACAACGTGAACTCGTTTAACCGGTTCCAAATCCCCTGGTAAAGTTAGAAAAAGTGTTCCAACACCATCAGAGACTCCGGTTACTCCAAACATTTCTGGTATCCCTGCCTTTACAGAAGAAGTTCAGCAGCCACCGAAGGATAGTAGCACTGATCCTAGTGTGAGGGTAAACACTTGTGTTACTGAACCAGTTCCATCTACAACTGATTCGGAGGGTGTTATTCCCCAAGCATCTGTCGCTACAGATTCCATACCTTCTTCGGCACCAGAAATATTTTACGGACCAGACGGTCTACCTCTTCCACCTGGTCTGATTGCTATAGAAGAGATTGTGGAGGATCCTCCATCTAGTACTCCGTCGCAATTTGGAGTCGGGATCACTCTGTATCCTTCTTCATCAGAAATTAGTCTACCGCCATCGGAAGCTCCTGTAGAATCGCTAGGCAATCTTTTGGATAGACTAGAAATGTCTGAACAACCGTCAACATCTAGGACTGTGTCGTCCGACATAGCGACGACAGAACTTCCTGCTGTCACTCCAACAATGTTCGCCGGTATACCATCTGTCCCAACTAGCTCTCAATCGCTAGAAGGGGCCCACTCAGGGGATATTTCGACAGTATGGTCCGTTCCTGTTTGTTCATTCGGAATAGTATCCGGAAACTCTTATGTTGAGTCTCAGCAAATTGATCCTTCAGGGTGTCAATTTGGGCAGTCCGGTCCTCAAGGGCAAACAATTCCTTTAAGTACCGGATTACTGCCATATGGGGGGCAATATACCCTTTCATTGTCTCCTCCGAGAGGACAACCATACGAGAGTTCACAACAAAATTTAGGTTATGCTGGAATTAGATCTAGCGGTTGGGTGCCGATACTACCTCAACAACCAAGAGTTGTGTATTCAATGCAACAATGTTTACCTATGTCAAATATACCAACTACGTTGGCTATTGTGACAGTGTCGCAAGTACAAGCACTGCCTATTGTATGCCAACCTCAGGTTTCTCAGGTTGTAATGCAACAACCTCTTGACCCTGCGACTCAACCACAATCGCCAACTAGTGGAATGACACAGGCCCAAACGGGTACAATTACCCCTCATCTTGGTCAAACAATCAGTATTGGACAACAGCACATGGCTTTGCAACCATGGCTGGTGTAATACCAACAGATATACCAAGGATTTGAGCAACAAATATTTGCAAATAGTGGGCAACCGTATATTCAAAACGGTCAAAATCAACCATTCTACAATGGTTATGCCCATCAACCTTACCAAAGTTACCAGCATCAAATGCATTATGCTGGTATGCAGAGACCAACTGCTCAGGCGATTCCATCTTATCCTGGGTATGCTTCGCCTAACCTAAATCAACAGTTACCCTTCGTGGTGACTTTAGAGTTACCGGATCTAAATCGGTTAACAAACGATCCAATCGCCTACGCCCCTTGGTGGCTAGCGATTCCGCATAAACTTTCGTCAGATATTCCTAAATTTAATGGAAATTCGGGTGAAGATCCGTTGAATCATGTGATGACCTTTCATCTGTGGTGTTCATCAAACACCCTAAACGATGATTCGATTAGGCTTCGCCTTTTTCAGAGGATGTTAACTGGTCCGACAGCAAAATGGTATATCGAATTACCCAGGGCTTCGTTTGACAACTTTAGTACCCTAGCCACAACCTTTTTAACCCATTTTCAGTTATCGATAAGGTATGAAACAGGAACAGAACTTCTTACCAATTTCAAGCAAACAACGACCACTCACATATCCGATCATATTCATGAGTGGCGACGTCGTCGTAGAGTGGTAAAAACGTATGTTCCTAATAAGCTTTTAGCTGAATGGTTTATTAAGTCATTATTACCTTCCATCACAGAAGATGTGGCAAAAGGAGGAGTCATCACTAAAGAGCAAGTTATCGCTCGTGCGCAATATTTAGACTTGATTTACACTCAGTCTGGCATGCTCTACGATAAAATACTTGACGCTCCCAGACCGGAATTTTCGGTCCCCCTCCTCCTAAATCAAACAATGACTCTCACGCCGGTGATGGCGTGATTGGCGCGACAGACACGAAATCGACAAAGGCTACATCTAAAAAGGCCCGTAATATTTCCAGTCAAAATGCAAAAGAAGAACTTCTCACCTCGGAAGTAAATGCCATCTCGACTGATAAAGGCAAGGAAACCAAGCAACCAGGAGGCAAGAAGAAAAACAAAGGGAAGAAGAAGAAACAGGAGGAATCCTCACCTGAAAAATCTTCTGCAAACCCTACTGGAAATAGGAAACCAAAAAATCCATGGATATATATGATGAGGATCATTGGACAAAAGACTGTCCATTTAAAGCCGAGCTTAAAATTTTTTGCAAGAATTCAAAAACCTTGCAGTATTAACTGATCCGTTTCAGAATCTAGGAACAAATCTGGTTGACAGTGGAAATGCTTCCCCGTCCCAAGTACTGATGTTGTCGGTTTCCAAACAGCAAAATGATGCTTTGATATCGACAAGGAACAAAGATTACGGGAATCCACAGCTGTCGAACAACAAGGATAAAGATCAACCTAGTAGTTCGACAACAACTTCGACAGAAGTTGCGCCGCCCATCATTCCTGAGCTAACAATAAAACCGCCAAAGGGAGTAGTACATAAGTCGACATTTAATCCTCGTGCCAGAGCAGCACAACATTATAATATAGTGGAAGATCTGGACCAATCGCCATCCGCTATGTCAACACTTGAGGCACTGCAAAATTGCCCATCCCAAAAGCAGGCTTTATTATCAGCTATTGGTGGGATAGACCCAAAGGATTCTAATCTTGTGTCCTTTAATCATAAAGGATACGATCCTCAGTTACCAGCTCAACTAGCTTTCCTCATTCAAGTGAAAGCCCTCAACAAAACTGTTCATCGAACAATTATTGATGAGGGGGCATCTACATGTATTATGTCGATGAGTTGCTGGAAAACTTTAGGATCTCCAACCTTGTCGCGATCTTCGACAACATTAAAAGCATTTGACGGATGAACGTATACCCCGTATGGTATTCTAAGTAACTTGCAAGTGGAACTAGGAGGAAAAACAGTAGAAATAGATGTCGAAGTAATCGAAGGAAACCTCGATTACAACATCCTACTGGGAAGACCATGGATATATGCTATGGCTGCTGTTGTGTCGACCTATTTTAGGAAGATTGCATTTCCCTTTCAAGGAGGGATTACAATCGTCGATCAACAAACTTTCCTCCCCAATGGTTCCCAAGTTACGGGAAGCATTCTGAAGATCCATGGAAGCCCCCATTCGCTTCAAGATATCGGAGTAGGCCTACTAAAAGACCCTATATTAATGGGGACTTTTGCCCTTCCGCCTCCAATCAATCTGACGGAAGTAGCAACGATAGGAACCTGCAATATGATATCTTCTATTAACAAGATCTCAGAAAACGATATTAACATGGATCATTGATTGGTGTCGCCTCCAAACCAAATGGAAATATTGTAGCAATCAATGTTTCTAGCATGGGAGGCAAACCCAAATCAACTCTCATCAAGCGTTTGGATAGATAGGTCTAAGGAATATGGCACCCCTTCGGATCCTTGGTCACAAGTGCATTACACCGACGAAGGAATTTTTCAATCAATGATAATTGAAGGGGCACCATGGGAAGATTACCACCATCGTTCCCATCTTCCGACTTGTAAAGAAGATACTCCTGATGACCTTCATCATCCGTCAGTTTTTGATTTCCTATCAAACACTGTAAACACAGTGGATTCCGAGCAGAACTTGTCCAACATTGAAGAGACTATCGCCATAAATATCTCGACCAAAACAGATGTTGTAGAGAATATTTATGTTGGCAAATGTTGTTCCCCTTCAGAACTGTAAATATATAACGCTCTTTTTCGCGAATTCAGAGATGTCTTTGCTTGGTCATATGATGAAATTCCAGGCATTGACTCGAGTATAGTTGAACACGAAACTAAGATGTATCCAGATGTCAAACCTGTACGACAACGACTACGGCAGGTGCACCCCAAGAAAGCCGCTGCCATCAAGGTAGAAGTTGAAAAGCTTCTCCATGCTGGTTTCATTTACTCGGTTCCTCTAACCGATTGGGTATCGAACATTGTTCCTGTTATGAAAAAGCAAGGAACGATTAGAGTGTGCGTCGATTATAGGGATGTAAATCAAGCTTGTCCAAAAGACAACTACCCTACACCCTTTATTGACCAGATAATTGATGAATGCGCTGGATGCGAAATCTTTTCATTCATGGATGGATTCTCCGGGTATAATCAAATAAATATCCGCCCACAGGACCAGTCAAAGACTGCATTTATTTGTCCGTGGGGCACATTCGCATACCGCGCATACCGCAAATTACCTTTTGGTTTAAAGAACGCAGGGGTAACATTTCAGAGGGCAATGAATTATGCCTTCCATGACATCAAAAACATCATTCAACCATATCTCGACGACCTTCCGGCTCATTCGCAAAAGCGGACTGATCATCCACAACATTTAAGAGCGATATTTCTACGTTGTCGACACTACAAGATACGACTCAATCCACACAAATGTGTGTTTTGTGTCAGTTCTGGTCGCTTACTTGGCTTTGTAGTCTCAAAGGACGGGATCTGTCTCGACCCATGCAAGGTTCAGGCAATCATAAATTTTCCTCCGCCTTCAAATTTGCTTCAGATTCAGAAACTCCAAGGGAAAGCAAACTTTCTGAGGAGGTTCATTCCAAATCACGCCGAACTTGCTAAAGGTTACACACGTCTATTGAAAAAGGAAGTGCCCTTTGTTTGGGATCAGGTCGCGCAAGCTTCCTTTGATGCTTTAAAGGAATCCCTAATGAAAGCATCATTAATGTACGCTATTGATTATCAAAAAGACTTTAACCTATATCTGGCTGCAGCGGATACAACCATCGCAATGGTTTTAGTTGAAGAAGACAACGGAATTGAACATCCTATATATTATTTAAGTAGGAACTTAAATGATACAGAAAGAAAATATTCTTATGTTGAAAAGCTAGCGCTCGCAGCTGTTCAAGCGATACAGAGATTTCGACACTATGTCCTCTTTCGAAAAACTACCATTCTGTCAGATTGCAACCCCATGACTTATATATTGTCGCGACAGTTGCTGGGGGGAAAATATTCAAAATGGATAGCAATTCTACAAGAGTTTGATCTGGAATTTGTAAAATCCAAATCAAAGAAAGCCCTGGTTTTCGCAAAATTATTATGCGATCTCCCATCGTCGTCCAACGATGAAACATCCGAAGAAACAATTGTGGATGAATCTTTGTTTTTAATATCTTCAAGCAATCCGTGGTATGGAGATATAATCATCTATCTCCAAACCCAAAAATATAGGCCTAATACCTCCCGCTCCGAACAAAAACGTATTCGATACCAATCAAAAGACTACATGATCGTCGGTGACACGCTTTACCGTCGTGGTGTCGATACAGTTCTGAGGAGGTGCCTCACCCATGAGGAAGCCGAAAAAGTCCTGAATGATTGCCATTCAGGCGCGTGTGGGGGGCATCAATCCGGTTACGCTACGGCGCAAATTTTTTTACGAGCAGGATACTTCTGGCCAACAATGTTCAAAGATTGCATAACCGCAATCAGAAGTTGCCATGCCTGTCAAATTTTCGATAGCAAAACCAGAAGACCACCCGCATCTCTGCAGCCAATAGTTGCTGTTGGGCCATTCGCCAAATGGGGCATCGATTTCATGACATGTAACCCCACCTCGACCGGGGGGCATGGGTATATCATAGTCGCAGTGGACTATTTTACCAAATGGGCCGAGGCGATGCCTACATTAGATAACACTGGTGAAATAGCTGCCCTTTTCTTTTTCAATCATGTAGTCGCCAGATTCGGCATTCCACAGGCTATAGTCACAGATCATGGATCGCATTTTCGCAATCACATGATGGCCGAATTAGCTGCCAAATTAGGGTTGTCTCACGACAGCTCTACTCCATACTACCCGCAGGCCAACGGACAAGTTGAAGCAATCAACAAAGTCCTGAAGTGCATGCTGCAAAGGATGATTGGAGTCCACAAAAGGAGTTGGCACCTGATCCTGTACTCAGCCTTGTGGGCATACCGAACATCGGTAAGGAATGCAACTGGGTTTACACCCTTCCAACTGGTGTATGGCCTAGAAGCAATCTTACCAGTTCAGTGTGAAATCTCGTCCCTCAAACTCGCAATCGACCTTCTCCCCGGAACTTCAGAAGAGGAGGCTCGTTTCTTGGAACTAATCCAATTGGATGAAACCCATCGTGATGCCACTTTGGCTAACGAAGCCCATAAGAAACGAGTCAAGGTGCAGTTCGACAAGAATGTCAAACCCCGTGTCTTCTCAGAAGGTGACCTGGTCTTACTTTATGACCAAGAATCCGATAAATTGGGAGCAGGTAAATTCAAGTCTTTATGGATGGGCCCCTATATTGTTAAACGTGTATTAGCAAAAGGAGCCTACGAGTTAATGGATTACGACGGAATTCCACTGGCGCAACCCCGTAACGGGTTGTACCTTAAGTGTTACTATGCATAATCAGTATGGTAACCTATATGCTTTTGTTACATTTTTGTTTTCGCTAAGGGTAATCATTTTGGTCAAGTAAATCCACTTTTTACATTTGTCGCAGATGTCGAACCTATTGGAATCTTTTGTTGGATATGCTGACGGAGCAAGTCGTAGTTCGCGGAACCTATCTTCTGCGGCCTGGGCCATTTTTGATCCAAGCGGCGAGTTAGTAAGTTTCAGAGGGGTATGTATTGGTCGATCAACGAATAACATCGCTGAATATAGCATGTTGATAGAACTTCTCTCTGATGCCATCACACATGGCATACGCCGACTTGTCGTCAGGCTAGACTCATAGCTCGTCATACTACAACTCACTGGTATCTACTCCGTCCGAAATCCAGCTATCTATCGCATGTTCCTAAGGGTCAAGATTTTGGAAAGGCAATTTGATTTTATTCAATATCAGCATATTTCCAGAAGCTTAAACACATTAACTGACTCATTGGCAAATTATGTGTTAGATAGACATTTGCAACATTTATAAAAAGAAGCATTTCATCAATATTTGCATTCGGATTATGTAACTTAACCAAAATAAAACTCCGAAAATCAAAAAAAAAAAAAAATATATATATATATATATATAACTGTTTATGGTTTACACATAATGTTCTGTAACCAAGACAAAATTGGTCAAATGACCCAAAACTCAAAACACTAGGGGGCACCCTAGTCTAATGATGCTGGTGATAACAAGTCATCGCCTGTGCAATCATGCGTAAAAGCCTAGTTCATCAACTTGGCACGCCAGTGGTATGTCGCTGCAACCTCAGAGGCAGCTCGTCAGTCCTCACATCTGGAATACCGAGAGTGAGGCCCTCGACCTGATCCTGTAATGTTGAATGAGTCTCGGCCACATCAAGGTCGCGAAGGATAGCCCTTCCCACAACCTCTCCTGCTAGAGCGGCGGCCGACAGTCTCAGGCGTACTACTGGCCAGACGGGACCAATATCTGCATGAGCACATGAGTTCTGATTAGTCTTGATAGAATAAAGCACAAGGACATTATAAAGAGAAACGATAAACAAAAAAATGGTCAAAGAATTTACCAATGGCACCCCACTGCTCTTCAGCCGGCAGTACCAAATCCAGGTCACCCCGGAAGTCCATACCAGCATATGGATACTCGGAAAAAACCATCTCCTGGCGATCGAACCACCCGGAGAAGGTATCAGAGAAGGAAATCTGAGACTGACCAGCATGTCTGGACATATGGTCGACCCATCTCCGCATCCGTGGTTCAGTCGGTGGAGGTAAACCAAGTGAAATATACTGCGGCTGCATCAGTGGGATCTTTTCCAAAGCGAAGGCGGTCAAAATAGAACCATATCCAAAGTTCTTCAATCTCCCATTTTTCACCTTGGTCAATTGTTCTTTCATCACAAGGAGTACTGCATCGCACCAGTTGAACACCTTCAGTTCGAGACATTCTAAGGCATATTGCATATAAGACCGGTTGGCCACATGAAGAGCCGGACCACCAGCCATCCTACCAAAAGTGAACAGAATGGTCCTCAAAGACCTGTCAGTGACATCTCGGATGATGATCTTTCCGCCTTTACTCGGCTGAGATCCCTCTCTACAATACCTGCGAATGTAATCTCTCACAGATTCGCGTCCACGGGCCGAACCTGATAAAGAGATAGGGACACCCCGCCTCGATAAGCCGGTCAAAAAATAGATGCCCACAACAGTAAAGGGGATGGATTTGCCCCTGATCTAGAAAACCTGGCTGGTAGGGTCCCAAGCATCGAGCAAATACTGCAGCTAGTTGATTTGTTGCCTCATGCTAGAGATGCGGAAAAACTTCAACATGCCACAGTTCCGCAGTGCGTTTACTGTAACCGGATCATGTAAAGCAAGCATGTCCTCTTCTTCATGCTCACGTTCTCGCCATGTAATAGTAATTTTTCTCCAATAAATCTCTGAAAACAAACAAGAGAGGAGTTAGATCCTGATTTGGTGAGAAACAGGCAAAAATTTCCATTGAAAACTGTGCATCAATTTCCCTCCTTGCGCCCATCGCACCTCCAACAGTGTTCTGGGTGCATTGCATGCTAACTGTCCAATGGGTAGACCAACATGCAATGCACCTTTCGATATAAAAAGGGTGCGATGGAGCCAGGGTGAGTTTTTCAAACCCCAGGGGCTCAGAAAAAACAGAAATTAGGCTCAGAATGCAAAATGGAAAGGATGAAATGAAAGAGCTCAGGTTTAGCTCCTACCTGGTCTAGACGGCGCCAAAAATCGTTCACAGAATTTCCCGAAATCAGCTGGTGAAAATCAAAGGGGGAAAGCACCTCCAAAGCTCCAACAAGCCAAAGTTCAAATGAAATGGTAAAATGAGGGGTAAAAGCACTTTTAAATTACTTTTTACGTAATTCAAGTAAAATATTAGTGTCTTGACTCATTTTCCAAACATGTATTGTTCATTTCTAACTAGTTTGTTATAGACATTTTTGGGCACTACAACCCCAGGCATGAAATGTCCATAAACCGAGGGCTCCTAAGTCCCTAAAAGTGTTGTTCTAGCCCCTAAAGAAACAAGGTCAACAGATTACAGCTTCTCCTAGAAGTTCTCCATGAAAAACTGCTCAGAATTAGTCAAAACATGATCATTTCAGCTGCTCCACTGGCTAAGTGCGTTGCATCTCACCTAAATACACTGTGAGGGTGCGTTGCATTTCAAAAATCCCTTCTATGGGGTGCGATGGGCGAGAAATGACAAATGGCAGTGTCATTCCGCGAGGTGGAGAGGCAATGGAAGCTTCCAGAAACTTCTCCTGTGACACTTGCCTCTCTGAATTCGACCAAGGATGAGTAAGAGATCATCAATCTCCAAGTGGAAGCAAGAACTATCAGAGGGAAGACACTAATCAAATCACAAGCTGACTCATCCCCCTTACAGATATCTATATATGGATCCCTCATCCCAGAGATCCAGAGGCTGGAATTTTGCATATTGTAAGGAATTGCTGTTGGTTTCTTGAGACAAACATCAGATTGTTGGGTGATCTAAGCTTTGTTCTAGGTGAAGAGGGGATTCTTTGCTGGGAGGTTGATGCTGGGTCAGAACAACTGGTTGTAACTCCTCTTGGCTCTTTTCTTGTTTATCAATAAAAGCTATTCAAGTTTTCCTCCATGCTTTTGTGTCATTGATGTTTGCTACATTTGTATGGTCAATTTACATCTGATCCTATATTGTTTATGATTATAGACCCATGTCTTTGTATAGTGCTATGCTTCTGTGATCTTATAGGTATTTTGTGAAGCTGGGCGTGCAAGGGAGCAGGTAGCTGAAGACTATCAAAGAAGAGAGGAATCAAATCAGGAGATTAGCGCAAGACAGAGGTTGGTCTTTCTGTTCCTCTCTATCTATAATTCATAAAGGAAAAACGAAAGTAGCTTTTCTCTGTTTGTTTCTAAGACAGCTGT
This sequence comes from Pinus tabuliformis, assembly GCA_031772625.1. Classification (NCBI taxonomy): domain Eukaryota; kingdom Viridiplantae; phylum Streptophyta; class Pinopsida; order Pinales; family Pinaceae; genus Pinus; species Pinus tabuliformis. The sequence continues at coordinate 223,118,753 of CM062814.1, read as the reverse complement.
CACACCTTAGTGGGATAGAGCAGTTCTATATAGACACTTTTCCCTGTAACAAAATGGCGACTCCGCTGGGGAGCTAATTAGTTTGTTTGTTTATCATTCTTTGCTGTTTGTTTCATAGACTTACAGGTAGCATTCGAACTGCATTTGCCATAACAAATGCAAAGTAGATAACTGCTACTTCAATCCATCTACTGGATCTGTTTATGATTTAAACAACTAATTCACAAACTATCTGATTACCCTTGTGATAGCTCTTAGATCCTCCTTAGATCTACCCCTGATTGTTGCATTACTGATTGCTTTTTGCTTGGCCAAAACCCAAGAACTAAACTACAAACTGTGACCCGGAACCCAAACAGAGTCTCGTTTCTGACCCAGCGCAGGTACTGTTCAGATAATCTGAACTTCAGCGCACTTCCCGAGTGGACAAGCTGCGTTGCATTTCAAATTCTCTGTGTTACAGGTGCGCTGATCAGATTGGCTCTGTGCAGTTTTGGTTTCTGTGATTCATTCTTTCCAGTTCTATTCCTGAATTTTGCTGCCTGTGATCAGTATATGTCTGTTTGAAACCCCTTTTCCTTGTTGTTGTTCCACCTCCTTTGTACAAAAGAACTGTAGATGTTTTTGTTTGTTTGTTGAGTCATTTACAGTTCTCCTTTGCAAAAGTAGCATAATCGTACTGTTGTCCTTAGATTTGAAACTGTCTCAAGTTTCGATTTCAATCATAGGAAAGAGTTTGATTGCTGTTGATGGTCGATTATCCTATTATTATTGTTTTTGGTCTGAATTTGTAACTTTCTAGTGTCAAGAACAAGTATTCATTTCAAAATCGTAAGGTGTTGTGATCGTCTCCATTTTTGATTTCGAAAGAAAACTTGTTGATATTTGTCGCTTGAAAAGAAATTCAGATTTGTGCATCAACTTTCTTTTTAGCATTCATATACTAAGAAAGTCGAAAACAAATACATGCATGTGCATTTGCATATAGACAGTCTGATTGGCTTGATTTAGGAATGTGCATCTAGAGTGTGCTCTTTGCTCTTTGTGAAAAGATTCTGTCTTTCTTTTCCTTAGTAGCTAGGATTTTCATTGCACAAAGAAGATAAAAAGTTTGTTTATCATCTTAGATTGCATTTTAGGAATTACATCTACATCTCACGGTGAACCTGAAAGGAAAACTTCATAAACAAGATCAACTTAAAATAAATTCAATGAATCTAACAACGCTTTGGAACTTAACGCACAACATTTAGAAGTCTAGGCTAGAGACGTATTCCGGCATCGTAAAGCCTGGTAACTGTTGTTCTCACTGATGGTTGGGTGATTCCTCCACTTTGAGACGATAAGTGCCAGTACAGACTTGTGCTCCCACGTACCGTCGAGTATATTTTTGGGAGACCCCAATAGGCTTAATCCTTTATCCATAGGAAGCCGTGACTGCCGTACCGTAAAAAGTATTTTGCAGTTTTGCGATTGGTTTGGTAATCCCTCTACCTAGATTTCCAGAGCAGTCCCTTTCGTTCCTTTTCAGACTCCTTAACAGAAAAGGTCCATCTGAGCACTTGTCACTTCAGGCTCATTAAAAATCGAAGGAGACTAGAGTCATCTTTTGTTTTTTCTCGACTCTTAAAAATTGAAAAAACAAGTTGTGTCAAAGCGTCTAAAATTTATTTAAAACGAGATATTCATCACCCTTTCCTACGTTGATCTTGGGTTGAGAAAATGGAATCCACCAACCAAGGAATTCCCCTTGGAGGAAATCCTAGTCCCTTCTCCTCTTGGGGAGATGTTGGTGCACCCCATATGGCCACATTGTCGCTTCCAGGACTGACAATTGGTTTGCCTGTATGGCTCTTCTCAACCTCTGTCGTTCAGAACACCGTAATTCCTGAACAAACGAATCAGCAACTAGACGAGTCCAGAGTTACCCACCAACCTTCTACTTCCTCTAATTCTTCCTCTCCTCCTTCCTCTTCGCTTGATGGGGCTGGTAAAGCCAAAAGTCAAGTACCTAAGGAGAAGAAAAAAAAGAAGAAGAAAGAGAAGAATAAGAAGGAGCCAAAAGCGAATGGGGGCAAACGAGTGTCGTCTAGCGAAAATCCACACACTGTACTGACCAGGCCTAAATCGCCATGTGTCATTTGCAAAGGAGACCACTATCACAGAGATTGTCCTTCCATCCCACGGATCTTAGGGGACTGGTCTCCTCGGTTGCATAACCCGGTGTTGTCAACCTCTGATGATCATGTTGAAAACACACCGTCAACTAGTGAAAGTGAAGCCCCAGGACAAAAAGGAAAATATAGATTTCCTTGTAAACTGTGCGAAGGCGATCATGCCGTCCACCGTTATCCCTTCTTAGACGAGGCTAAAAGAGTTTTGGACGATCGTCCGGTTTCACCGTTACGACTTCCTCCTGGATATAAAAAACTCTTGCCGAGTCCATCACTAGTTGAAAATTCAGCTGGCCCGCTCAAGTGGTCGGCTGAAGCATCTATCATTGAAGACAAACCATCTGAACCCATACCAGACGAAAGTCAAAAGGTCGAGGCGGCAGTTGACCCGGTCTTGCCTTCAGAGGTTCCATCTTCAGATGATACAGTCACCGAAGAGAACAAGGATGACACCGTCCAAATTCTTTTCATAAGCACAAACTCCAACGAACATAGGGGCAATTTAACCGTTCCTTTACCGCAGGAAGGAAGTTCGTCAGAGTCGTACCCGGCCGTCTATTCGGTCCCACCTCCAAGCAACCTAGTTGTCTCCTTCGACTGAAATCAACTAGGCAGACCCCGTTTACCAGCTAGTGTACCATTCTGAATCATTGTTCAAATATATAGAATGGTTATGGATGGTACCATCATAGATGAGGGGGCTTCTGTGAGTATCCTTTCCCCGACTGCTTGGAAAGCGCTTGGTTCGCCATCGCTTTTGCCTGAGAAGAGAAATCTAACAGGCTTTGATAAAGGAACCAGTCGACCGTTAGGGATCCTTCCAAATGTGCCCATAATATTGAGAGGGAAAACCGTTCACATGAACGTAATGTTAGTTCAAGGAACCCTGGATTATAATCTACTCCTTGGACGAGACTATATTCATTGCATGAGAGCCATTTTCTCATCACTCTTTAGAGTGATGTGTTTTCCGCACGAAGGAAGAGTGGTCAAGCTCGTAGACCAGCTTTCATTTCCCAGATCACGCATAGCAAATAGTCATATACCATTCCTAAATGGTCTTTTCACGCAAGAAATGTCTCAATCCCCAGTTCGTCCACCCGATGAGCGCGAGTGATTCGGGGGACATGACTGAAACCCAGGGGGCATGCACCCTGGTCTACTTCGGCAGGAAAACTTCGGGTATAGGGTAGGTTTCCACGAGAAAATATGACTAGTCTGTACTCCCGTCCGTGATTGGAAGAGGGGTTTATTCTAGAACAAGATTCTCTTGTCAAAGTTATGTGGGTGGAGTAGCCTCCTTCACTCGCCTTTGTCTATTTCGGTAGACATCGCCGAAGAAGTGTTTTGTTTGCGCTGTGAATAGAACGATCTTTGGGTAACCTATAAGAGGTAGGCCTCTCTCGGTAAAACAAATGTTTTAACAGACTAAAGAAGGGGTAACCTTGAAACGCTATTTTATACCTGGGGGCATGCAAACCTTTTGGCTTGCAAGCGAAGAGCGACTATTTATTTTTTAAATTTGTAGGTCCTCTAACCCTTTAAACTCGTAGGATTGGTCGTTTCCTAACTTGTATAAAGAAAGGATGTGGGGCAAAACTCTGAAAATTTCTGTTTTATATGAGACATTCTTATCACACGACTGGATTAATCGAGCAGTGTTACCGCAAGGTTCAAGCTCGTAAAAAATAAACCCGCATCGAGCAGTTTTAGCACATAGTTCAAGCTCGTTAAAAAATAAACATAAGCCATGAGCAAATGTTTCCCCCCGCGTTTAAGCTCATTAAAAAATGAACTATTCCCCGGTAAATAACCATCGCGAATGTAGTACTTCAGCCATTAAAGCCTTGGTCATGTTTGCACTGTCACCTCCACTTTTGCATTGGCCGATCATTCACCTCCATTTGATTGTTTACCCATTTTGAGGAACAACTGTGAAGAGTGATTTCACTAGCCATCCTTGTAACACTACCGTGATTGGAAAATTCCAAACCTTACCTGGAATCAGTTGCTACCCATTTTATCACTCGTTCCTCAAAAGACGAGTCTCCTTCAAGCTATTTTCAATTGACTCGTAAAATATGAAAAGATTGCCGAGCCATTGGCCTCTCCAGCTCGTTAAAGGGACTGGAAGTGCTATCCCTCCTCTAAATTTTAATCTTTTTGGACCTGAGGGATTATTACACAAAAAGATCGAGCGCTTGTTTTGTTCGGCTCGTTAAAAGGATCGAAAATTCATCCCTTCTGTATTGTTTTATACTTTTTCGGACTTAAGGGATTAGATGACGAAAAAGGAATTTTGGAGTTTCCTTTATGTTTCTTTTCAGACTCTCTAAAATTGAAAAGGACCGAGTTATCTTTGTCGTTAAACTCGTTAAAATTTAATAGCGACAAACTTGTCTATAGACGAGAACGAGTTTCATTATCGCTAGGCTCGTTAAAACATAGCGATGGGTTTGCCCGAAGGGCAAATTATAGAACAAGCATATGTTATCCTCCTCAAGCTTGACAAAAATAAAGAGGTACTGGTCAGCAATGACAGGGGAAAATTGGGAAGAAAACTTGAAGAAACTTTGTTGGTAGCAAGTCGCTCTTGAACATGACACTTCCACTCCGTGTCCGAGTCGGGTTGGGTTGTTTCATTCACCAGTCACATCACCATTGTCCCATCATACCATCCACATTTGGGGTTAATGCTACCAATCCATCACATTAGTTTTGCCGATATGTTGAAGAGAAGTCATTAAGAGAATTCACCTGTGTCTCACCCACTACCATACATTTATACTCCATTCTTTCATGACCGCCACCCTGAACCTTATATCACCAGATTGTTTTCACCTCCATTAAAATCATTTGCTCCGTTCCGTGTCATTGATGTGGGATTCATTAAGGCCCTCCTGTGACGGATCGCTTCTTGTCGACATTAGCTCATTATCCAAGAAGTTGATCTAGGAACACCCCATTCAGTACTTTGAAGCTTGCATGCCTCAATGGCAAGTTTCTCACTTCCGGCGACAGGTTTACATCAATGGCCTTCGACCGAAAGATTTTGCGTGGTGTTCAACGCCAAGTCCTTTATTCACACCACGTGAATTGTACTACAGTACCTTGAGGGTCATTATCATTATCGGTGATTCCTCTCGCGCTTGTTAACACTTTACATCATTGGCTGGTAATCAAGCGATGTCTTTCCATGTTCGACTTCAGAACATTTCTCACATGGATCGACTTGTACTTCGAGTGAAGATCGAACGAGATTGAAGACCCCGGATCTAGTTTCATCCATCCGGGCTGCAATATATATTCAGGGAAATAAAGACATCAAATGTACATCATTGCTGCACAAATAATCATCCAATCAAAAGGATGTTGGCTCTATCAGAATCATCAGTCTACACTCAGACGATTGTCTGTCCTATGTACACGAAAGTGAATTTATAAAGCTGAGCATGGGAATGCCCGCCTCAGCTAGATCATGAAAATATTATGAAGATAATGTATTGTATTGTATCTTATTACAGGTCTCCTCCCATCATTGAAAGAACTTCAAATCCTCATAATAAAGCATTTCACCTGACATCAAAAGATTAACGACCTCATGCTTTAGGGGGCAACTGTTATAGACATTTTTGGGCACTACAACCCCAAGCATGAAATTTCCATAAACCAAGGGCTCCTAAGTCCCTAAAAGTGTTGTTCTAACCCCTAAAGGAACAAGGTCAACAGATTACAGCTTCTCCCAGAAGTTCTCCATGAAAAACTGCTCAGAATTAGTCAAAACAGGATCATTTCAGCTGCTCCACTGGCTAAGTGTGTTGCATCTCACCTAAATACACTGTGAGGGTGTGTTGCATTTCAAAAATCCCTTCTATGGGGTGCGATTGGCGAGAAATGACAAATAGCAGTGTCATTCCGTGAGGTGGAGAGGCAATGGAAGCTTCCAGAAACTTCTCCTGTGACACTTGCCTCTCTGAATTCGACCAAGGATGAGTAAGAGATCATCAATCTCCAAGTGGAAGAAAGAACTATCAGAGGGAAGACACTAATCAAATCACAAGCTGACTCATCCCCCTTACAGATATCTATATATGGATCCCTCATCCCAGAGATCCAGAGGCTGGAATTTTGCATATTGTAAGGAATTGCTGTTGGTTTCTTGAGACAAACATCAGATTGTTGGGTGATCTAAGCTTTGTTTGAGGTGAAGAGGGGCTTCTTTGCTGGGAGGTTGATGCTGGGTCAGAACAACTGGTTGTAACTCCTCTTGGCTCTTTTCTTGTTTATCAATAAAAGCTATTCAAGTTTTCCTCCATGCTTTTGTGTCATTGATGTTTGCTACATTTGTATGGTCAATTTACATATGATCCTAGATTGTTTATGATTATAGATCCATGTCTTTGTATAGTGCTATGCTTCTGTGATCTTACAGGTATTTTGTGAAGCTGGGCGTGCAAGGGAGCAGGTAGCTGAAGACTATCAAAGAAGAGAGGAATCAAATAAGGAGATTAGCGCAAGACAGAGGTTGGTCTTTCTGTTCCTCTCTATCTATAATTCATAAAGGAAAAATGAAAGTAGCTTTTCTCTGTTTGTTTCTAAGGCAACTGTCACACCTTAGTGGGATAGAGTAGTTCTATATAGACACTTTTCACTGTAACATAGTTTGATGAAGCAATTGAGCATGCAGCGCAACCTTTGAAGGAACAAAGTCATTAATGGTAAAGTCAAGAAATGACCATTATATCGAGCAGTTTTAACGCGGACTTCATGCTCGTTAAAAAATAAACATAAGCAATGAGCAAGTGTTTCCCCCAACATTTAAGCTCATTTTAAAATAAAAAATGAACCAATTTCCGGTAAATAACCATCGTGAATGTATTACTTCAGCCTTTGAAGCCTTGGTCGTGTTCTCATCATCACCTCCACTCTGTATTGGCCGATCATTCACCTCCACTTGATTGTTTACCCCTTTTGAGGAACAGCTGCGAAGAGTGATCCTGTTAGCCATCCTTGTAACACTGCCGTGATTGGAAAATTCCAAACCTTACCTGGAATCAGCTGCTACCCGAATTTATCACTCGTTCCTCAAAGACGAGTCTCCTTTAAGCTCTTTTCAACTGACTCGTAAAATATGAAAATATTTCCAAGCCATTGGCCTCTCCAGCTCGTTAAAATGACTGGAAGTGCTATCCCTCCTCTAGATTTTAATCTTTTTGGACCTGAGGGATTATTACACAAAAAGATCGAGCGCTTGTCTTGTTCGGCTCGTTAAAATTACCGAAAATTCATCCCTTCTATATTATTTTATAATTTTTCAGACTTAAGGGATTAGATGACGAAAAAGGATTTTGGATTTTCCTTTACGTTCCTTTTCAGACTCTCTAAAATTGAAAAGGACCAAGTTATCTTTGTCGTTAAACTCGTTAAAACCTAATAGCGACAAACTTGTCCATAATGGACAAGAATGAGTTTCACTATCGCTAGGCTCGTTAAAACATAGCGATGGGTTTGCCTGAAGGACAAATTATAGAACAAGCATATGTTATCCTCCTCAAGCTTGACAAAAATAAAGAGGTACTGGTCAGTAATGACTAGGGAAAAATTGGGAAGAAAACTTGAAGAAACTTTGTTGGTAGCAAGTCGCTCTTGAACATGACACTTTCACTCCGCATCCTAGTCGGGTTGGGTTGTTCCATTCACTGGTCATATCACCATGGTTCCATCATACCATCCACATTTGGGGTTAATGCTACCAATCCATCATGTCAGTGTCGCCGATATGTTCAAGAGAAGTCGCTCAGAGAATTCACCTGTGTCTCACCCACTATAATACATTTTCACTCCATTCTCATGACCGCCACCCTGAACCATATATCATCAGATCGTTTTCACCTCCATTAAAATCATTTTCTCCGTTCCGTGTCATTGATGTGGGATTCATTAAGGCCCTCCTATGACGGATCGCTTCTTGTCGACATCAGCTCATTATCCAAGAAGTCGATCTAGGAACAACCCTTTCAGTACTTTGAAGCTTGCATGCCTCAATGGCAAGTTTCTCGCTTCCGGCGATAGGTTTACATCAATGGCCTTCGATCGAAAGATTTTATGTGGTGTTTGACGCCAAGTCCCTTATTTACACCACGTGAATTGTAGTGCAGTACCTTGAGGATCATTATCATTATCGGTGATTCCTCTCGCGCCTGTTAACAAATTACATCATTGGTTGGTAATCAGGCGATGTCTTTCCATGTTCGACTCCAGAACATCTCTCACATGGATCGAATTGTACTTTGAGTGAAGATCGAACGAGATTGAAGACCCCAGATCTAGTTTCATCCATCCGGGCTGCGATATATATTCAGGAAAATAAAGACATCAAATGTACATCATTGCTGCACAGATAATCATCCAATCTAAGGGATGATGGCTCTACCAGAATCATCAGTCTACACTCAGACGATTGTCTGTCTCATGTACATGAAAAATGAATTTATAAAGCTGAGCATGGGAATGCCCGCCTTAGCTAGATCATGAAAATATTATGAAGCTAGTATTGTATTGTATCTTATTACAGGTCTCCTTCCAGCTTGAAAGAACTTCAGATCCTCATGATAAAGCATTTCACCCGACATCAAAAAGATTAACGACCTCATGCTTTAGGGGGCAACTGTTATAGACATTTTTGGGCACTGCAACCCCAAGCATAAATGTCCATAAACCAAGGGCTCCTAAGTCCCTAAAGGTGTTGTTCCAACCCATAAAATAACAAGGTCAACTGATTACAGCATCTCCTAGAAGTTTTCCATGAAAAACTACTCAGAACTGGTCAAAACTGGACCATTTCACCTGCTCCATAGGAAAAGTGCGTTGCATCCCACCTAAATACACACAGTAGCTGCATTGCATTTCAAAAATCCCTTCTATGGGGTGCGATGGGCGAGAAGGGACAAATGGTAGGGTCAATCTGCAAGGTGGAGAAGCATGGAATCTTCCAGAAACTTCTCCTGTGACACTTGCCTCTCTGAATTCGACCAAGGATGAGTAAGAGATCATCAATCTCCAAGTGGAATCAAGAACTATCAGAGGGAAGACACTAATCAAATCTCAAGCTGACTCACCTCCCTTGCAGAAATCTATATATGGATCCCTCATCCCAGAGATCCAGAGGTTGGAATTTTGCGTCTTGTAAGGAAGTGCTGTTGGTTTCTTGAGACAACATCATAGTGTTGGGTGATCTAAGCTTTTCATGAGGTGAAGAAGGGCTTACTTGCTGAGAGGATGATGCTGGGTCAGAACAATCGGTTGTAATTCTCTTGGATCTTTCTTGATTATCAATAAAACTATTCAAGTTTTCCTCCATACACTTGTGTGATTGATGTTTTATGCATTTGTGTGGTTAATATACATCTGATCCTCTATTGCTTATGATAATAGATCTATGTTCTTGTATAGTGTTATGCTGCTTTGATTCTACAGGTACTCTGTGAAGCTAGGTACGAAAGCAAGTAGCAAAGGACTATCAGAAGAGAGAGGAATCGAGCAAGGAACCAAGCGCAAGACAGAGGTTGGTTTCCTTTATTCTTCTCTCATCTATATTTCATAAAGGAAAACGAAAGTAGTTTTAGTTTGTTTGTTTCTAAGGTAGCTACTAGCCTTAGTGGGATTAGCAAGTCTGCATATACACTATTCCCGGTAACAGTTATCCATGACTAGTTCTGTTTCCTCTTAGTCATGTAGAGGCTAGATGCCTTCCCAAAGGAAATGAGGATAGAATGCATATGTGACCACTCAACAATGTTTGACATCCATTGAAAAGAATATCATATACAAACATCAAGTGGGTAACATTCATATGCCTTGTCAACATAATTCCCTTAATTAGACCTCGATCCCTTGAATCTGCCATCTTCCTACTTAAACCATCCATCACGAGTAGGAAGAGGAGGGGTGACAATGCATATCCTTGTCTCAATACCTTGTATTCCTTAAATAAATATGTAAGTAATCCATTAATAACCACAACAAAATTAGCAGATGTAACACAAGCCATAATCGAGCCAAGGTTATGGTGAACAAGTCCAACCTTATGGAGGATCAACCACATGAACTCCTAGTCTACATTGTCATAATATTTTTTCAAATCATTATTCATCATGCATGCCTTTTTCTTCCTCACCTTGATGAAGTGTAGGCATTCCTAAGTGATAGCAGTTGCATCTTGTATTTTCCTCCCCTCCAGAAATTCGAAATGTTATGAAGAAATGTGCTTAGAAAGTGTTAATTTCAACATGCTTGAAATAAGTTTAGATATCATCTTGTAGACAAAATTAAAATTAAAAATAGGTTTGAAGTCCACAAAGGAAGAAAAATTATGGATCTTTGGAATTAAATCTATAAATGTAGCATTAATATCCCTAGAGATGAAGCACTATGTCCTAATTTTTTCAGCTACTGCCAATAGGTTCGAGGACATCATCTCCATAAAATGTATGAAAAATTCAATGCCCCACCCATCTGGCTCAAGGATTTTTTATTTTTCACATGTAAAAAGAACCATAGTAAGCACGTCATTTGTAACTCACTTTCCCATCACTTCATTTTCTACATTACAAAACATATGTGGTATACGGTTTATGAAATCCATTTGTGAAGAAAAATTCTGATCTCTTACAACATAATGACCTCTGAAGAAACTGACAACAACCTTTTCAATGTCTAATAATGTCCCTCTTCATCTCGAATACCACAAATGACATTTTCCTTCCTCCTTTTGGATACATGATTGTGAAAAACATTTGTATTCTTGTCCCTCACTGCAACCCAAATAACCTTGCTTTTCATCCACCATCCTTCTTCTTGTATCTTGAAAATCAGTCTTTTCCTTTCTTCAAGCTCCATAATCCTCGATTTATATTGATTTGATAAGTATAAGGGATCACATGGAACATTGATTGAACTCAAGGAAACTTCAATCTCACCCAATTCCTGTACATTGTTAGCCTTCTTTTCCTTCTCCCACATACAAACCTCCTTCTTCAATGCATTCAATTTATTACATATGGATTCATATAATTCTGATTCGGGGGAATGAGTGGTCAATTCCATACTTCGCTGATAAGAGCTTCAAAATATTTTTGTTTAAACCATGAATAGTTGAATTTAAAAGGGAAAGCCCTATGCCCAAACTCACTAGTCACATGATAAAATAATTGAAAGGTGATCTAAGAAAAAAGATGGAATGACCATGGTTTTTAATTCCTTCAAACTTTCTGCCAAATCCTCTTTAATGAAGAACCTGTCCAGCCTTTTGGATATCCCTTCCATCCCGGTCTGGCCATTATTCCAAGTTGGAACAATCTTATGAGGAACAATGTCCCTGAGAGAGAATGAATAGAATAACATCTTGAAATATGCTTCCAAAGGATTTTTCTTGGCCCTAGATCCCCAAGTCTCATATTTTCCCATCATAAAATTCAAATCCCCAGCCGCAATGAGAGAATTCAATTCTATAATTCCAATGCTAATGATGTGATCCTAATAGACCTTCCTGGCAGTGTATGTGGCATAGGAGTTGATGATTTGAAGCTGGGAAGTCGATCCCTTCATATAACTCAATAACAATATACCTAGATCCTTTTGTTGTCAGACCATCTGCTTTTCTTCTGTCGACGGATCTTGAGCCTCTGCCACAAGTCCACGATTCAAGATTTTTTCAAATCATATGTTGTCCTTTCTTAAAACACAATGCCAATTATGGAAAGAGAGAAAAAGAAGGTCCTACACCCCTACCAAGGCCGAAGCTTTTGCACATCCTCGACAAATGGAATGAGGTAGTTTGACATTGGTATCTTTGATAACATCTTGGAAAATTTGGAATGTATGAAATAATAGAACAATTACTTGGTAAGTACCTATATAAGTGATGTGATGTAGTTGCGAATGTAGTTTTATTTGCAAAGGTGTTCCAAATTTGTGGAATTCATGGAACAATTGGTTGTTGTTGAGGCCAAAAATTCTAAACCATTGTTGCATGCTATTAGAAGCATGGTATTTTTGATAATTAGTGGGATGAATTTAAAAGTGCTAAAGAATGCTAATAGATACTGAAAGTAGTCTTGCTGCATGGTAAAAGTATTATTACTAGATTTATTGAAGTTGTTGCTAAATACAGAGAATGATTTATTAATGTATGTTAAATATGTTGAATATGTTATTGCTAAACATGTTATTGGTTGTAGTTGAATATATTGCGGATGTTTTTGGTGGATGATAAAGATGTTGAAGATATTATTGATGGTTGGTGAAGATGTTGAATGTTCTAAATTTTGAGTGTGTTCTGTAGTTGAAGATGATTTGTACCAACTGAAAGAAGATTGTTGATACTTTTATTTAGACAATTGTTAATAAATTTCAAAAAATGATGACTTGAAGTGTGACAATGAAAATTAAAAATGTAATTCCCTGTCTACATAGTTTGTGATGATGTGTGGGCTAGAGAAAAGGAAACTTTGGAGTATCATGCTGTGCAAAAGGGAAATTTATAATATTATTTTTTGTTTCTTTTTTCCTTTTTCTTATAAAGACACCTTCTGCTAGTATGTTTCTTCTTAGAGGGTGCCTTTCTAATTGTTCTTCAAAAGAGGTTTTCATAGTTATATTATATATATAAACACACACAAACACACACAATGAATGTTACCAACCATAAATTTGTTTTTTGGTAGCATTGTGTTCTATAATGCCTAGAATTGGGTTTTTACTGCAATATTATTATTCTTATTATTTACATTTTTTATATGTTTTAAAGATCCTATTGAGTTATTGGAGGTGAAGTTAATGGATTAACAATTTCAAGGTTTTATTAAGATTTTATACTCTTGACAAATGCCTCTTTGGAGAATGGGTGATGGTACATGTTGGCTTTGTGGGGCCCGACCCAGGTTCAACGTTAGTTAGCTAAACAAATCCCTACACCACTGGCCCTTTCGGCATCAGCCCGCGGAGCGCAGATCGAAGTCTCACCCGAAGCAGTATGGGGGGATGCTGGAACCAAGTTTCTGCACCTTGAGATGGTTGTGATGTCGGTTTATACCCTCTGTTCCCACTTTTGCGTAGGTCACTAAGCCCTAGGGCTTCGTCAGTCTACCCCTTTATTCTACCCTTCAATACCTCCGCGAAGGTGTAAGATTGACCTTCACGCAACCTTAATCCGTAATCCTGGTACTTTCGCACTGCTATGATAACATATTGTATAGGTTTCCAAGTTATCTTAAGTGTTTTACTTATCTTACTTATGTTACTAATCAACCACAGTTAGCGCCGTGTAATTGATATTCTTACTTGTGTTCAATTAACCAATATAATCACATATATTCACGCATCACATGAGCATTGTAAATTAAACCCAAAACAATATAACCAGGTGCATTAACAGGAAATGAATACACAGAATTTGCAGAATACTTCTCTTTATTGATATCTTCAGATTAATACAAAATCTATCCGCCCTGCGTACACAACTGCAGGGGTCCGTGCACTCAGATGTGGACTTCCACCCTAGGCCTCTGTGCACTTAGCTGCAGAGCCTCTACCTACACTAAGACTTGGAAACACTTAGACTCCTCTACCGAGACTCTTCACTTCATTCTTCGCTATTCACTAAAGACTACTTAGAGCTTACTTACTTAGCTCCTCGACCATGGGTGGATCTTTATAGCCAACTTTACACTTTAAAAAATAAGGGCGAACAACCCTTTATGAATCTTGACAGCTTCATGCTTCGTGACCACAAAATGCAGAGAATTTTCAACTTTATTACAAAACTGTCCCAAAATATGGCCTTTTAGCCCCAAAAATGTCCTTGGGGGAACCCGTTCCCAACAGGCCCCCAAAAAAAACATGTTGACTCACCCTCGAGTCACTCTGCAGGCGTGAAGATATTGGCATGAAGACCTCCCAACTCAACCTGTATGATGGCAACCTTGGCAGTGCCTTCAGCATTGCCTCCTTGTGCTATGCCGCATCTACCTGTTCTTTCAATTGTTTGGCCTCCTGCAACTTCACTAGTCTCTGCATGAGAGTGACGGTTCGTACTGTACCTTTTACTTCGTCATAGCACTTCTGTAGTTCTCGCGCTTCTATCTCCAGCCGCTGTACATTAGGGTCCTCTTGCAAGCTTGTCAGGACCTCGAACAACTGTTCAAAAAATTGTGTGCAATCTGCTACTGCACTGTCTACCACCGCTATCGCCTCTGTGACAGTGGTTGCATGCTGCTCCTTTACTTCTGGTAGAGTTGAAGGCTGGGCCTTCAACTGTAAATCTACAATCTGTAGGTTCAGCTCCCATTGAACCTTAGAAAACTCTGTGCGAGCATCACGCACCCTAGTAGCAAGCTTGCGAATGCGCACCTCGATTGATTCTCCCTCGGGAATGGCCAACTCCGAGACCATTCAGCATGCCTCCTCCATGACCTGGACTATGCGTTTGTTTCGGTCGATTACCTCGGTAATGACGACGATGGTAGAGTCTCGTTGTAGGGCCATCTATTCATTTTTAATATTCTTCTCATTGATCACCTGCAAAGCGCAATGTTTACGGGCCCTAAGCTCTGTGATTACTCCATCCTGCAATAGGTGGAGCGCTTCGCCAGGGAGAGTTGCCAAGTTCAACCCCACTCCCTTGAGGGCGCTGATAGTGGGTCTGTCTGCTTCATTCTCTGTGGTCAGTGCTCCATCCGGCAACACTATCTCTCGAGAGACCTTCGCACGCAGCATCTTGGTAGCTTCTGAAGTACCAATAGCGAGGCCGGTGGACACCGTGCTAGCCTGTAATGCGCGGGTTTGCAACTCCTGCAGACCCATCTGGATGGCCCCTAATAGTAGCTGCTGCTGCTACTCGAACTGCTGTAGTGCCTTCGCGGTGACATCTCACACCATGTCTCCAATGTCATGCAAATATCCTTCTATGAGGGGATTGGGTCCAACAATGCCTTACTGGCCTTGGATTTCTTCCTTGACCCCACTTTTTCTTGTTCCCTTGGATGCTTGATGCAGTTCGACGTCGTCTGTGGGTCCATGCCATGCTACTCTGTTTGCTCGTCCATTTCTTCCTCTGTTTCGGGCGAAGGTGACCTTGCACCTTTGTTAGAGCCACGCTCTGTTTTTCATGTTTGATTTTCCATCTTTTGGGCAGAATCGTGCTCTTCCTGGGCCTTGTTAGTGGCATCCTTTTTCCTCTTCTTGGCCAGCTGCACCATATTGAGCTTGGTGTCCTCCTTTTCACGCTGTGCGACGGACTTTCTCGACCCCACCGCCAAGTTTGAGGTAGTGCACCACTCTGTCGGCCTGTTATAGCTCCAAATCTCACTCTTATGGTTTGTGATGCTGTACTCATGGCCTAGGGCAACCCCTCCTTCCAAACCTGGTCCTAAAATTTAAAAAACAGTGTTTTATCCCTTATACGCGACATTTCCCTGAGTTAAACGCGTGTATACGCGGGTCTGTGTATATCCAACCCACGTATATGTATTAAAAAACTTAAAAAAATATAAAATTCCTTATTTTCGGGGAGATCGTGGGTTTTACCTGGTGATCACCTGTTAGTGCCCATGGCCCAACTGTCCCCAACCAACTCCCAACTAAAAAACTACTTTGGGAGAGGTATAAAAAGACCTCAAAGGGAAGGTCTAAAGGAGGAGAGAAGAGAGTGAAAGGTTATTATGCTGAGATTTTTCCCTGACCAGGTCTGAAGTCCCTTGTGCCTTCTGCACTTCCCCCATTTGTCCAGGAAACCTTTGTTTCCTTGTATGTTGATGTTCATCCACCATTTATGACATCATGGAGAGAGTCATGGAAGGAGTTTGTTAAAGGCTTGAGGCTGGAACGGACCTGGAAGGAAGCTTTGCTTGGAGCTTGCTGAAGGTGATTCAGGTGAAAATATTCCTTTTTTTATGTACTTTATTTGTCTATAATAAAAGAAACACATGTCTTGGTTCCCGAAATGAATCTTCTTTATGTTAATGATATTCATGTTTAGAATTCATATGTAAATGGTTATTTGGATTTCATAACTAACTAACTTTATTTATAACATGAAGATGGTTTCTTTATAAGTTTTTGTCCATATACTGCTGTGTTCTTTGAATTGGTTGTTTTGCAGGACAAAAGAGAAGAAGGGAACTCCAAGAAGGGTTTGGATCCTAAAGGTCTTCTCAAACGTAGGACCTAAGGTACGTACCCTTTACAATAGAATTTGCTTATAATAGCATAATGGCTGTGTGAATGTGTGCTTCTTTGAATAGACAACTTTCAGTTTGCTAGGGTTTCAACCCAAAAATCCCTAGGGGAACATTTCCCTCCATCACGGCCAATGATCAAGTACTGCATCAATTGCGTCATCCTTGCCAAGTAAGGCAAGTCATACCATGTCTACGCAGGGTCCTTCCATGCCTTGATTGACACATAGTGAATGTCTACCTTGAACTCCGCGTACCCCTGCAGGTTGGCAAACACAGTAGGTGACAATTGCGGTTTGGGATTGATAGCCATGCAGATGTTAATTTCCATCAATATCCAGAAGATCTTGCTATCCTTGATGCACTGATCATCCTTGGTTTCCCACAATGAAGCGTACTTCGCTGCCTCTAGCAGATCTAGCACGACCGAGGGTAATTGGCTGTCTTCCGGCAGCTCCCAGGTTACCAGCACAATAGACAGCAAGAGCCACACATAGTGGAAGGTCTTGCTGAGCTCCTGTGCATTGTGGCAGTTTGCAAGGAACTCACCCAATTAAACTGGAATCCTTCAGCGCATTGAGCTGCTAGCGGGACAACTGGCACCGACACTTCATCTGCGCGACACTTCCTCATAACCTTTCCTTCCAAAATCTGTGTGGCCACCTTGACTGCAAGGTCACAGATACTCGAGATGGCATAGCCTCATGACTTCATCACAATCTTGAATTTCTCCTTCATGGCCTCCGCGAGGGCCTGCTCGCCACCTTTTCTGCCAAACATCATGGCTGGATTTTCCCCTGTGTAGGGTAGCCGCGTGATCCTATGGATCAATCTGTCAGTGATGGGTATCGACTCCTCCAGCCATAGACACCCATTGTGCACCAAGAATAAAAACTGCTTGATGACCAATACTCTAATGGGGGTGCGATTGTAGTGCGGCACCCATAGTAGGTTGAGCAGACCTGCCTTGTCTACTCCCCTGATCCACTTCCGTGGTTCCAATGCAGTCATCCCAGTGGTTGTGTCAATAATGCGGTGCATTAGCTACTCTATCGCTAAGTGCGAGAATTTCTCATGGTCAGCTAAGTCCCTCAAAGATAATCTCGTTCTACAGTAAAGGGGTGTGCAAGGCGACCTTGCTCTCATCAATGTTCTTTGGCACCTTGGTCTTGCCCTTGCACGGAGGGACATATTCGGGAAACTTTGTGATAGGGTCAGAACCCTCGACTTCAAATTCCTCCACCTCTACCCATAAGTCCTCATCGTCCATCAGGATGTCCTCAATTTCTTCCTCCTTTGGCTCCAAGTTAATGGTTTTGCCCTTTTCCTGTGTAGTGGGCTTGTCCTTCTGTGGGTTTCTTCTCGGCGATGCACACACCATTATCGCAACCTGCTTTCCCTTTTTTTCCTTTGCAGTCTCCTTGGTCCGGGTCGGCTTCGGTCTAGGCATCCGTGGTGATTTGGGGACTTTAGCTAATACCTCTGAAACCTCAGGAGCAGCTCCCTCTGCTTCCCTAACAACTTTCAACACAACCCCCTCGGCTGTCACTGCTTCAATGCTCATAGCTTCTGTAGGAGTCGACATGATGCTATGCAACAAATCCTGTGTCTCCTTTGGCAACTTCTCAAATACTGAACTTGCTAGCAAAGGTTCAAAGTTTTCGCGGTTCATATGCATCTGAGAGCTCAACAAATCAATTCTCAAAATTCCAAGTGTTTTTCATTGGGCAGCCACCTGTAATTTATAGGGTATTTTGAATTCAAATCTGACCGTTCCCCCAACATTTGGTTCATTAATGCCAGATTAGTGGAAGATTTCCAAGAATATTACGCATAAAGTTTGTCTTAAATGCCGACCATTCGCTCCATTTGGCCGTATTATTATCGTCAAATCATGAACAGTGACTTTAACAAACACTTTCCAACTGACCTGCGTGATTTCTCCCTGGGTAGCGTGACTCTCTTCGCGCTGTTGCGAATCCTGTGAAGTTTCCTCGTTCCGCACAATCCTCCAATCACGCAGTTCCCCAACCCGGCTAGTGTAGTTTATAGTCCTGCGCCTCCTTTCAGATGCCTGGACTGCTAAGACTATGCTACCTTCATATAGTCATCTGGATGGATCACCGGTGTATGGCTTCAATCAATTGCCATTCACCTTTCCTGGGAAGGGATCTCCATTCAATTTAACCAATTGAACTGCTCCACCATTAGTAATCTCCTTAATGACATAGGGCCCTAACTAATGCATTTTGAATTTCCCTGGAAATTTATCAAACATGCCGTCATATAAAAAAACCAGATCATTTGGTACGTAACTTAATGTGCCGACCATTCCATGATTTTGCGCGCTACTTTTGGACCTGTTGGTGAAATGCAGCTAGGAATCTCTCTTCCTTAATCTCAGCCAGCTGCACGAGCCTCTCTTCTAGGGCTCCGTGATTCATCATACCCATTAGTGCCGCTATACGCGGACTAGGCATAATGTATTCCATGGGCATCACTTCGTTGAGCATTACAAACCTTGGTTAGAGCATTCTCCAGCACCTTATTGAATGCTTCCACCCTCCCATTATCCTGTGGGTGATAAGGCGTGCTTTTCTGGTGATATACTTGAAATTCCTCCGTCAGTGCGCTGATTGTTTTGTTCAGAAAGTGTGTACTCCGATAACTCATCAAAATCTTTGGACACCCAAATCACGTTAGTACATACTCAAAGAGAAAATTGACAGTGGTCGCACCTGTGTAGTCCTTCACAGACTGTGCCTCCGCCTATCGAGTCAAATACTTAGTCATGGTGATAATGTACCGTGCTCCCATCTTCTTTCCTTAGGGTTGAATGGGTCCCACAAAATCCATCGCCCATTTCTTGAAAGGTTGTAATGTTATTTGTGGGTTCAGAGGCATCTCATCTCTCTGCAATGGCCTGCTAATCCTTTGACACACATCACATGCCTTGCAGTAAGCTTTTGAATCCTAATGGAGGGTTGGCCACCATGACCCTGCGCATAGAATCTTCTATGCGGTCGCTCTCCCTGTGTAATGGCCTCTTGCGGTGCCCCCATGAGCATCCACGAGGATACTGCTCCTCTCAAACTTTGGTACATATCATCATAATACTTCATTAGACCCTATTTTGTATAGATGTCTGGCAATGACAGAAAAGCCTGTCACGCATACCACTAACTCCATTTTCTGCTGGACGGTGTAACCTTCTGGGGCAGTTCTTGTCGTTAGGAAGTGTATGATGTCTTCAAAGTGACCATCTGCGATGCATACTACAAATAGCTGCGTGTCAGGCAATCCCTCCTCCAAATTAGTGGGCTCTTCCCCTGTTTCGATGCGCGACAGATGGTTAGGTCCCGCATTCAGTTGTCCAGGCTTCACAATAACCTCAAAATCATACTCCTGGAACAATAACAACCACCTGCAAATTCTCCCCCCTAACATAGGCTTATTGACCAAGTATTTCAACGTAGAATGATCTATATAAATCTTGAAATGTCCACCCAACAAATAGTGTCTAAAATTATGGAGCGTGTATACCATGGCTAACCCTTCACGCTCGGTGGTGGAATAGTTCTTCTCAGCCTTGGATAACCTCCTGCTTGCGAATGCTATAGGATGGTCCGATTCTCCTCCTCCATCCTGTGTCAGTACTGCTTCTAGTGTTATACATGACATGTCTACATGTACATGAAACTCCTTCTTCCAATCTGGGAAGACTAAAATTGGCGTGGTGACCATTTTTCCTTTCAATACATCCAAGATCTTCTGACAGTCCTCGTTCCAATAAAACGTGACATCCTTTTTCAACAACTTCTCCATAGGAGCAGTGATCTGGGCATAGCCCTTGATAAACTTTTTGTAATGCCCAGTATGTCCTAGGGTTGCAGGCAGTTGTTTCACACTCCTCGGCGCCTCCAAGTTAAGTATCACTGCGATCTTTGTAGGATCTACCAACAGTCGATGCCTACAAACCACATGACTCAGTAGAGTCCCAAAAGGAACACAAAATAGGCATTTCTTCAAATTGAGCACAATCTGGTATCTTGACAAGTATCTAGCATCAGGCGCACACATGGCATTTTACCAAGCCAAACACAGTCCAGTCATCGAAGTACACCTCTAGAAACTTATGAATGTATTATTTGAATGCAACAATGACTATGCGCGAAAAAATCGCAGGCGCATTCTTCAATCTGAAAGGCATTACAGTGTACTGAAAACATCCCCATTCAGTCACGAAGGTCGTATTGCTTCTATCCTCAGGCACGATTTTTATATGATGGTACCTAGAGAACCCATTAATGAAGGAGTACGCTTCCTAACCACCTACATTATCCAATACCTCATCAGTGAACGGAGTCGGGAAAGGATCATGTACGCAAGCGTCATTCAACTTCCTGAGATCTACGCATATCCTTATTTCATCCTTCTACTTCTTTTCATGTACCACCATTGGGCTCACCCAATCAGATTCTTCTACAAGCTCAATGATTCCTGCCGTGAGCATCTTGTCTAGCTCTAAGTGGACCTTCTCCTTATACTTCGAATTGAGACGGTAAGGTCTTTTCTTAACTGGCTTTGTGTCGGGTTTTAATGTGATATTCATAATGCCCAGGTCTCCTATTATCCCCTTTAGCTCTGTAAACTTGGTAGGGAACAAATCCTTGTTTTGGCGAAGAAATTCAACAAACTTATCTACCATCGTGTCATCCCAATAATCTCCAATATTCGCGAATTTGGGCTCCGCCTCCGTACCAATATTTACTTGTTTTGTATCCAGTGGCGCAGTTATATCAGAATTCTCAATCTACGGTCCCTCGACCTTGTGGTGACCCTAGGTTTCAAGGATATTAATCTTTCGTGTATCCTTATCTTCTTCTTCAGTAGTCACGTTATAGAATTCCAGTGTGTGGCTCAGCTGAGTAGTCCAATCAGGTTGAATCAGATCCAAAGGATCCTGCAGTATCCTAAAGATCGCTGCTTTAACTTCTTGTAGTGCTTTGTCAATACAGTCAAATCTGTCTTCGAAGTTGAACGTCATTATGAATCCTTCGCAGAATATCCCATTCACCTCTACCATGGAGGAGCTCTATTTCCAAGTACCAGTTCATCGGGATGACATCCAAGGTGTAACATAACAAGTGCACCCATTCAAGTTGGGGCTTCGCTCCATAAGCCTTAGCCTATTTGGCCAAGTGTGCACGCGGATCATCTTTCCCATCATATTTGTCTGTCATTCGTACCTTTGGCTTCCCAAAGCATGTTCACATCATCCTCCTACACTCGTGCCAATCGTCAAAGATACTCTTGTGCGTACCCCACCATCTCGCAGGCGTAGCACACAGTGCCCAGTCCAAAGCATGGAAGCACTACTTCCCTGGTACTTCCCTCTAAAATGCATCCAAAAATACACCTATATCATTCAAGCCATTGTAAGTGGGCATATTTCTTACCTCTGATGATACACAGTGCAACGACCGAGTCATCATGTTACATCTCAGCGTGGTTACTTCATGTAGTTGATTCTACCAGCACTCTAATTCTTCATCAGAGTTTGAGGTGTAGGAACTCTCGCAATCCCATGTATTTCATCCATTCGCTGTTGGATTCAACCAATCTTGGTCTCGCACTGTTATCTTATATATGCAGTCCAAGTCTTCATTGCTCTCATAATTGCGTACTGGTTCAGTCTAGCGAGATCCTTCAGTAGCATCTAGGGGTATTATTACGCGAAGCGATTTCTTTTCAAATATCATCTTTTGCTTCTTTAGGTTGATTACCCCGTTCATGTCAGTAGCCCAATCAATTCCAAGGAGTGTAGGGTAGGGGTTGATGTCATCCACAATTTCTATCACTTCAAAGTCAGGCAATGCGCTCGCTCCTTCAATATCTACAGTTACTCCTTGCAGCCGTCCCATGGGCATGATCTTCTGCTGATTTTCCATCCTTAACTGAATCGAAGACCACTGCAGCGCAGGTCTCCCCATTTGCTCCCAAGTTTTCTTTGGTAAAACATTCACGTCTGACCCCAGATCCAAAATAACCTGATCCATTTCATATTCTCGTATCTACATGGTCAGTCTCATCTCTCATCTTGTCCTTGCTTTATGCTTACCAATCTTCCGTACCACGCACAGTTCACCCGGAGTGTTTCTGACGCATCTATTTATAAGTTCTTGTAACCCCTTAAAATACTTGCTATCGTGTAACAACTTCATGCATGTCTCTAGAAAGGTTGTAATCATAGAAGGGTCCATTTCCTGAACAGGCTTATCGCTGCTCCCTGAGGTAGAGGCCTCAATGAAGCTCTTCTTTGCTTCCATGAACGTTTCACGTGCGCGGTCCGAATCAAATTCAGCCTCCTTCATTGGAGCTTTGTGAACCCATGCGTTGTCTTCAGGCCGTTTCCACTTATCATCGCTTATTGTAATTCCACTTCGGAGCACTATATTCACATTCAAATCATCTTCATGAGGCTCAACCCTCATCATCTGCAGGTTTTGAGTCAGATGAGGTGGTAGCATCCCTTTATCGTGTATCCTCGCTATTAGCCTAGGACAGTCATCTGTCTCATGATCAAACTGAGTACAATATTTGCATGATGGATTCGTTGGGTTAATGCATTCATGGGCATAGTGTCCTGGTCCTCCATAGTTGTAGCAGATTAGTTGTCCCCAACCTCTGCCAGGTCCTCCTCTGCCTCGGTCTCGTCCGCGCCCCTGAAAGCCTATTCGTGCCATCCCAACGCTTGGTCAGGAGGCCACGTTTCTGCCTAGACTCTATAGGCAGGTGTTATGTTTATCATCAATTCATAAATTTGGCAGTTGCACTCATCATGCCCTATGAACCTGCAGAAGTTGCAGAACAGTTGTTGCGATGTTTGTACAAACTTCTGCAACAAATGGAAATTATCATTTGTATGTTTCCCTGCTACATGACATATAGCGCACCACAACACAGGCCTCGCACTCGGTCCTGCTTGTGCTTCCGGCCTCAAAGGCATCGGTCCACCTCCTGCAATATAGTTCGCAAAGACTAGGCAATGGTCTTTGGCATGCCCTTGACCTTTGAATTTCAGGCACCATAGTTCTTCACACGCCTCCAGTCGAACGGTTCTGTCCTGCTTCAAGCTTTGCAATTGCACATGGATCAGCTGAACCCCCAGATTCAGATCTTGCATTGGAATTTCATATAGTCTTATGGAAATCTCCAAGGCCTCTGCCCGAGTCATAATTTTCTGTTGTGACAGTGCAACCCTTAGGTGAGGCAGGAGCGAAGCCATGAACCATTCGCGGTGCTATCCATCTGTTAAGTTCATATTTTCTTTGCGGATTTTACACTTCAATCTCTAATCAAATGGCGAAGGTGTCTCACCTAGTTTCATCGCAATTTCCTTGAACCCCACAATTGACTGTGCCTCAGATTTAAGCCTACTGAACTCTTTATTCAACGTGGTTTGGATCTCTTCCAACCCAGCATTTGGGTTATCATTAGAGTACTTGATGTACCAAGTTAGCGCGCGATCTTGCAAAGCACTAACCAATGTTGCCTTCTTCATGTGATCATCTGTGACGCCCTGAGCTTCCTATACAGCTTTCACGATGAACCAAAACTCGTCCAGGTCCTCATTTTTCAAGCCCTTAAACAAAGGAAGCTTCACTAAATTTTCCATGTTGAGCTGTGGTGGAGGGGGTGGTATGGGCGAAGTTGCAGGTGACAGTGGTGAAGTTGGAGGTGGTGTAGGTGGAGGTGGAAGTCGCGGGAATCCCTGTCTTATTAACTGAACTGCACTTCACGGAGAAGCTTGCGCTACTCCCTCTTCGTCACCCAATGGAGGTGAAATCAATGGACTATATTTAGGACCCTTTCTTCCTTCGTTCCTGTAATTCTTTCCACTTCACTTAGCTCTGAACACCAAGGTAGCTGCATAACCTATTTTTCGCACAATAACATCTTAATCCAGGTATTTAAAGACTTCAAGTACTTACCTCGCAGACCTTTGAAAAAGCGCTGCTCTGCCTCGCTGTAACTAACTGAGGTATCGACCACGAATTCAGTCACGAATCCTCCTATAATGCGATCGAGCCAATGATAAACAACACGAGTGATCTTATCCTCAGAGGCTTCCAATTTCTGTACTAACTCCAGGGCCCAGACAATAGGAACGTCAAGTCTCCACCTTCCTTGGCTATCCGCTAGCTTAGTGATCCACTCGTATAACTTAACTGGAAAGGAATAGAAAAAGATCTCGTGGATTTCTGTATATAGGTACTTGTCCAGCCACTGTTCCTTTGTTAGCCGTGGATTTCTGTTCTCCTGCACCGTGAATTCGTGGATCTTCCTATCCAACCAGTCTTCGACCTCTTTCTTAGTTGGATTCTAGTGATACAACATCACACATCTCTTATGCAGATTCCAGTCTCGGCAATGGAACCGTTTGTTGGCTTTGTGGGGCCCCCGACCTAGGTTTAGTGTTAGTTATCCAGACAAATCCCTAGACTACTGGTCCTTTCGGCTTCAGCTCGTGGAGCACGAACTGAAGTCTCACCCGAAGCTATATGGGGGAATGCTGGAACCAAGTTTTCGCACCCTGAGATGGTTGTGATGTCGGTTTATACCCAATGTTCCTACTTTCGCGCAGGTCGCTAAGCCCTAGGACTCTTTCAGTCTACCCCTTTATTCCGCCCTTCAGTACCTCCGCGAAGGTGTATGATTGACCTTCACACAACCTTAATCTGCGATCCTAGTACTTTCGTGCTGCTATGACAATGTATTCTATAGGTTTCCAAGTTATCTTAAGTGTTTTACTTATCTTACTAATCAACCATAGTTAGCGCCGTGTAACTGATATTCTTACTTGCGTTCAATTAACCAATATAATCACATATATTCGCGCATCACATGAACATTGCAAATTAAACCCAAAACACAATATAACCAGATGCATTAACAAGAAATAAATACACAGAATTTGCAAAATACTTATCTTTATTGATATCTTTAGATTAATACAAACTCTATTCGCCCTGCTCACACAGCTGCAGGGGTCTGCGCACTCAGTTTCATACTTCCACCCTAAGCCTCTACACACTCAGCTGCAGAGCCTCTACCTACGCTAAGACTTGGAAACACTTCGAATCCTCTACCAAGACTCCTCACTTCATTCTTCTCTATTCACTAAAGACTACTTAGAGCTTACTTAGCTCCTTTTTATACAATCCCATTGTCTGCGGACCATGGGTAGATCTTTATAGCTGACTTTACACTTTACAAAATAAGGGCAGACAACCTTTTATGGCTCTTGACACCTTCGCGCTCCGTGACCACAAAATGCAGAGACTTTACAACTTTATCACAAAATTGTCCCAAAATATGGGCTTTTAGCCCCAAAACTGTCCTTGGGGAACCCGTTCCCAACAGTAAACTCACAAATGATGACCATTTGCAAATAGTGGAGTATGATCTTTGTCCATGGTCCTAAGTTTAACAATACCATTATTATAGATAATATCTACGTCACAGGGTCCTATCCATTGTGTATAAAATTTTCCTTTAAAATCCTTGAAGTGAGAATTGTAAGCAATGCCCAATCACCAACTTTGAATGATTTATCCCTAATGAATTTATGATGCAATTTCTTAATGGTCATTGGATGATAACAATTTGATGTAGTAAAAATTTTCAAAGCTCATCTAATTCTTTAAGTTGATCCAATTGATGTTGTTTTGCTTTTGTAAGATCTAGGCCCACATCTAGAGCTATCTTTAATGTTTTCACTTTAAATTCATTTGGAAAAATAAGAGACTTACCATAAAAAAAAATCATGAGGAGTGAATCCTATGGTGTTCCACCATGTTGTTCTATAGGCCCAAACACCTTCTAGGAGTCTAGTTGCCCAATCTCAATGGTGTAAATTTACAGTCTTTGTTAAAATGACTTATAACAATTTGTTAGTGCTTTCTACTTGCCCATTGGTTTGCGATCATAAGGACAAGTGGTTTGATGTTAAGTTTGATAGTCTTTGGTGATATTTTGAATTAGGTGGGAGATGACCTGAGGTCTTACATCGGTGGTGATATCTCTTGGTACTCCAAAATGAAAAAATATTTCTTTGTATAATAAGTGTACTATTGCTTACACTATTGCTCGTGGAAGTGCTTTAACCTCTACCCATTTAGTTACATAGTTGGTACATACCAAAATGTGAGCCTTCTATTGGAGAATCAAGGGAAATGAAGATTAAAAATTAATTCTTCTTCTTGATAATTACTTGTGAATATTATGTCTTACTTATTTGTTCTTATATCTTCTTCATCAAGCAATTATACAAATGTTCAAAACATAAAGATCACAAGGAGACAAAGGACACTAGAAATTAGGCTTCTAGCCAGGGAAAAGCGCACAAGGGGAAAACCCAAAAATCCTCCTCTTATATAATTAGATCAAATTGTGATATCCAAGACCAAGATCAAGACAAATTATACCACAAATATTCCAATTCAAACCCTCCTCCAAGTCCCCTCCAATAGTCAAAGTTAATGTTGGTCAACCTGCTCCAAAAATGGTCAAAGCAGAGATTTTTGGCCTTGCAATAGAGGCCAAATTTCAGCCCTACAATACCTAAGAAATCTCCTCAGATATTTTGCATGTGTGAAATGAAATAGGGTAGAAAATTTTTATTTCTCTTTCTCCTTTGAATGAGTGAGCCTTCAAAGATTTCAAACTATCTCTTATATAAATCTATCTAGGAGGGTTGAATATGTGTCACTAGGCCAAATTGTCCAAGGAGGGCCAACTTGGTCATCTTGTGGGATTATGACTCACAAATAAAATTCAAATTCTTTTTCTTATAAATGTCTAGATGGGACATGACTTACAAAAATATTCTTTTCTCTTTTAACTCTAAGCATGAAGAACATTCTTTGAAAATAAATATAATAAAAATATTAATGACACATTTACATTATGAAGATTGAAACTAGTTTCATTCTCCAACACTCCCTCTTAACTACAGAGGTATTCATGATGACTCACAAGATATTCTCAAGTTGAAATATTCATATAAGAAAGGATTTAGATTGATAAGCATCAACATCATGACCAACATTGTCACATTACCAAGGCCTTGACAAGTAAGCTCTATCTCTCCACTATATTAGAGCACAATGTTGGGAGGTATTCCATAGGACACCACACTACCTCACTAAGGCACATGCTCCACCTAGGATCACCAGAGTGTCCTCCACATGAATTTTTCCCTAAGGAAATGTCAGTCCACCAGACCATTATTTATCCAAGTCCATGTACTTGAGCTAGGGTTTAATCTTTATCCATCATAGTACGCGACTCAAGAATGTCTGTCCAAGATTCTTATCCAATCCACCATTCTCCTTATCCATGTCCATGCACTGAACTTACAACTAATAGTTCTGGTCATAGTACATGACACAAGGAGAACCATGTGTCTATCCTCACTCCCTCTCAACTTGGGAGGAGAAATCCATAAGCCCAATATTGTCTGGGAAGTACTCATACATCTCTTACATCAGCTGCCTGTTTAATCATGGATATCATTTGTAGCTTTCTTTTCTCCTTTCTGCACCATGCTCTCAAGTCTCAAAGTGCATCGACTGTTATCAGCAAAAAATTGATCATCTAGCCTAATTTACTAGTTGGATCGAATTACACCATGTAAATCCAATTTTACCATATTAAAATTGCTTTCACTGCGAGAAATTAGTTAAGAAACCACCTTTGTTAAGTAATTTATAGTTAAACCCATGAAGAATAATTAAAAAAATCACTATTCATTTGATTTTCTTCTAGGAATAATTAATTAAACCATTGTTCAATTATTATTCCTTGTCATATTTGATCCAATCATGAAAAATAAATAGATAAATCATTAATTATCTTATTTTTCTCTAAGAATAATCAATTAATCACTAATTAATTATTATTCTTTGTTAAATTTGACTAAATCCCTTAGGAATAATTAAATAAATCCTTATTTATTTATTATTCCTTAACTAATTCCTTGAGATGATAAATAAATCCTTTATTTATTATTATTTCTAAATAAAAGTTTAAACACTTTTCCCTCCTAATCAAATATAATAAAATATTCCAAGTGATTATTCCAAGAATGGGATCAATAATATTTCATTATTGCTCATTATTCGAGGATACCTCAATATGTTCTAAATAGAAGGGTTTTCCATTCATTATTCACTTTTGATTATTTTCATTGTTGCACTCACCATTGTAACTCTGATTATTTTCATTGTTGCACACCATAATTTTGTTGGGTTTATACATTATAGAGGAGAGAGACTCTACACAAGCTAAAGACGTTTGAGGATAGCCAAGAACCCATCCCATAGAGGGGGACTAGTAACATTTATTTGTTCCCTTCACATGTGTTATAATAAAACTATTCTTTCTATATCTAGTTTCCATTGGATGATTGGAGTTATTACTCTTTCTTTTTTCTATTTAACTATGATTGTGGCACAGATCCGGACTTTGGCAGGTCTTGTTTCTATTAGTTGCTGCAGATCTACAATGGCTAGTAGCCATTTATATTGTTGAGATTGTTTGTCATCCACAATCTTAAGTGGGTTATTTTCAGACATCATTGAGAAGAAAACACTACAACAAAATTGACAACTCTGCTGGGGACTTTTGATTGTTGCTAATCACAAAATTGGCGACTCTATTGGGTTTTATACTTTAGATCCAAAAACTTGGGTGACCTTTGGTTTTCAGCTTAGGGTTTCTTCTTTTTTCAATTCTCTTAGTGTTTCCTAGTTTTTTAACCCTAGATCTATTAAATTTCCGACTTCCGCAAGCTTTATGGTCTTCTCCGCAGGTCACAGGAACCAGCTGCGACAAAGGCGTCACTTTTTTCCGAGGTTTGCAGACTGGGATGCACGGAGTAGAAATAACACTTTTTGGACCAAAAAGTGCGATCTAGAAGCTAGAGCACACTTATCAGTCCAAAAAATGCGATCCCACATGAAAAACAGGTCAGTGCCTACGATTTCTGGGTTTTTCTCAGATCTATTTCTGGGTTTTGCAGGGAGTTGTCTCCTGGTTTTCCTGATCTCTTTCTCATCCCGCTTAGGCCTTGATCCACTCTTATTTACTCGTTGAAGTTGAATTTATCCTCCCCTAGTGCTTCTAGTATGATTCCACCTTTATAGGAGGAGTTTAGCTGAGTGAGTAGTCTGAGTTTCTGCAGCACTTTCAGCCATAGTTTCCAGATCTGTACCCTTTTGTTTCAGATCTATAAATATAGGTTGTCACCATCCATAGCTTCACATTTAAACTTTTTTGGTCATTGGCCTTAGGGTCCCATCAGTTTCCCTAGGTGTTTCACCCATCTCCCTATCTTTTTGCAGCGATCTTCCCCTCTGGCTTTTTGCTGTTGCTGCACCACTTTCTAGAAACTTAGTATCACTTGATCCCAGTCACACTGATTTTTAGATCTCTTGACCATTTTAGTGTATTTTATGTCAATTTTTCCACCAACCAAAACAATGTTTGCAAACCCAGTTTGAGTGGGGTTTAGTTAATTGTTTTGCTGTTCATTTTCTGTTTAATTTCAATTTATTTTCAAAAAGATTTTTTCTTTTTCACAAACACGATCTGGTCTTAATCAATAAATACACTTGCACAAATAAGCACACCTTAAGCAAAGGGCACTTTTTTTACATCGTCAAGTCAAGACTTAACATAATAAATTTATATCCCCTCATTGAGACAAAGGCATATTGTTGATCTCCCTTTACCATTCTCGTGTCACGTGTGTCTTACCACAATTGCACCACCAAGACGTTTGTCAGGGATATTATTAGGCCTTCACCCCCAGTTTCTGCTTGGGCATACTAGCCCCCCATCAAGTTCGAGTTCATAGCCCTCTAAGTCCCCACACCGAATCTTCTAATGGTCACTCGATTCCTTATCTGAGTCTGAGCCTCCTTCACCGCATATTGTCACCATGTATGGACCCACAACTGGTGTAGGAACCCAACCTGGTGTTGGCTCCAGTTCTATCCCGGTGGTCACATCAAGCAACATAGTCTCAGGAATCGTTCCGAAAGTCCCAATTCTCCCCTTTATGACTTGGTTAAGTCTACCGGATTTTAACCAGTTGATAAACGACCCCATACACTATGATGCTGGTTGGCCTTCTATGCTGACTAAGCTTCCCTCAGACATCCCAAAATTTGAGGGTAATGCTATAGATGATCATACCAACCATGTCCGATCCTTCCAACTGTGGTGTTCATCCAACTCTATTACCGATAAATCCATTTGTCTTCGGCTCTTCCAACACACTCTCATTGGAGATGCTGCAAAATGGTATGTAGACCAGCCCACCACATCTCATTCCATTTTTGCGACGTTTGCTGAAGTGTTCCTTTCATATTTCTAGCTACCTCTCCGGTACGACACTGGTACGAAACTATTGAATTCATTCCTTCAGTCCTCCGCCACTCGCCGTTCCGACCATGTTCAAGCATGGCATCAAAGGAGGAGCACCTCTCGTGCCCCACCCTTCAAAGACCATGTCTATCTAGATTGGTTTCTCTGGAGCCTTTCATCTCCCATTGGAGAAGATGTCACGTCCCATTTTCCTCAGACTGAGGAAGAAGCTCTCCAAATCACCCTAAGACATGACTTGATTTATGTGCAATTCGGTTATGTCTATACCATCATTCCAAACCTTCCCCATCCTAGAGGTGCCAATCCACTGGGGGCATCTCATGTCGCCGAGGGTATCATTGGAACCCTTTCACACCCTTCACCATATACTCAGCAAAGTTATGGCTATCTACAGGGGGCACCATTTCCTCTAACGCCCATGCCCCTCCTGCTAGCAACATGTTTTCAGGGCCCCAACCCATCTACCAAACTGTTGCTCTTCCTTATGCACAACCTAGCACTCCAACCCCTCAAGCATTAGCGCCGCAACCTCCCATGCATCCTCATCCCTAGCAACCACCGTCACCTCAGGGTCAGGTGTTTATGCAACAAAGTGAGACCAATCCCCAAAATTCGAAGAAAAAGA
The DNA here is from genome assembly GCA_031772625.1 of Pinus tabuliformis. NCBI lineage: Eukaryota > Viridiplantae > Streptophyta > Pinopsida > Pinales > Pinaceae > Pinus > Pinus tabuliformis. Next base: position 223,087,263 of record CM062814.1, on the reverse strand, counting down.
ATAAGGGGAAGGGTAACAAGGGTAACCAGGGTAATCAAGGTAATCAACCTAGTGAACCCCAGGGGAACCATCCTAACACCAACAACTAGCAACAGGGAACCTAGCCCAAGCAGAACAAGGCTATTTGTATGAACAAGCCTTGTGAATGTTGTGGTGTACATAGCCATTATACTCATGAGTGTCATCTCTTACCCTAGATGCGCTGAATGTGGGAAGCTCAAGCAACTTCTAAAGGTCAACAATTGCCTTAGAGTCATGTGCCATCTTAACCGAAAGTGCTCACAAATCCTTTCCCTCAACAAGGATTTATTGCTGCGCAACCTCATCTAAGTCAAGAAGCACATCCCCCCCAACCTTCTGGTCTTGGTGACTACCAGATCCTTCTGATGAACTTTGATGAGGCTAACCCCTCCAATATCAACCTGTAAACTCGGTCGCATTAATATGACAAGCCCTCGACTTTGTTTGCCACTAAGTCAAGAAAAAAAGCATCTGATGGCCCTCTTACGACACCAAATGGTTCTTTACAGATCCCTTAACCTAAAGCTGAGGCCATTCCCAAGATCCCAAAGGGACCATTATGCCTTAATGCGGCTTTTAACTGATTTTCCCATACATACAGTATAGTAGACGACTTGGCGCAATTACCTGTTGCCATGTCAATGCTGGAAGTCCTCCAGTCGTGCCCATCTCAAAAGATAGCTCTAATAACTCCCTTGGGTGAAGTAGATCCTTCTGATGATTGTCTGATTATCTTTTCGGTTGATACATCAGAACACCCCCCATTGCCTTCATTTGTTGCTTTCCAGATACCAGTCTGAGTCCGTAATGCCATCATCTCTCAATGCATTATTGACGAATATGCATCCAACTGTGTGATGTCCATTTCTGTTTGGAAGCAACTTAAGTCACCTGGTTTTTTCCCCTCCACCATCACTTTGTGTGCTTGGGAGGGACACTCCTCCTAGCCCCTTGGCATGTACTGTAACTATCTAGTGACTCTTGCGGGAAAGCCGGTCCATGTTGACATTGAAGTCATTGATGCCCCTTTGGATTATAACATTCTCTTAGGTCATAGTTACACTTATGCCATGTTACCCGTCACATCCACGGTGTTCCGCAAGATGTTCTTCCCCCACGAAGGGAAGATCATTACCATTGATCAGTTGACTTACTACAAGCCGACATTTGTGACCTCCCCCGAGTCCATTATCTCGTCGGTGTCTGATAAAAAGTATTCAAATCCTCTCACTAGCGTTTCACTCGGAGTCTATAATGATTTCTCTTTGTTGGGTGCTTTCCCTGGTCCTCCCCCTCCCATCTCAAAGCCTAACTCTATGAGTGTTTGCATGTTACAAGCATCAGTGGTTGCTCTTACGGACTCTAGTATGCCTGATCAACAACCAGCTCTTCAGCACCCGCCATTCTAGCTGAGCCTTCTGGATCCACCCCCAAGACCTCCTTCATTTGTGGGTGCCTCTCCTATGTTTCAACCAAGAAATGTTCCTATAGGTATCAACCATCCAGGAGCTGTTTCTCCAGGACATTACCCTGAAGGCCAGATACCTTTCTCATTTCCCCCTCCGGGAGTTTTTTCTGCCCCTGTCATGGCTATGCTGGTTCTTCCTAACATGAATTTGGGGATCGCAGTATGGTACATCTATGTCCCTGCAAGCATTCCACCTAGTCAGCTAAGGCCTTATCATGCTTTGACCCCAGTCCAACCGGTCCCTACGGCCCCTTTCGCTGCTTCAGTTCCATCACAACCTCAACAGGAACCCACTCTTGTTGCGAAAGAATCTAGTTAGGGGGGAAAAGCTAAAAGGAAAGAACCTAAGGACAAGGCTTCCCAAGCACCTCCAACCCCCAAGGCCCCAAATTCGTCACCTCCGTGTGCTTTGTGTAAAGTTGTTGGGCATGCCACCAATAATTGTCCCGAGCTTCCTCATCTTAAACCTTTGGTTCATGAAGCGTTCCCTGAGTCAAATATCCTTGAGGTCCAAATTACCTTACTAGGACTAGCCAAGCAACTCAAAATGCTACGCACAAATCACCTTTGTGCCTTGTGTGATCATTATGGTCACTATCCCCATTGTTTTCCTCGTCTCGATGAATTTCGTGATTGCCTTTAAGCACTTCGCGAATATGAGACCCCTCGTAATGGATCACCTACTCATGTATTGTGGATTCTAGTACCATTAAACCAGAACAGGGGGACTCTGGTCCCACCATCATGATCCCTCCCCTTGATGTCGAGATGACGGACACCATAGGACATATCCTTTACCTATCGTCATCGTTGAGCTCCTCGCAGACAAACCTTTCTGAGGTTTCTGCGTGCACTTCTATCAAACCTCTTTCGACATAATCCTAGGCCTTAATATCCATAGATCATCCATCTACTAGCTCATCGTCTACCATTCAAGATGATGCATATGTGAACCTTATTTCTCAGATTGATGCACCAGGTATCGCCGCCGCATCAAGTAGTCAATATTCCTCCTGTCCTCCCATCTTCCATTCTGATGAGGACATCATGGAATCCATAACTACCCCTGATCATCCTTGGAATGATATGTACCATCATGCATAATTCCTCCCATATTTGGAGTCCACCACTCTAAATACGTCCAGTATGCCACATACTAGGGGGTCACATAGGCCCCTACATCTCCTTTGGAGGATCTCGTGCCAAGATGGGTCAAGATGCTCGAATCCCTTTTTCGAGCACTCAGAACATAATGGCACTCCATAAACTCCTCCTGTTATGGGGCATCATCCCCACCTTTGCATACCATATCAGTATCCCATGCTTGGGGGCATGATGGTTTTCCCCTAGCCATCTACTCAATTGATTAACTTAAGTCTCATCCTAGATCGTCCTAGATCCAACTGGACCTAGGTATGCTTGATTATCCTCCCATTCCTTGGATATTTTTTCCTACCGACCTCTTAGGCGAGCCATATGCACATCGCATATCACAGACATTTGATACCATATCTTCAAATATTCTACTCTACCACTTAGTCTCCATGTTTGACTTAGTGGGTGAGGATGATTCTAGACCTCCTCTAGTAGTTCATTCTCGTGTTCCTCTTCCCTTAATTCTTCACCAAGAACCATTGTTCAAGAAGCATTTAGGCCATCTTTAGACAAGTAAGGCCACTTGCATGAAAGTCACAGATCCCGATTCCAATGGTCAATTTGTCCATTGTGACCAAACCGTAGCTTAGTTTGACAATCCGTTAACACCATTGGAAATATCTCATCGAGCTCTATAATGGGTCTTACTTAGTTTTTGATGATGTGATACCTCACCAGGAAGCCATTTTTCCTAGTAGGGTCACTTCGTCACCTCTCAAAATCGAATTTCTTCATAAAGTGACACTTTTATTTTGAGGTCCTTCTCCTATGAATACTTTTCGTACGATGTGTCAATTTTCGTCATGAGTAACCATCATTTACTCATGTTTATATGGTCCCCACTGGGCCTATTCTATGTGGCAGCGTCATCGAGTCACCCTTTTTCAGAGCATCTGTGATGAGTCACCCTTGCATCCATGGAGTCTGTTTCACGTCCCATTATATCATGTCACAATATTCCATCCATCTTTGCATACCGTTCATCCTGTGTTGCTCATTTTGGCCTCCAGTCATACTGTCCCCATCCCCTCTGGAGTTGAGTCAGTCGCTGCCAGGTCAACCATGCACTTTATGATCTGACAAGGGAAGTCGTCTATTTGTCCCTCAGTCCCACTTTTCCCATTATCCCTGGTGTTAGTCCATTAGTCACATTACTATTTTCCCTCGTGCCTTAGTTGAGGATCCTCATTGCCTCACCTATTGTGGGCCCTATTTTGTTGACATTAGCTCATTTATTCCAAAAGAATGGCCTAGAGGGCAGTGTATCTTGGTTCCAACTTCCATTCTTTTTCGGTGTCTCAAATAGAGTAGAGGGACTCATTATTTCCCTTTGACTTGGTTTTTTCATGTTTGTGATGCATACACTTGATGGTCTAGTGATGCAACCGATTGTACCAATGATTCCTAGGTGTGTGTGAGATATTTCAGACCTCATGAGGAAGTGGCCCTTCAGGTAGCCCCCTACATGCCTGGACACATTCCTATTATGATACAACCTCATATGTAGTTCTGTAGAGTTGATGAGTTCGATTCCTACTGATCAAAGTGTTCATAGCATGCACGTCTCCTTCAGATGATCCATTCAGTTTTCTAGAGCCCTTCCCTGTTCAACAGGGCTTCTCTTGTTGTTCCACCCTCCCTCCCACCCATTTTTTGAGGAAAGGGCCTTTGTATCTCATGTAATTAGATATTATTGTATTCAGTCCTGGCTCATGTTTTTCTAGGGGAATTATGTATATGGGACACAATGTATTATTTTCTGGCTTTGTTATGCCAGCATGTCATGTACCATTCAACCTGTAATTCATTGCTCAATTTTATATTTCTGGGCGAACCATTATTTTTGTACTAAGTTATCTCAACAGGTATGGGTATGCCTCCCCCACCACATTGAGGTTTGGTACCACAACATAAAAGGAGACTTGCATTAGTCTCGGCCCCTCTGTCCCTATCCTCTTTCAATTCAGCTTCATTGGTCTTTCTTTCTCTCTCTCTCTAACTCCCTTGTGTTGTCTAGTGATTGTGTCTTTACAACGTACTTTGGTGATACGTTTTTCTCCTAACACTCGTATGTTGGGGGGAAATCTCTAGATGGATCGAAGTACACCATGTAAAGCAATTTTTACCATAGTAAAATTGCTTTCATTGTTAGAAATTACTTAATAAACCACCTTTTTTAAGGATAGCCAAGAACCCATCCCATAGAGGGGGACTGGTAACATTTATTTGTTCCCTTCACATGTGTTATAATAAAACTATTCTTTGTATATCTGGTTTCCATTGGATGATTAGAGTTATTACTCTTTCTTTTTGTTGTTTAACTATGATTATGGCATAGATTCAGACTTTGGCAAGTTTTGTTTCTATCAGTTGCTGCAGATCTACAATGTTTAGTAGCCATTTATATTGTTGAGATTATTTGTCATCCACAATCTTAAGTGGGTTATTTTCGGACATCATTGAGAAGAAAACACTACAACATCGACTTTCCATTAAAACCAAGTTTTCAACAATCATTATACATCTTTGATCATTACAAAGTATCATGGTCAAATCCAAAATTATATCAAACAATCCATCAAACAATTTTACGGAGCCAAAACTACTTTACACAAATTTCCATATCCTTTGGTTTCGTACTGCGTAATGCAACAAAATCCTACTTTTATGTTTTTCCAAGAATCCATATCAGATCTCAAGCAGAAACAACCATCAATAGTACCTTCTTTCATCATCAACATTGTTAGCCCAACCAATATAATGTTGAATCAAATGTATCAAGGAACAAATCAGTTACAAGTACAATGATGGATCAACAAACCTTTATTCCAAACTTCTGGAGGATCTTGATCACAAGCCTTCTTTGATCAAGGAATATAGTTTTCTGTCAAAACCTTAGGTCTCAAGTAGTGGTGTATCACTTCAAGATCCTTGAAGTCAAAATATGCTTCCATCTCCCTATGAAGGAAACATCTTGAAGAATTATTCTAATGTATGGAAGATTAATTTTGATCAATTAATCTATGGCTATGAGATTTATTTTAATCATGAGGTGCTCTCACCATTCATGAGTAACTCTTTCAATTATGACAAGAATCTTTATCATGATCCTCCCCCTCTTATTGGGAGACCTTCTTGTTTTTCATATTGTCATCTAGCACATACTAGCTCTTGAATCTTTTCACCCATTCCAAAGTCCTTATTGCTACATACATTCCAATTTCTTCATCTTCTACCAATATCTAGGTATCCTTTTTCATTAACCAAATTCTCCTTTAAATTAAAATCTTTTACTTATATATGGACCACTAGTTCATTCCTATGTTTGAATCATCCTTAAAAGTTTCATCAAGAACCAATTCCTTCTAGCTATGGATTTATGTCTTGCTACAAGCTATATCTTTACTTTTGTTCAAAATAAATTATCCACTTATTTAGAGATTTGTTCTTTGTTTTGTTTTTACACCATTTTTCAAAGTCTTGACTTCCTTCGCTGTATGTTTTTAGTCCTTTCAGCTTTTTTATCTTCTTCATGAAAAAATTGTCTTCTTCAAAGGTTTCTGCCATGCAACTTATTTCCTTGATATTTCTTCTAGATATTTTTATATTTAGCAAGGATACTATGATATGGAGCTCCTTCTTAACTATTAATCTTCTTGAATCAATCTAGACAAACTTCTTTTTGTGAATCCAAATATACTAGCTTTCATAGCTTCTTTTGTCACTATTCTATTTTGACTATCACTTTATATTCATGAAAGAATGAAAAAGTAAAAAATTCTTACTTCAAACTTGGTGCAAGTATGGATGCAAGTTACACCAACCATATTTTTCATGATCTTCAATAGTAAAGATCCTTGGGATTCTCTTCCTTCAGTTTCGTTGGAGCTTCTACATCCTCAACTGTTGAAGCTTCATGTTTTTCATTTCTCTTGTTGTTCTTAGGATTCTTAGGACAATATATCCTGTAGTGCCCATATCCATGACAACCAAAGCATTGGATTTTGGACATGTCTTTATTTATGCTACCAACATTTTTGTTTTCTTCTTCTTTCCAAATTTCTTATTTGATCTAGCTACGAAATATTTAGAGTCTTCACTGACAGGTTGAGTATTGCTTCTTGCCTTTAATCTCGACTCCTCTACAGTGCAAAATGGCATTAACTCTTCAAAAATAGGAGTTTCTTTTCTAGCGAAAAAGCATCCAACAAAACCATCCCATTATGCAAGTAGAGCATTAATTACAATGACAATCATTTCTGAATCATATATATGTTCAACAACTTCTTGAAGTTGGTATTTAATCTTTGATATCTTCATGAAATATGAATTTATAGTATCATATTTTTTCATCCTTGTTTTATAGTGTTGATTTTGTAAGAATATTTTGTGACCTATTGTGTTTATGGAGTACACTTTCACCAAAGTATCATAAACTTCTTTGGAAGTAGATAATTCTGAAACAAAGGTAATGAGATAATCTTTGATGGATTCAACTAGAATCCTTTGAGCTTCGACTTCTTCCTTATTATACTTGGCTACTTCTTGAGCATTGTTTTTATCTAGTCTTGGAAAATTTCCTTCAAAAAATTACATGGACTCATTTTTTATGAGACTCTTCTTATAAGGTTTGAAGTTGGATGCACATTCAAGCTTCTTTCCCTCTTTGTAGAAAGGCACAATTTGATTAGAAGTGTTAGACATAGACTTGGAGAAGTACTTACTTGAAAGAGAGCTCCTATAATAATATCTCTCAAATATGTTTTCAAGTGGGAGAGAGATACTACTTCTATGGGGTCTTCAAAGGTGTGATCTTCAAGCCTTTCTTCCTTCACCTTCGCTCTGGTACAATATTGGAGAATCAAGGGAAATGTAGATTAAAACTTGATTCTTATTTTAATAATTACTTGTAAATAATATGTCTTTGTTTCTTCTTATATCTTCTTCATCAAGCAATTATATAAATGTTTAAAACATAAAGATCACAATGAAAAAGGACACCAGAAATTAGGCTTCTAGCCCGGGAAAAACCCACAAGGGGAAAATCGAACAATCCTTCTCTTATAGAATCATATCAAAATGAGATATCCAAGACGAATACCAAGACAAAGTCCACCACAAAGATTCCAAGTCAAATGCTCCTCCAAGTCCCCTCCAATAGTCAAAGTCAATGTTGGTCAACCTACTCCAAATCTAGTCAAAATAGATGTTTTCGACCCTGCAATAGAGGCCAAATTTTAGCCATGCAATATCTCAAAAATTGCCTCAAAAATTTCGTATTTGTGAGTTGAAATAGAGCATAAAAATTTTATTTATATTTCTCTTTTGACTTGCTTCTCTTTCCTTTGACTTCGTCCTCTCTTTCTTGTTTAGGTACAAAATACACTTTATGATGTGTTGAATGAATGAACCTTCCAAGAGGTCAAACTATCTCTTATATGTTGTTGTCCAGGTGTGTTGAATAGGTGTCACTAGGCCAACTTGTCCAAGGAGGCTCAATTTGGTCATATTGTGGGCTTATGACTCACAAATAAAATCCAAATTATTTTTCTTACAAACGTCCAAATGGGACATGACTTACATAAATTTTATTTTGACTCAAAATAATATAGTTTTGACCCTTTTGATTCTAAGAATGAAGAAAACACTTTGGAAAAAATATATAATAAATATATTAATGACACTTTTACATTATGAATACTGAAACTAGTTACATTCTCCAAAAATCCCTCTTAACGAGGGAGGTATTCATAACGACTCATCAAGATATTCTCAAGTTGAAATATTCATATAAGAAGGGATCTTAATTAATAATCATCAAAAGCATGACCAACATTGTCACACTACTAAGGCCTTGACAATAGTCTATATCTCTTCACTAGATTAGAGCACAATGTTGGGAGGAATTCCATAGGACTCCACACTACCTCTTTGAGGAACATACTCCACCTAGGATCACAAGAGTATTTCCTCCACAAGATTATTTCCCTCAAGGAAATTTCAATTCACCAATCCGTTCTTTACCCAAGTCCATGTACTTGAGTTGTGGTTTTAATCCTAATTCATCATAGCACGTGACTCAAGAATTTTTGTCCAAGATGCTTATCCAATACATAATTCTCCTTATCCATGTCCATGTACTTGACTTACGAATGTTAGTCCTGGTCATAATACTTGACATAAGGAGAAACATGTGTCCAACCTCACTCCCTCTAAACATGGGAGGAGAAATCCACAAGCCCAATCTTGTCTCGAAAGTTATCATAATTCCTTTACTTCAACTACTTGTTTAATTATGGAGATTAGTTGTAGGTTTCTTGGATCCTTCCTGCACCATGCTCCCAAGTCTCAAAGTGCATTACCCTTCCATGAAAACATGGTTTTCGACAATCATCAGAAATATTTTATCATTGCAAAAGTATCATGATCGAATCCAACATGTTATCAAAGAGCCCATCAAACATTTTTACAGAGCTAAAATTACTTTACACAAATTTCCAAATCCTCTGTTTATGTAGTTCTTAATGCAACAAAATCCTGCTTTTATGTTGTTTCCAAGAAGCCATATCAGATCTCAAGCAAAAAAAACCATTAGTAGTACCTTCTTTCATCATCAACATTGTCAGCCCAATTATTGGGTTTCTAAATTGTTCTAAAATAACAATCAAGTATCAACATTAACATCAACTTGAGGATTTGTCTTCTTATCTCAAGGTAATAAAAAAAACCTATGCAAGGGACTGCTATGAACTAGTACTGGTCTTAAAATGATCTATTCTCTAATCTAATGACAAAAATCAACACTTGAAATAAATAACACGCTAAATCAATTTAATCCATATTTAAAAGCACTGCAATCAAACCATACAAGAAACTAGTATCTAATTAAAAGAAATTGCATCGATTCAATATGAAAGTAAAATTACTTCAATCATTCATGAAATAACCCTATGCATATCAAATAACAATTTTGCTCTCGGAAACAACAATTGGGAATAGAAATCATAACTAAGGAAACAATAAGCAGTGACTAAAGAAACAACTTAAATAAATATCATTCTCATATAATGAAACAACAAGCGTAATCGAACTCTTATTAATGTTGTAGGTCAACCAAAACTTAAAGAACAATACCAATTGATTCACTAAGACCAAATAATGAACAAATTTACTAAACTAATGATACAAATTAGAATAGAGTGCCTTGTCCAAGAATTGGGCTTGAACCCCCAAGAACCAGACAGTCTAAATAAAACTTAGATCAAAAAGGCAATTGATAAACTAGAGTTAACATTAAAGAAGGTCTTCACATTAATTTGTGTGAATTATTACAACTCAGGCTCAGTCACTGTTCTATTCTCAAAATTACAATACTTCTTCATTCCTTTTTCTTCTGCCCACGTAGGGAAAAATCCTCTCATTTTTATAATACAAAACTGGGCAATTACAACAGAAAACATATGGAATAAGGGTCGATTTGAGAATCAAATATTATGAGATTTCTCTTCTATAATTAAAATCAATTAGATATATTTTGGTGAAGAAGTCAAGAATTTTGTCTACAACTAACTTCTTAATTTAAAATGACCCTCCTTTGAATCTGCCATGAATGCTCTTTGAATGCCATAAGATTCCCTCAAACTTCGATATGCTTCCATAACCCCTGTTTATAATAAAGCCTCCAAAAAATGTGTTAGTGATGCATTTTATAGATAGAATAGATTTACTGAAAATGAGATTATGAGAACAATCTTAATTCTTTTAAACCTTGAACTTCACTAGATGATGAAACATAAATATAAAGAAAATACAAGAAATTATCATCAAAGCTCAATATTCTATTGGAAATAGATGATAATTACAAGGCTCAACATTTCCCCCTTGCTAACCTATTGCGTGTCCTCATGAAAAAACATTCTATCAAGCAAACAAGTAATTAACGTGCAACGCAGTTAGAGAGTAGGATTCATATGTCTCTTCTCCCCTGTACCTAAATCCATACCTGTCTCTAATTCCTTGGAAAGCTTCATGTAGACAATTTTATAATAATTCATAATCATCCTGATAATATGTTTGTGGACACCAAATCATAGGGCACCGATATTTGCATCCCATCTAATTGATTCCTGTTTCCATCATAATTTTGACATAGGTATGGACCCTCGAAAGAGCTTACTCGAAATTGTGGAATCCGAAAGGTTCTCTTTTCTTGACTACTTTTGATGATCTCACCCATTTCAACTTTGATCCACTCACTGCTTTGTTTTGTATATATTTTAAATACTCAAGCCTTGTAGTCAACACTCCTACATGGATGCTTCTAAGTTTTTCGACAACATTGGTCTTCTCTGCAAATCTATTATTCCTAAGGTATGTGACAAGGGCATTTTCTGCTTCTCCTCTTACCCACAAATCACAGTTTCGCTCATTTCATTCATAAGCATTACAAGATTTTTGCCACTTTATTTGGTTTAAGAAAAATGATATAAATGATTGAAACTACACATCCCCAACAAAAGGAACAATATTTTCATTTCTCTATTCTGAGAGCAGGAAGTTATGCATGTAAAGTTCACATAAAAGAAATTGTTTATGCTCGTCTTGTTTGTGAAAAGTAGTTATAAAATCTAGAATACCAGTGAACACATAAGAATGACCATGATATACAGCCTTAGACTTAAGCATCAAATAATGCTCAGTCAAGAACATGGAATAACTACAAGATGGGGCTTTGCAAGCAACGACTTTTGGGATCATTGAATAAATTTGATCCTTCACCTTCATAAACTTGTGAATAATTTCCTTTCTAGCATCAACAAGATCCCCTGTTATTTCTATCTTTGTATGTGTTAATGCCCAGAATCGTTTGAACAAATTTTGTTGTTCCCCCATAGATATTGTCTGTTATTTGTATTTAGTTGTGATTTCCTTCAATATCTTTATTCGATATTCTATAATAAATGGAGTATATGGGCGCACAACATCTATTTGTACCTCTATTTCCACTAAAACTGTTTTTTCAGTCTGAGTTTTAACGGTTTGAAATTCAAAAACATTTCTTTTCTTACAAGTCTGGGATTGCTTTCCTACCTTTTCTTGAGATTATTTAGCTGTTTCCAACTGATTCTGCAATTTCTACACCTTCCATTTCAACGCAACATTTTCCTTTCTCACAGCAATAATTCTTGCAAAAAGTCTACTCTTCTTCCTACTTTTCTTAACTATAGTATTTTTATCTCCTCGAGGAAAAATAGTTGGAAGAAAAGTAGAAACTTGAATTTTGGGACATTCAATAATAGTCTCTTTAGTACAAGCAACCAGGAATCAATCACCAAAATATCAACCGGTAAATCACAAGTCTCTGTAACCATTAAATCAGTAATAGGTTCTAAGAAGGAAACAACTGAAAGGTCATGCTGTGACTCATCATTAGAGAAATTTTGAGGTCTAAAATGGGCTTCTTAAGGAATATTATAACATAATAGTGGAAATAATAAAATAATAATAGATTACCTCATCAAGTTTTGGAGGGAAAAATGAAAAAAAATTAAATTTTCAACTCGTATTTTCAATTTATCCCCCTACAATTTTACTCAAGTTTCGAGTGAGAGCAATCGTTGGATGCATAATTTAGTTTTTCATCCAAGGAGTACCCATCTTGCATATTTTCGATGGACCTGCTACACAAATTATGTGAAATACATAAAAAACATGATTGCAATCACACTTTTCATGTATTTCACATTTTTTGAGTAGTAGGGTCCATTGAAATTATGTAATGTGGGTAATCTTTGGATGAAAATTTAAATTCCACATCCAATGAGTGCTTCTGCTCGAAATCTGAGTAAAATCATAGGGAGATAAGTTGAAAAAGTAGTTTTTTTATTCTTTTATCTTTTTACCTCTTTACACCAAAAATGGTGAATCGTCCCCCATGATAGACATTATCATATTAAATCCTATTGGTTCTTATAAAAAAAATCTTTGGAAAAATACATGGGGTGGGGGGGGTGAATTAGTATTTTAAACTACTTTTTCTTTTTCTTTTCTTATTCAGATTTATGTACGTGACTGTGAAGAATACAAGTAGCATATATCCAATTCACTAACTATTTCAGTTAATTCATCATTTCTTTAACTTGGACCAGTATATCAGTTCTTCAATAAACATTACTTAAAAAATAATCATGTGTAGTAAGAACATAATAAGTCATCACACACAAGCAACGCATAAACACCAAGTTTTTAGGTGGAAACCCAATGTGGGAAAAAACCACCGCGACTGTCGTCTATGTCTTCTTCTTTTATTATCAAGAGAAATATATTACAATACTTTTACTGGTGCAGACTCATACTAGTACGTAGGCACCCACCCGTCGAAGGCTACAACCTTCTCTCGTTTTCCAGCTTCTACTAGAAGGGAGCTACAAGCCCCTTATTCTATGTTCTTTGTGGATCACTTTTTAGAATATTTCAAACTGGATCCATTCCAAATATCATACAACAATACAGACATCAACACTGTATCAAATCACTGAACCAACTTAATCACTAAACCAAAGAAGCTAGGTCCTTTCAATTCACTATATACTCTTCATCAGAATGTCAGACCATCTACTATTCATCACAAAAACTAGATCATGTCACTGCAAACCATGGTTAACCTTATGTAAAAATATATACACAATTATATGAGACATACCTATGTATACACACGCTTTCTCTTCAAGTAACTCGCATATAGATCTCAAAACACTAAACCTTGAAACTGAATCACTGAAACACATACTAACCTTGCCACATATCTCTGAGACAAATATAAATCATCTCATAACAACATCATTAATATTCAACATTTCATAACATAATCAGATCAACCTCAATCAACACTGTCAAACACAGATGATCATGGAAGACTTCATTGACATACACAAACAAACACAACAAGACTGGTCAAACATCATATATAGAAAACCCTAGCATATGTACAAAACCCTTATAAAATAATTCAGTGTATGTACCGCCTTTCAAGAGGAATACCCACATACAGATTTATCCATATTGTAGAATCTATACGCTACTACCCAAAATCCAATTCACTTATGTACGCACTATTTCTGAAGAAAAAATGCATATAGAACTGTAACTATTGAATAATTCTTTTGTTGCACAACAGATCATCAATCAAACCCAAATATTGACACATACTGTAAAAGGAACACATCATAACATTGTCATCACAAATCTATCAACCCATAAGCAGTATTTAATGTGCAGCCATTTTAGATATATAAGATCTGATCTATTAACAAATTCTTGGGCTCACACTTATTTCATATTAACCAATTCATTAATAAACCAAATCATGCACACTTGGCAGCTTGATCTCCATATCTTTATATAGCTTAGGCCCTAGCCAATACCCTAGGACAATTTTGTAGTTATGTCGAAGGTATTCTTTGACAGGATCAAATATCCATTGTCATGCTCATTACTATGGTCCAATACCATGGTAAAGACCCCTGGTATTTAGAATACCATGGTGCGGAAACTGTACGCGACTTTTGTTTACCATACTTGTGTATGTACGTGGCTTTGATCCATAGAACCCACATATACTTCTTCAAAATTTATTTTTATCATTCCTCTATCTATGAACTGATATTCCTTTGTCCAATCTTTATGTCACATCTGTACTGGCCTGAATAATCATCCTGCTACCATCATCAATAGGGGAATTTTGAGGTCTAAAATTGGCCTCCTAAGGAAATTATAAAATAATAGTGGAAATAATAATATAAGATTAGATTACATCATCAAATTTTAGAGGGAAAAAACAAAAAACAAAAATCTCAACTCGTATTTTCAACTTATCTCCCTATGGATTTACTCACATTTCAAGCAGAAACACTCGTTGAATGAGAAATTAAATTTTGCATCGAATGAGTACTCCCACTCGAAATTTTAGTAACACCTTAGGGAGATAAGTTGAAAATACGAGTTGAAAAAGTAGTTTGTTATTTTATTATTTTTTAATCTTTTTACTTTTTTACTCCAAAAATGGTGAATCATCCCCCATGGTTGACATCATCCTCTTGAATCCTATTGTTTCTTATAAAGTTTATTTTGGTTGTACATTTTTCTTAGGAGGTCCATTTTAAACCTCAAAATACCCCTAATTGTTGTTATCTTTATTAAGTAGGTTTCCATCAAGGGAAACACATTTATCATAATGCCAACATTATCCCCCTTTAGACTTGATGGCAACCACCAATTTTGTGTTTAGTCACCACCACTTGTAGATACTTGTAAACATAATTGTAGATATACCAAGTCACCAGTGATTCTTCGAACACCAAGCTTCTATCCCCCTTTGAAATCAAGGGAAAAGGGCTGACCAATGCTGAATGAAGGCTTCTCTCCCTTTGTGGAGATGAGCGTTGTAGATCTGATCTGTTGAGTGTGAACGCTGAAGACTGACCATGCTCCCCCTGAGCACATGCTGAATTTTCTGAAGATATACAAAGGGGTACACGACCCTATGATTCAATTAGACATGACATTTCCTATCACCAAGGACCCATGCTTACGTTGATCGCCCAACACATTGGGGTTACATATTTGATACAACATTACATCACATGCCAAAAATGATGGGATTACATGACCTGATCATAATAGTCCATACATGAATGAATTTTACAATGTTTTATAACATGGGTCTGTATATGACATTTTCATTAAGAGACAGATATGGCATTTATAACCAAAACAAAATACCTCAATAGTGAGGTAGCAGAACCATGATAGGGATCAACAACCATTTTTCTAGCATATAAGGATGAGCATTTGTCAGCAACGATATTAGTATTATTATGCAACAATGAATACTCAAGAAATCAAATGCCAACAATGTGTACTATGAGAGATATAGAAAATTCTCCCCCTGAACTTGTGCCATCTATTCACTATTGTGGTTGATCATGTTCATCAGTAAAGTCATCAAATCAAATTCATTAATCGGTTAAGTCATCAAAGCAATAATGTCATTTAGCGACCATCATAATCCAATATTACTTCTAAGTATCATATGAGAAATAATAGACTGTAATCAATCAAAATCAGGACCAGAATGCTAAATAATAACTATCTAAAACATATCAGATCATTTTCCCTGAGTCTGTCCCATTGTTTCTTCATCATAGAGAAACATACGTGACTATCTAGATTAGAACTCACATATAGACGCGATTGTACTTCATGAAATCTGCGTATATAAATTCAATTGTAGTAATTTTAGACTCAAATCCCCCTAAACATGAAAAGATTTGTCATAATAATCAAGAAAGTGATGAAGCAGAGACCACTCCTAGTTTCTGTGTGAGATATTTGAAGGAATCACGTGGAAGTCGTTTGGTAAATATGTCTGCAACTTGTTCCTTTGAGGGAACATATTCTAATTTTACCTTTTGTTCAAGGACCTGTTCTCTCAGAAAGTGATATTTGATTGGAATATGCTTGGTCTTTGAGTGCATGGCACAAATTTTAGAAATACTTATGGCACTAGTATTATCACGCAAAATAGGTACACATTGAGAATAAGTGATTTGAATATCTTGTAATGTTTGCATCATCCATAGAAGTTGAGTACAACAAGATGCAACAACAATATATTCTATTTAAACAATAGACAAAGCAATGGAGATTTGTTTTTTGCTGAGCCATGATACCAAGTGGGGTCCCAAATAAAATTCTCCTCCACTATTACTTTTTCGATCATCAACACTACCTGCCCAATTTGCATCTGTGTAAGCATGAAGAGAAAATTTTGCATTTTTGGGATACCATAGACCATAATATTGAGTTCCCTGTAGCTAATTGAATATTATCTTAATTGCATGGAGATGAGTTTCTTTAGGATTTTCTTGAAACCATCCAACAATACCAACTGCATGCACTATGTCTGGTCTTGTGCCTATAAGGTAGAGAAAACTCCCGATCATAGATCTATATTCTGGTTGATTTACTGAGGGAGAATCATCCTGTTGATTTACTGAGGGTGAATCATCATGATCCATTCTGTTTGACTTATGTAATTGAGTATTGAAGCTTAGGTGTCCCAATCTTCTGTGCGAAATCCAAATTTCTTATGATTTTATCCAGTAACAATTTCTAAACCACCTTCCAAGACATAGAAATTACCTGGAGTTCTTGTATCTTGATTTTACCTGTATTGAGATTTCATACCACACAATTCTTTGATCTGAAAACCACCTCATGCCCTTGATCACACATATGGATAACTCTCAATAAGTTATGTTTTAATCCATCAACAAACAAAACATTTCCAACTTTAACCTTTTCTTTTAGCAAAACAATTCCTTTTCCTTTGATAACAACAGGTGAATTATTTCCAAATGTTACATTCTTTTCTTTCTTTATTTCATTAAAGGACATAAACTTTTATTTATCTCCTGTCATGTGTTTTGAACATAGATTGTCAATGTACCACATATTTTCTTGATCTCTTTCATATAAAGCTAAACCACAATTCTAATATTCTATGGTTTTCTTTTTCCATACCTTAGATGTTGTTTCTTTATGTTCATTCTGAAGAGTAGATTGTATTTTTCTTATGCATTCAATTTATCTATGTCCAAATTTATTGCAAACGTAACATTTAGATTCATCTTGAAGAGGTGAGAAGGTATTGTAGGAATATTTCTTTAACCTAGTCTCATTCTTTTGTTTTCTTTCTTCTCTAGTCATGATAGTTTTATAAGCAACACACTAAGCAGCCTTATGATCAAAATTATGACAAGTGAAGCATTGGCCATTAAAGTAAAAGTTTCTGGGAGTGTGGTACCTTCTTGTGTAGCTTTCCCCTTAATTGTGATAAGGGTGATTTACCTAAGAAACATTTGATCCCTTACTCCTTTGTTGAGAGCTGAAATTTTGTTGATTGCTTCCTTTCACTGCATTGAGATAACTTCCTGTACCAGTTTCAGAAGATTTTACAGTCTTTGATGATTCTTCATTATGTCCGAGACCTATTTTTATAAGAGGAGAGCATTGTAATTTGATGATTTCTTACAAGGTATTAGATCCTTGTGCAAATCTAAGGTTTAAACATTTTTCTTTTTCAAGTTCCTTCCTTAGACGTACAACTTCTAGTTCTAATTTGTTTCTTTAGAGCATCTTCTACTAATTTAGCTTCCTCTAAATGAATTTTAAGCTGATTTATTTATTCTATAAGATTATGCTTTTCTTATAGGGCATCCATAAAAATATTATCAGTTTCATCAATATGTTTAACTTCAAATGCCATAAGTAGTTGATATTCTTGATCAGGCTCACCTTCTTCTCCATTTGAAATACCATCACTATCTTCATGTGTGTATAAGCTTCTCTTGTTTTCAAACCTTCTTCCAACCTTCATTTTTGTAACATACTTACCTTTCTCATGGTTTTCTTTATAAGGGAATTTATCAACATAGTGACCAAATCTTCCACAAGAAAAACATTTGAAAGGAATCTTACCTCTAAATCTGTTAGTACCTACTTGGAGTTTCTTTACAAAATTTACCTCTTCTTCATTTGATACATAACCTGATTCCTTGAACTCATCCTTTTCCTTTCATTTAGAAGTAGCTTTGAATGCATCTTCTTTGATATCTGAGGGACCCCATTTTCTCATTTCATAGGATGTTAAAATCCCATGAAGTTGTTCAATAGTAATATTATTCAAACCTTTATTTCTTCAATGGAAGAGACTTTCAAATCAAACTTTGGGGTTAGAGATCTTAATATTTTCTCAACCAGTGATGATTCTTTTATTTCGTCACTAATATTTCACATAGAATTCACGATCTCGTCTACCCTAAGAAAGAAACTTACAATACTTTCATCATTATGTATTTTGAGAGTTTCATTTTGAATTCTAAGAGTTTGAAGTTTGGCACCTTTTACCATGGTGTCACCTTCGTAACTTTGGACGATCTTGTCTGATATAGCCTTTGCAGTATTCATTTGCATGACTTTGAAAAATTCTGATTGTTCCAAGCTTCCTAATAGAGCATTGATCACCTTTGCATTGGTCTCACATTTTTACTTTTCTACATCATCTGTGGGAATAGAGGATGAATATTGATAGCCTCCTTCAACGATTCCCCAAACATATGCTGCAAGTGAATGTAGGTAAGCTCTTGTTCTGACTTGCCATAAAACTAGATTGGATCCATTGAAGAATGGTGTCCTAATAGACATTGATCCTTCTTAGTTACTCATCTTGATGAATCTTCCTTCAAGTGATCAAACTTCTTCTGAAGGACCTGCTCTGATTCCAATTTTTAGGAAAATATTGAGAAGGGGGGCTGAATCAGTATTTTAAAATAATTAAACTTTTTCTTTTCTTATTCAGATTTCTATACATGACTATTATGAAGTAAACCTACATATGTATGGGACTGTGATGAAGACAAGTAGCGTATATCCAATTCATTAACTATTTCAATTAATTCATCATTTGTTTATCTTGGACCAATATATCAGTACTTCGATAAACATTAGTTAAACAATAATCATGTGTAGTAAGAACATAATAAGTCATCACACACAAGAAACACATAAACACCAGGATTTTTAGTTGGAAACCCATTGTGGGAAAAAACCACCGTTGCTGTCATCTCTGTCTTTTTATTTTATTATCGAGATAAATATCTTACAATACTTGTACTGGCACAGATTCATACTAGTATGCATGCACCCACCTATAGAAGGCTACAACCTTCTCTCATTTTCCAGCTTCTACTAGAAGGGATATACAACCCCCTTATTCTCTGTTATTTTTGGATCACTTTTCATAATATTTCAAACTGGATCCATTCCAAATAAGACAACAATATTGAGATCAACACTACATCAAATCATTGAACCGACTTAATCACTATACCAAATATCAAACCTCAAACAACCAAAGCAACTAGATCATTTCAATTCAATGTATGCTCTTCATCAGAATGTTATACCATCTACTGTTCATCACAGAAACCCGATTCTGTCATTGCAAATCTTGGTCAACCTTATGTCAGAATATATACACAATTATAATGATACATAACTGCGTATACACAAGCTTTCTCTTCAAATAACCCGTGTACAGATCTCAAAAAACTGAACCCTGAAACTGAATCATTGTAGTACTGAAATCAATCATTGAAACACATACTGACCTTGTCATAGATCACTGAGCCAAATACATATCATCTCATAGTAGCATCATTACTATTCAACATTTCATAACATAATCAAATCAACCTCAACTAACACTGTCGAACATAGATCATCATGGAATACTTCATTGACAGACATTAGCAAACACAACAATACTGATCAAACATCATATATAGAAAACCCTAGCATATGTATGCGACGCTTATAAAACAATTCAGTGTATGTGCGTGCCTTTCAAGAGGAATGACTGCGTACAAATTTGTCCATACTATAGAATCTATACGCTACTAGCCAAAAGCCGATCCATGTATGTACATGCTATTTTCAAAGAAAACCTACGTATAGAATTGTAACTACCAAATAATTCCTTCGATGCACAACAAATCATAAATCAAATGCAAATCTCGGCACATACTATAAAAGACACACATCATAACATCGTCATCATCACAAATCTATCAACCCATAAGTATTTTATTCAATGTATATCCATTTCAGATCTATAAGATTTGATCTATCATCACATTCATGGATGCACACTTATTTCAGATTAACCAATTCATCAATAAACCAAATCATGCACGCTTAGCACCTTGATCTCCATCTCCTTATATATCTTAGGCCTTAGCCAATACCTTAGGCCAATTCTGCATTTATGCTGATGGTATTATTTTATGGGATAAAATATCTATTGCCGCGATCATTACTATGGTCCAATACCATGGTAAAGACCCCTGGTATTTAGAATACCATGGTGCGGAAACTGTATGTGACATTTCTTTACCATACTCATGTATGTATGCTGATTTGATTCATAGAACCTATGTATAATTATTCAAACTTTTTTTTTTTATCTTTCCTCTATCTCTAAACTGATATTCATTTGTCTAATCTTTTTGTCACATCTGTACTGGCCTGAATACTAATCCTGCTACCATCATCTTCCTAACTTTATTAAGTAGTTTTCCATCAAGGACAACGCATTTGTCATAATTCCAAGAATACACCAAAAATAAAATGGTGAATCGTCCCCCATGGTTGAAATCATCATATTAAATCCTATTAGTTTTGATAAGGTTGTTTTTTGTTGTACATTTTTGTTTTGAGGCCCATTTTTTACTTCAAAACTTCTAATGGTGTTGTAATGAATGGTACATCATCAGACAATTGTGTAATTGTTTCATTTGGAGATGAGGGTTCTATAACTGTAGCTACAAAACCAACATAAAATTCCTACATTATATTGGCTAATTATGACTCAAATCATCCACAGTACTATGTTCATCTTGTCGATGTTTCAAATCCCAAAGGGGATCCATCTTCAGGATAGAAAATGAGTGATGGATCCCCTTTGGGATTCGAAACATCGACAAGATGAACATAGTACTGGGGATGATCCGAGTCATAATTTTCTAAAAGATGACCACAAAAGCTTAAAGTCTAACTATATTGGCTGCAGAACCAGATGTTGGAATTATGGTATGTAGGGTTTCAACTAGATAATGTTGACATTGGTTCATGATGGCAGCTATCTCTTGTTGAAATCTATGTCCACCCTTTGTAGCCTACCTAATGCATTGATGACATCATTGTAGTACAATTGTAGCTAGTTGTATAGGCATTGAGTTGGTTATGTTGGCATTGATGTCAACCTTTGATGACATAGCTTGTTGGTAGCATGGTGGTAATGGAGGAGTTGTCTTATGTTTTCATGTGTTGGCATGTGCATTAATGTCAACTTTTTGATGCGTCGTTATGAATTTATTGGAGTAATTGGAGATGATACTATAGGTGGATGATGTAGGTCTATGAGGTTGGATATGATTGCTCAGGTGATGCATGTTGTTGAGTTGGAAAACTTGATGAGTTGACATAATATGTCTTCATTTAGTTCTTCGTGCTTATTCTCATGGAGATGACTTGTCACAGTGATGTTTTGGCCTCATGATGATGATGATGATGATGGTGTTGAGATGCTATAGTGGTCTACACATGTATTTCATCTTAGGTGTTTGTTGAGAGTGGAGGACTTATTGGTAGTCTTGCCTACCCTTGTTTGTTAGCCTTTAGGTCCACTTGATAGTGAAACTTAGGATATAAGTTTGATCCATTTGCATAGGTGTAAAATGATGTGACAGAGGTTTGGAGACATGTACAGGAGGTAGAGAAGGTGACCAATTAGGTGGTAGAGGTTTCGAGCATAGGTTTTTAAGTGTTTCCTTATTATCTGCCACAATTGCATGGAGACAGGCTTATGCATGCAGTTGAAAGGATCTAGCCAGTGGGAGACAATTTTGTGCGTGCAGTCATAACTGAGAATTTATAGTCTTGTGGGTATGGTTATGAATTAACATGAAAATTCCTCCACATTCCTTGTGCACATCCAGAGTAATTTGACTTGGAAATATTGAGAGGCTTATAGATTAATTGAAAAAGGTCAAAATGGTTTGAAAGTATTCCAATGGGTGTGAATGCATTTAGTGCACAAGTAGTGATGGTTGAGGATTGATTTCGTCAAATTTGTGCACTCTTGATCCTAGGCCAAAGGTGAATTTCACCCAACATGTTTTATATACTTCATTTTGGAGTTGGGTGAGGTTGATGAAGTTAGTATGTGAGTGAGAAGGATACAGAGAAGTAGAGGAAGGATTCATACCTAGTGGGGAGCAATGATAACTTGTGCATGAGTGGTAACACCATAAAAATGAGCATATCTATTTGCTGAAGCATAGTGTTGATGCAAAGTTTTAGATTGCAGATCAGAGATGCAGAGTTTCAGATTGCAGATCATAGATGTAGAGAGCTATAACATATTGTGTTGGTAGAGATGGAGAGATTGGTATAACTCCATGTTTGTGACTCTCACTTTTATTTTGTAGGTGATGTTGGTGCATTTGGAACATAGCCATTGTGTTTTATGCTGATGATTGTATTATGCATAAATCATATTTTGGAGTGAGGGTTTGATGTTATGGTTGATGTGAGATATGCTTATATTGCTGGATGACTTTGTTATTCTAATTTGATGCATGTATTGTGGCCACTGTTTTGCTTGAGTGGAGAGCATATGATTGTGGTGATTTTATTTGTTTTGTTGATGGTGTCTTGCTATTGAGAGTATGATTGCAGACATGAATCGGGGTTGAGAAGAGTGTCTTGGATATAATGTGAAATTATATGAAATGAGGTATGCATAGAGTAGAGGAGCAGTAAATTCATAAGAGTGGAGCACTGATTTCAAAGCTTTAGTGAAAGGAATAATTTCTCCATCCAATCAAATTTGGGTGAGGATTGTTGATCATGGTGCCTTTCAGCGGATGGTATTTCATAAATCCGTGTGAGAACATAGTCTTCCAAGATGATCAGTAAAATTAATATCCTACCTGATAATATTCAACTAATTGTATATGAGGTCGAGTATCCTAGGTGATGGGAGTCAAAAAATCTATGTAAAAGACTACTACTTGACATATTAGAGATTCAAAACAGTGCAACAACAACAAGGGTGGTTTTTTTCCCAAGAAGGGTTTTCCACTAGATATCTTGTGTAGATGTGTTTTGATGTGTTGTTTATTGTTGCTCTCATGATTATCTTGTTTTAACTGCTTATATGGTCTATGTGTATGAGATAATCTAATGTTCTACTGGCTAATATATGTGATTCAATAGAGAAGTTTTAATTAGTAAAAATTGTTACTAAGAAACACTGTTGATTCACCCCCCTAGTATTGCTCAAAGGTTTCTAACAATTGGTATCAGAGCAGGGCTCTTGGTTGTATCTTGATCATTGGAGAGTAGATCTGGGGTTTGTTGGAGATAAATTTCTTTGTTTGTTTGTTTTGGACACCTAATCCTCTAAGGGTTGGTGTGGAAGCTGAATAGACTAAGGAATTCCAAGAGACCTTGGAATACGAAACCAAAGGTCATATGAATGTACTATAAATGTATATCATTTTCAAGTAATAGATGGACTCTCCTACTTATCTTTAATATTTTGTTGCTGCCATGTGTGTGTTTAACATGGTATCGGAGTGCAGACCATGCCTGGGCATTTTTAGAGATTGTCAGCATTGCATTCTTTCCAGAATTTGTCTGACATTTCCCTATTTATAGAAATTCTAATGCTAGTCTGCTGCACCTAGGCACTTCTACTCTTAGACCAACGCTGCTCAGAAACACCATTTTGGTGAGCCTGCCAGCACTGACATATAGATTATGTGGCCATGAGTGCTTCTCAGTCCTTAACGCTCAACACTGACACATGCTAATTCCTTCCATTTTTCAAGTTTGCCATGATTGCATAATGCTCCTCTGGAAATGCAAATGGTTTCAATAGTTTCTCTGCTAAACCATTGTCTATGTAGACGAATTCCATAAGCCTCTCTCCTGCGTTTCGTGACCTTTGGCACTATATACGCTGCACTTGACTCTTTGATGATTTTAATGCCCCTGCTACATATAGTTCTGAAAATCCATTCAAAAACAACTCATATCATTTAAAAGCTCTGTTACTCTATGTTATTTTCTATGAATGTTTTCTGTATCAACATTTTTCCTATGCATAATAATGCCCTTTGTTGTCTCTTAGAATTGGTAACGCTTTTTGTCTAGTGTGAGAGCATTAATCCACTATCATCATTGGGGGCCTGGATTGATTTCCAATTCGTTCCTAATGCTCTGGTTGTCAATATTAGCCATCAAATTCAGATATTGAGCAATGGGAAATACCGGAGCATTAGAATAGTAGCATGATGCACAAAGACCACTCAAGGATGTCATTGGCTGTGTTTTGCACTCTGCCATTGGATGCGGTGATTTCAACCATGAGATATTAAATCATTGCCACTATTTGAAACTGAGTACCCGCTTTGAGTACTCACTGGATTTTCAAGACCAAATTTGAAACCAGATCCTAGTTTTTGTTTCAGAATTTGGCATCGCAGAGTTTATTAGTTCGTCACCCTGAAAACAAGATTTTTCTGAAATAGTTTGACTTCCTCTTTTGGAATTAAACTGCTCGTCGCCTTCAAAATATTTTATAGAAGCACTCTGACGTGGTTTCTCACAGTTAATCTCCTCGTCGCTTTGAGAGATTAAATCATTGCCAAGTGCTACATAACTCCAAGAAGTAAATGGTCATGAAAAGGAGTGGGATGTACTGGCCCCTTCTATAATAACCAAAGTCGAGGGAGAGCAAGGCAGAGTCGATGCTGTGAGAGCTCGAACCAATACTGAGGATCAAACTACTGCTGAGACTGAACGCCTCGAGCCTCTAATACCATTCTTCTTGCACGCTCGGTGGGACATTCTAGCCGGACATAATGCCGTCTTAGAGATCCAAGATACTATTCCTTCGAAGCTAGGGAAGCCATCAAAGATCCCTATGTGGTGAAGAGTTATCTTTGCATATACTATATTTTCTCTCTGTTCCAACATCTCTGCTGCGATTTCAACATCGTTTGGACTGTGTTGCGATTCCAAAAAGCAATCGAATGTGTTGTGATTCCAAAATCTTTCCTTGTGTTTCAACTTTGAAAATAATTCCGCGAAGTGAGAAGCACTGAGCGCTAGTTTGTGGTTGCAAGATTTGCTAGATTTTATGTGATGCATTAGAGTTGTATTGACGTTGGCAATGGAAACATTGTGATTGTGGATTGGGCTTGGAACCACTCGATAGAGAAACAATTCCTTCTCTTGTAGTTGGTCCTCACACATTTGGGTCAATTCATCATGTGAAGGCTATGGATATTTGCACTCTAGATACTTTCACTCTGTTATAGTGTGAAGACTGGTATGATTTAAAGCTATGCACACTCATTAAGCATTACACCGGAAGCATTGTCCAATAGGCACACCTGTGAGCTGCATAGCAACAACACTGCAAATTAGACAAGTGAGAGGGAACCGATGATGCCTTATGAACTGCTTCAATGCAAGCTAGTGATGTATTAAAATTCCAGGATGCTAATTAGAAGAAGATGAGCCAAGGCTGTGTGGAGCCTATATCAAATCCTTTGTCTGGACTCTGTAGGTGAGGAATTTAGATAACAGTGCAATTTTGAGGGATTACATTCCAAAAGGCCTATGATAACACTGAGTTCAAATGAACGTCAGTCAATAGATTCAGTAATTTAGTTCAAGGCTGCAATTCTGTCAAAGACTATTTTAAATTGTTTAGAACAGCTGAATTCAAACGAGTGTCTGTATATGACCCAATTGCATTGATTTAAGAGATGCATGTAAGATGACTATGATAATGTAGGATAAGTCTTTAGAATGTAAGGTATGGTATCTTCCTCATTGGTTAAATAGTTGTGATTGGTTTCTTTAAAGTGTAAGTTTGATAATGAAGAAAATGACCAAAATTGATAATGCATTAGAGTTATTAAATACTATGATACATTCCACTATTGATGAGATGGTTAAGATGAACAAAACCTCTCTTTCTAATATTAAAATGTGTTTGCAAAATGCACAGGAGAATATTGAGTTTTTGCAGCTTGAGACAAAGCTACAACAGGAGGAGTTACAACAGTATAAGCATCATGACACCCATCAACAACAAATCAATAATATTGATCTAGTACCAAATGAAGCAGCAGTTTTACATGCAGATGCAGAAATTCAGCCTGCACTTCCCAAGTCGGTCATCAGACCTTGGGAAGATCTTGTCCACAACAAGCACAGAACTGGTCTTGGATATGACAAGGATGTGTCCTTTCATATTCTAGATTACTCAAAGCCCATCTAGTTTCAGAGTGCTCGATTCCTTCATGATAGTTCACCTTCAGCTGTTCCATATTCTATTCCTCTTCCATAGCAACAACAACAGATTGTGGAATGCCAACAATATGACCGAGTTGGCCATCTGAAAGATCACTGTTTTGATCTTCATCCATGTAAGCACTGTCATAAAACCAGTCATTTTTCAAATAGATGCTTCAAAAACAAACCTCCTGCAAGAACAAAGATTCATCTTGGATGGATCACTTCTTGGCAATGGGCATCAACAGCCAAGAAGATATTCCAGTCATATGTCAGAACTTGTTCTAGAGTATTTAACAGTTTTGTAGTTGAGTTTTTTCAATAATCTCACCTTGTATCTGACAGGGGGGAAATGATGGTCATCTACAAGCTTCAAAGCCACATCAAGTGAGCCTGAGCCACAACCTGCCATACCAGATTTAGAGTTGCAGCCAGAGACAAAGATTCCCTTGAACATGCCTTTAGTCGGCGATACCTCTTCAAAGAATTGGGGACACTTCCTCCAGTAGAAGACTTCAACTTCTTGCCAGTTTTGGAAGAGTTCCAGGAATTGCATTAAGAATTCCAGAGTTGTTGGTCATCCTTAAACCATCACAGGTTGATAATTCCCTTTTCATGTTGAGGTTCTCCCTTTCATGCGGGGTGAGACCTCCCTTTCATGGTTGAAGGTTTCCCTCTTCAAAAAATTAGGAGCACTTCCTCTAGCAAAAGACCTCAGCTTCATGCCATAATTGGAAGAGTTCCAGGAACTGCACTAAGCGTTCCAGTGTTGGTGGTCATCTTTAAACCACTGCCCTTTATACCAACATTTCAGAGAGCACATTCATCCTATTGCTGCCATGCATTTTTTCACATTTTGTATTACAACTCTCTTCTTGGACTCATACATAACCCTTCAGATTAAGGGGGGGAATGTTGGACACCTAATCCTCTAAGGGTTGGTGTGGAAGCCGAATAGACTAAAGAAGTCTAAGAGACCTTGGAATATGAAACCAAAGGTCATATGAATGTACTATAAATGTATATCATTTGTTAATAATAGATGGACTCCCTTGCTTATCTTTAATATTCTGTTGCTGCCATGTTTGTGTTTAACAATTTGTTCTTATTATTATTATTATTTATTTATTTACAGATTGGTGTCTCAAGGAATGCCTGTCCTTATTGATGCAAATTTCAAGGTATGGCACACAAATGTTAAATCTCAATTTTTTTCTTGTGGATCTAACATTTGGAGATTGGTATCTCAAGGATGTGGCAAGGAGCCATTTTCACGTGAACTTTTGCAGCAACATTCATAAGCTAGATGCATAATCTACAAGAATCTTCATGATGATGATTTGAAGAAGCTAGTAGGTTTGAAATATGCGAAAGAAATTTGGGACAAGCTGGAGTCCATATTTGGAGATTGTACCAACAATAATAAGGAGAATAAGAAAAAAAGCAACAAAAAGAAGAACGAGAAGAAGAATAAGAAGAAGGGCCTTCAAAATCAAGAAGCTCAGCTACAAGAGTATCATCTTCCTAATGCAAGCATCAACCAATAATGTGAAGAAATCATATGATCAAGAATCAAAGGTATTATAGCAAAATTAATCCAAAGGTATAGGTGTTAATGATTTTCTTTTGAGTTACCATTTTGAGGATTCCGATTTTTATTATGTTGAAATACCTAGTGAAGATGAGAATGATATTAAGGTTCTTAGAGTTGATATTTACAGACTAACAACTACATTCAAGATCATGAAAAAGTATTACATATCTATGATGATAAGGAGGCTAAGCTCAAGGAGGAGATTGTCATCTTAAAGTTTAAATTGGCAGAATCAGAAAGAGTTGAGGAAGGCATGAGGAACAAATACAAAGAGAAGGAATATGAGTGTGAAATATTAGAAGCTGAATTGATGTCCTTGAGACAACAACGAAAGATTTAGAAGAGAAATGTGGCTTTGGATAACTTGCCTGAGATCCATAGATCACCATTTGTTAAATTTGGTCTTGGATTTCAAAAAGGTGAGTCTAGTTTGCATGCAAGAAAAAAACAATAAAGAAGAACCCAAGAATATTGTAGCAAGAAATACCAACAACAAGAATGGAAACCAAGGCAACAAGAAGCAAAACCATCAACAGATCAAGCAATAGAACCAACAACAACAAAGAAGAAAACCTCAAGGAGCTCCTACTTATAGAAGATATTTTTTTCCAAGAGAAGTTCATAACAGATATGTAAAATTTCAAAGGAATCAAATCCACTTCATTCCTTTGATGAGCAAGGTTGAGTGTTACAACTTCCACAAGCTTTGACCTGTTTCAACCAACTACAAATGAATAATGTATAGATCCAATCAACAGAGATTGCAACAATATCAATAGCCAAGGAGGTTGGCCAATAGGTACAATTGTTATTTTTATGGTTATTTATATTCATGTAACCTATTTGGCCATAAGGCAGTTGATTGTAGATCTAACCAATGGAGGAGAACCATATTGCAAGCAAGGTATAAATCTAGCATGAGCAATAGGAGAGTTGATCCTCTTGCTTCATATATTGGTCATGTGGAGTGTTACACATGTCATAATTTTGGCCATATGGAAAGAGACTACTTGTTGCCCCATTATTCAAGGGAAAATTGGCAAAAGCAACAAAAAAAAGAGGACCTGGAAAAAAAAAAGTGAAGGAAGAAAAGAAGAAGCCAAAGACCATGTAGAGAAATAAGGAGAAAAAACTCTTCAAGCAATGAAGAGAATCCCCTTCTTTAGTCCATGATTACTTCCTGCATATTTATTAGAGCATTGCAGAATTCATGAGAGGCGCATAACCTTAGGGGAGCATATGGTAGCAATGTGATATTTTGATGAGTACAAGTTGTTATAGGAAAATATTATGAGCTTGTTTCAACCTCATGCACATTCAGGTCCACAGGATTAGCTTGTCTGTTGGAGTTATATTGAGCTCAGGGGGAGCTATGCATGGATTTTCTGACCTTTGTTCATCACTTTCACTCAATTATTTGTAGTAGTTATACACATGTTTTCCTGAGTGAAATGGATACATTTTTCAACCACATATATGTTTTTGGTTTCCACTGACAGTTGGTTAAAAAGATGTGAAACCATGCATAGAATGTGATCATTGATTCAACCATGTACAAAGGTGATTTACTTGGACCATCCATGTGTAGGTTTTTTTATGAAGTTTATTAGAACCTTGTATTTACCATTGTTTCATCTTTCCATGTTGGTAGTGGGTCCAGTCATTAGTAGCTTGAGTCATTGTGATGTTAGGCATGCTATCAAGGAGTCTTATGGAGTCATTTTGTATCCACATCTATGGGCTAATGTTGATGTAACAGTGATGATGTGTCATGTATTTTAGTCATTGGTCCATAGGAGATGATCATAGAAACCATGTACTTATTGATAAAATCCATGTATAATGCTCATGAAGCCATGTAATTTTATTGTATGTATCTTTGGGTCATTTAGTCAGGAGTCATGAGGTCATGTTAAGGTCCTATATTGGTCATGTATGAGGTCTTATATTTCTTCTACAACCATGTATGTACAATGTTATATGTAATTCAGTCATAGTCTTATGAAGTCTTGGTCCATATGGTGCTTCTATTTGTGGCAAGGAAGCATTATTTACAACAGAAGCAATTCATTACAAGTTGGAGCTGATTTTGGGGATGACATGTGTTCAGTGGAAACATATTATTTTCTCTTTTTTACTTAAGCTATCCATTGTTGGCATTATGATCTGCTTGGAGGTGTTCATGGCCTACCTCATGCTATGCCTTGTTAGTTGGGGTTCTTGACCTCATTATATGAGTAGAGAGATTGATGATAACTATTGATGTTGCTACTATGTACTTGTGATGGAGATTGTGTGTGGATGCCTCATGTGGATGTTGCTGCCATGATTTAGATGCTATAGAGATATCGACTGGTTTCTTTATGTATATGCACATATTATGTCATATTTTTCATTGATGTTGCTTACAGTTGTGCATATTGTTGCATGTTGCTAGAGGTTGTTGATTGGATATGCTTTTTAGCCTTATAGAGATCAATTTCTCCCATTTTTTTTCTTTCGTTTTTTGCTACTTTATCATATGGGGTTAACCCTTTTCCATTGATGTCAAATGGGGAGTGTTATAGCATCATTTATCACCCTTATATACTTGCTTCTCTGAGTCATGGCCTTGGGCAACCCTTTCCCTTCAGACTTGGTCCATTTATTAAAAAACATTATTTTAAATTCCATACGCGACTTTTCCCTTCAAAACTCGTGTGCACATGCGGGTCCATCTATACCCAATCCACATATTTGATTTAAAATATTAAAAAAAAGTAAAATACCTATTTTATGGGCGGGGTTTATGAGTTACACCGGAAGCCTACCTATAGGAGCCTGTGGCCTAACTGTATCACAACTGAAAAAATGTTTTGGGGTGATAGAAGTACACCTCATGGGAAGGCCTAAAGGGAGGAAAAAGATAGGATATTGATATTATATCCGATTAGTCACTAATCAAGTTTGATTTATCCCTGTGCCTCTTGCACTCCCTGTTATAGGAAACACTTGTTTCCTCATAGAGATGAACATCTCCTTTATATGGCATTTGTGTGTATGCATTTGAAAGAGGATTGTTAAGGCTTGGGCTGGACGGATCCGAAGCAAGGTTTCACTTGGATTCGTGGTCGAATTAGGTTGTATTCTTCCACATTTTTTGTAGTCATCAATAATGAAGCTCTATCTTGTTCCCAATGTTATGATCTTTATGCTTTAATTCATGTTATGATCTAATTATGTATGATTTCATGATTTATACCTATATGCTTATATGATCTAACATTTATATCTTGAACATTCTTTGAACTACTGCTAGTATATATGCTTTTCTTGAATGAGTTGCAGGTTTTGAAGCATTGGAGGAAGCAGAGGGTTTGGACCCTACGGGAACATCCTAAAATGTAGGACCTTCGGGTACTATCTCTTCATCCCACTTTAGTAGTTTAAGCATTAGGACTGCTTTTTTTCTTGCTTCTTGTTGGTGTATGCCCTTTGATTTGTTGGGGTTCTCAACCAAGACCCTAGGGTGTAATATTCACGTAACAGAATTGGTGAATCCATTGGGAAATACAATCTTGTATTTCCTAGTTTGGGTTGTTTCTCTTGATCTGGGCCTTCTTGTTTGGTTTCTTGGTTGTTCCAATATCTTTGACTTGTTTGCAATCTGGGCAGAAAGTCTGATCTTTTGGATTAGACCTAAATTTTTATTTTTTCTTTGCTAACCTTTTTATATATGAGTTTTAATTCATACAGTCGCGTATACACATGCTTTTGTCTAAATAAACACGTATATACACAAGTTTCTTTGGTTACAGTCATGTATACATGTGGGTCTGTCACTGTACAATTGCATATGCTTGGTTTTGAATGAATTTTTCAAATGCTGAGTCCAGTAAAGGGTTTTTCATGATTTTTATTGCTTCTGTTTCGTCATTGATTGTCTGGGAGAATTTTGATTTTTGCAGTTTGTTGGTTTCCTATCTCTATTTGTGGAAAGACCTAGTCAACCTAGGGTTTGCTTTTTGGTGAAGTGTTAGTTTCTGTGTTTGGGTTCAAGGCTTCTCAGTGAAGTTCTTGGTTGTTCTGAGCTATTGGAATAGGGAATTGGTTTCAATTCGTTTATAACCCAACCTTTACATTTCTTTCTTGAAAGTTGACATATTTGAGTTTTTCTTGGTTTTTGAGAAAGTCCTTACAATCTTGAAAAGTTTTCTTGGTCTTTTTGAAATATTTCTTGTTTGCTGGAGTTTTTGTGTTGTTGTTTAGATCAATTTGTTTGAGTTTTAGCCTTTTCTTGCTTTAAGTCTTATTTTGTTTATGATTCTTATGGCTTGTGAAATTTGAGTTCCTTTATGCTTGAATTTGATCTTGAATTCTTTAGTCACTTTTGTTTTCTCAAGAACTCTTTGTGTCCTTAAAAAGAAAAATGATAAAAACATCTTTTGTTGCCTTTATTTTTCTTTTTTGTTTTGTTTTTCGTCTTCTTATCATTTTATAGAGAGTGTGAATTCTATTCATTAGGTTGGATATGCTTGATTTTGGGGAAAAGTTTGTGATTGAATTTGTTCCTCCCTTTTGTCAAGTTTTGGCCACTTGATCTTTTTGAGAAACACATTTGCTTGCTTTAAGAGAAATCCATAGAATCTTGCATTAAGAATTTAGTTTGCATTAGGATAGTTGCACTGTAAGAATTTTTAGTCTTTTTGTAGATTTTGAGTGTGTGAGCATGCGTTTTGAAAAAAAAAAGAAAAAATTCTTTTATAGTTTGTTCATAGAACCCTGTAGAAATCTCTTTCATCTAAGAAAAAAAGTTGTGTATCCATGTAGCCAATTTTTCTATTGATTTCTTTATGCATCCATAACATCATAAGTTGCACTCCATTTTACCCTTGACTTAAAGAACAACCATTAAAATCAAGCGCTAAAATTAAAATGAACTAGATTTTTTTGATTTGTCATAGTTACACCAACTAGTCTAGGTCATATTAGGGCCTTAGAATAGGTGTGTGGAGAGTTAACTCTCCAAGGCCACTCTGAATTTAAACATAGAAGTTGATTAAAAGAGTGAAATTCAGTGTCGTTAAAGTTTTCCAGGAAAGCTCTTCTCTTATGGGAGTTAAGCACGAGAGTGAGTGAAAGCAGGGAAGAGAGATACCCCCTCTCCTACTTGTTGGATCCCGACCAAAGACTGTTCCGCCTAGCTTCTGATGCGAACTGGTGACCTTAGCTGCCATTCCTAGGGACCACATAGGTGACTGTGGGGGGGAATACCCATGGTACCTGAGGTAGACGTTGTATCACTCTCATTAGTACTTCTGGAGGGTGCCCTTGTGAAGCTCGGGTACTTTCATTGGTAAAGGCCTTTGGCTGGGTGTCAGCGTAATTGTTTTTGTTAGCTTCACTGGTAGGCTTGGGCCGTAATTATCCCAAACTATATTTGGAAGGTTCTTTAATGTGTTTTCTTGCATTTTGGTTTTCAGTCCTCATCACCCAGAGTAGAAATACCTGAAAGTAGCTTGATTGATTGTATCTTTAGGGAAATTTCAGTGAGTTCTCTTTGCTCCTAGCACTAGTAGAAAATAAGCAATTAGTGACTAGGTGACTAAGAAAGTTAGTCGCCAGAGCTTTTCCAAGTGAGATACTACCAAAAATGAGCTATCTTAAGGGACTGAACTAAAAATGACTAACATAAATCACTAATTTAGTCGCGGGTTAAAATATGTGACTAGTTAATAAGTAATAGAACTAAAAATGACTAAATGAATGACTAATTTAGTCTAAGAACAAAAATACAACTACCTAACAGGTACTACAATAATATGAATCAGTTTTTTATGTTAGTCATCTTAATTGTGTCAATCAATCTAAACTTACAAGTGATAGGGGATTGAAAGGTTGTTAAAGATTGGTTGAAAGGTTATCCTTCCTTAAACACTTCTTCATCCTCACATGGTGTATAGGTGAGCCAACTTTGCATTATTTATCTCTAATAATTTGTAATTTTAAAAATATATTTTTTAATTAAAAAAAAATATTTTATGTATTTTTTAAAAATCTATTCATTGAATCTAATTGGATCTAGTTCCAATTTGAAATTAATTTGAAGGGAAATTTTAATTTTTAAGACTATAATATCAAATAAAAACTACTTTAATTTCATATTAACCGACCTAGATCCATCTTAACCCTAGATCTATCAAGTGCCAAGAGGGGTCCAATCTCTCGAGGTGCAAACTTTTTTTCTAGTGCAAAACTTGAGGAAATGTTTGCACCTTGAGAGATTGGATCTCTCTCGGCACTTGATAGTTATAGGGTTAATATGGATCTAGGTTGGTTATATAATACTATATAATATCTATATTTGTATTTGTGTCTCTTTGTTATTCCCTCTTTCTATCTCACCCCCCAAACATACACACACTCATTCTCCCTCTCTTCCCCTTCTTTGTCTAACTCTCTCTTCCCCTTCTCTCCCTCTCTATCTATATCCTTATCTCTATTCCCTCATGTTCTCCTATCTCCCTCACTCTCTCTCCATGAATCCCTTTTCACCCCCTCTCTCTCTCCACCTTTCTCCCTCTATGTTTTTCTTGTTCCCTCCCTCTCCTACCCCCTCTGATTCCATCTCTCTCTCCTCATCTCTATCTTCCTTCCTCTCTATCCCTTATCTCCCACCTCCCTCTATCTCTCCCCCCAAATCACTCTCCCTCTCTCTCTCTCTCTTCCTTCCAACTCTATCACTATGTCCCCCCCTCCATGTCCTTCTCCATCTCTATGTCTCCATCTCTCTCCCTTCCCATTCTCTTGTATCTATATCCTCTCATCTTCTTTCTCTTCCCTCCTCTCCTCTCTCCCTCACTCTCTCTTCATCTCTCCCTTCTCACTCCTCTCTCTATCCACCTCCATCTCTCTATGCATTTTTTCTTTCCTCCCTCTCTCCCCCACTCCAACTCCATTTCACTCTCTCTCTCCTCTCTCTTCTTTCCTCTCACTCCCTCTCTCTCGCC
Source organism: Pinus tabuliformis (assembly GCA_031772625.1). Classification (NCBI taxonomy): domain Eukaryota; kingdom Viridiplantae; phylum Streptophyta; class Pinopsida; order Pinales; family Pinaceae; genus Pinus; species Pinus tabuliformis. Next base: position 223,052,039 of record CM062814.1, on the reverse strand, counting down.
CCATCACTCTCTCTTTCTCTCTCTCTCTGTCCTCCAACTTTTTCACTATCTCCCTCCCTCTCTTCGCCCCCTCCCCAACCCTCTCTTAAAATTGATCACATTGTATTGTGTTTAAGAAATGATCTAAATTAAAAAAAAACTTAATTGGTTGTAAAATACTAAACATATATTTTGGATCAATCATGTCAAAGAAAATAAAATAATGAAAAACTTTAAAAAGTCATGCACCATATTTAATCTATTATAATTAGTCAATTTGCTTGCTCTCATCCCTTGGATTGTTACCTAACATGGATATATGCCGGTTATATATATATATATATATATATATATATATATATATATATATATATATATTTTGGTTTGAGAAATAAGTTATGGTTTTTGGACTTGTAGTATTGATAAGTCATGGTATTGGCCCAATGGCCCATGGTATTGTAAAAAAGCCTATTCACAAGTTAATAACAAAATCAAAATATAACAAATTGAATTTTGTTATTTTTATTAATTTAACTTTTTGTTATTAATTGAGGTCATATTTAAATGTTTACACTCATCCCAATATCATTTTAACTTCTTCTTCTTCTTTTTAACTTAGCATCTCACACAAAAAATAACAAATTCATAGTAAAAATAAATCATTTAACCCAATTTCAATTTATATATTTTATTTTATATTATAAATATATATTTTATTTTTTACATTATAAATATTTATTTTCTTTTTCATTTCTAGTTTACAACATCACATTCTAGCACTGTATTTTTCTGTGCCTTGTCTATATCTGCATGGAAATTCTAGAAGAAGGAAGACCATTAATGTGATCTATAGATTTCATGGGATTCAAACCTCGGATGGAGTTTGCATGGGAAACACCTGAGGAGAGCATCACCGATTAGATGGAGGAAGTGGATTTCATGGGATTTGAACCCCAGATGGAGTTTGCATGGGAAACACCTGAGGAGAGCATCAACGATTAGATGGAGGAAGGGCAACATAATTCGGCATGGATATTTTAGTACTTTTTACATGGGTATGAATTTGGATTGTGGAGAGTTATTCCTTTTTACTAAAGATGATTGTTGTTCTTATGGGTAAACAATTTCGAGGGTTTATATGATCAAAGCATAAATTTTATCTAGAGTTCAGGGTTTAATGATTATGATAATGCAGATCTTGAAGATTTTGGTAATTTTTACATGGTTATGAATTTGGACTCTGGAGAGTTTTTCCTTTTTACTAAATATTATTTTTGTTCATATGGGTAAATAATTTCGATGGTTTATATGATCAAAGCATAAATTTTATCTAGAGTTGAGGGTTTAATGATTATGATAATGCAGATCTTGAATATTTTGGTAATTTTTACATAGGTATGAATTTGGACTGTGGAAAGTTCTTCATTTTTACTAAAGATGATTTTTTTTGTTCTTATGGGTAAAGAATTTCGAGGGTTTATATGATCAAAGCATCAATTTTGTCTAGAGTTGAGGGTTTAATGATTATGATAACGCAAATCTTGATTGTGACGAAAAATTCATGAAAAGGCAATGCACAAGTAAGCATTTTGCATGTCCTTATTGAGATTTTGGTAGTTTTTACATGGGTATGAATTTGGACTATGGAGAGTTCTTCTTTTTTATTAAAGATGATTTTTGTTATTATGGGAAAACAGTTTTGATAGTTTTTATGATCAAAGCATAAATTTTATCTAGAGTTGAAGGTTTAATGATTATGATAATGCAGATCTTGATTGCGGCCATCAATTCATCAAAAGACAATGCACAAGTAAGCATTTTGCATGTACTTATTGTACAAAGGGTTTAATGATTATGATAATGCAGATCTTGATTGCGGTTAACAATTAATCAAAGGACAATGAACAAGTAAGCATTTTTCATCTCCTTATTGTACAGATCAATTCATTCCTCCCTAACTTTTCTAGGGTCAGAATGCATGAAATTTTATTTTTTCTTTTCACATTTTTTTATTGTTTGATTGTTTATGTAATGGACTCTACCATGCCCAAATTCAAAGGGATCGAGTGATGCAAGCATTTTTTTTGGTAGGATGGAAATGCTAGACCTTCCTCAAACTTTGTTACATGAAATTAAAATTTCTTGTAATCATGAACATAACATATTTTATGTTTCATCCTTAGATTCCGATCTCAATGCCTACAATTTTAAACCATGTTACTATATTTTAAGTAGAATATACTTAGATCCATTAAACCTTACAACTCTCCAAAGCTTTGGTTAATTTTAGCTAAAAAGAATGAACCTGATTGGCTTTTGCAATTTAGATTCAATGCTTACAGACAATGATTAAAAATGGAAGAACCTAAATGGTATGATAACTTTTACCCACCCATAAATTTCCAAGACCTTTCCTATTATTTTGAACCTAAACAAAGATAGTAGAAGAAGAAGAGGAGCCTGGATGAGGTGCACCTTGACCTGCTTGATGCTTTTCTAAAGTTGGGATGCCCTTGACTAGAAGAAGAGATTGGCCAACGTTGTTGTAGATGTTGTTTTTGATAGTGTTTTCATTGCTACCATGCATAGGTAGACTTTGTAGGTAGTTGATGTTGTCTTTTGTTCATTATAAGAGGTAATTCAAGAGTACCTTTAAATAGTTAGGAGGTAGCTTGGCAGGGTTGTTCCTCCTGTTGTAACTATTATGCTGCATTGTATTTTATTTTTTTGAGTGATAGTTCCTTCTATTGAATCCCCAAGCGCACTTTGTCACCCATGGAAATATCCACTTATTCAAGGATGAATGAGATGGAGACCAGGAAATTTGAGAGGAATCTTATGGAGAGGAGTTATGTGAGGTGAGAGGAGTTATGTAACATATATTGAAGGATGCACTACACCATTTTATGACACCAATCATCTCCACGCCACAGTAGTGGATCTCCATTGCACCGAGGGAGCAACGATAAAGTATTCCACTATAAATATTTGGTATTTTGGGGATGAGGAATGCATACGTGGGATTTATAATTTATTATGAAAAGAGGTTTGTGTGATGGAGACAAATCCTACAGGTAAATCGTATCATTATATTTCTATGAAATCTTGGAATGTGTTCAATACAAAAATATGTATGTACTCTTGAATTTATCTATGTTGTAATAAGATCAAGAATAAAGTTGTCATTGCAAATAATTGGGATCTACCATGTAAGTTTACTTTACTACATGGAATTCTTGATTTGTTAGATCCCAACTAGTTAGGGTTGAATTTATTTTTGTTGTAATCAGATTAAGAATAAAGTTGTCATTTTAATCACTGAAATATACCATGTAAAATTTAATGACTACATGAAATTGTTTATTTGTTAGAGCCCAACTTATTAGGATTATGAAGAGTCCTCTTTCATGACAATATTTATGAATGCTTTATTCTTGCTCAAAGAATTACATATTACAAAAAGGTGGAAAATAAATGAGATGCAACTGAATGGTTTTTGTTTTAAAATGTGTGGAGGGGTATAAAATAATTTTCAGTTGCATTCAAATATTTTGGAGCACCCACTAAGGTGCTTCATTTCCCCCCTAGTTAATTTCATTTCTACTATCCCAATGCTTCTAGAATTCCTCCTCCAAAGTGATCTCTTAACTATCTTGGAGGGAAATTGATTACTTGATTGGAACCCACGGATTACAATTTGATTAGGAGCAAGGGATGAGAAAGCTTCATATTCTTCAATATATTCCACAAGTTAAAAGCATATCAAATGATTGCCTTTCTGTTTAATTGATACGATAATCACTCGAAAATTTGTTAGGATTTTGAGACCTTTTTCAATGATTTTTTTTTCTTCTGAAAGTTATGTTCTCAATTAAAGAAATTAAAGAAAAGGTGAAAATGATGCAATGGAAGGATTTTCTGTTTTAGTGCCTAAGAATGCCTTGCTAATATGAAGGGATTGGTATTTTCTTGACTCAAGATTAGTCGCATTTGACTTCCTAGCATTTATTTTAATTTCATTTTTGTTGTGTTTATATTGCTATCCTTGAAGTTGGTGATCTACTGTGTGTGTAATAGGAAGTATTAAATACTAAACACTCTCAAAGGTGATATTGATGGATGGCTAACTTTAAATGACCCTACTTGAAACTTTAGTATTACATGATCATTCAAATAAATTATTAATCAATATTAAAGGGAAGATGATTAACGTGCATTTTTTCTTGGCTTGTCATATAATTACTACATTTTGGCCCCCAATAATATATTTGAGGCTACGTTTTGGTTATTATTTGTGGAGCTTCCCTTTGGCTCATAAAAAAATCGAGGATAAATTTCCACTGCATTGGCATTGGACATCATGAAAGAGGAATTCACCAAAATCAATAGAGGACATGGGAGAAATTGCTACAATGAGCGGATAACGCTAGAGAAACACCGAGGCACCAAATTTCTTATGTATTTAGATTCACTGGAAATTAACTAGTCACAAAAAGTACCTTTTTTTTAAAGAATATTTTCATGTATACATAAATACTAAAAACACAATTTCAAACTAATTATTAAAACTAATAATTATTTGATAGTCATAATTTATAATATGATTAATATTATTAGACAAAACTATAGGGTCTAACTATGAGGGGTATTGTGACAATATATGTACACTTCTCATTGTATTAGACAATCATCTCTCAGAGAGTGATATCCATCCAATGAAATGTACTCCTAGAGGCCATTATGGGATTGAAATTTTTTCTTTCAGTGTAAAAGTGGTGATATATTTTCTTAGGCCTTAGTGTTATGCTTCCCTAAGGTTTTGACACTACTCATAGCTAGCACCTTCATTTAACCAAATGAGGTACTCATCTAGGAAAGTTGAATAATTTTGTCTCCACAATACAATATGATGCTGGATCAATCTCATGATCCTAAAAACATAGGTCATTATAGCAAGGAACTTTTATTGTGGGAAAAATAATATCCAAATTTAAGGAACATGACTCTTTTAGAACAAGCAAGAAGGATATTTTTTTTATTTTTTATTTTTTTATTTTTCCATTTGTTTTCACAAGTTATTTGTTGCGTGATATTTTTAGCATGTAAATTAGTTGGTATGATTGTGCCGAAGGTTTTGTTGAAGGTGGAATACTGAGTTCCTAAGGTCTTATTTTCTATGGTGACATTTTATTTGTTTTGTTTATATAGGTCATCTAGCCGCAAGGTGGACACTATCGAATTTTGAGGTATATGTTGTATAAATATTTTATATTCTACTTTATTTTATATTCAAGTATTCATCGTCTTTCATGTCTTATACTCTTCATTCATTTTCAGGAGAGGAACCCAATATTGATGGTAAGAAGCAACAATTGAAGACAGATGAGAACAATAACACTGGAGCGACAAATGAAAAATGAGATAGAGAAGAGAATGTGTCTAGTGATACCCTTAGAGCCAATATCTTGCATAATACAAACTCATAGAGACTGGTGGCCAAGCCTTCAAAGTTGGTGAATTCACTTGCAATGCTTTGGAAACACAGTGATATTGTTTTGAAATGATAAAACAATATTTCATGTGTAAATTGTAGTCCAACTGATATTAAGTTGGAAACTCGTATTGTAATACTTGATATTTTATATAATAAAATTGATATGGTTGAAATTATTTTTATTTGAACTTGATATTATTTATTCTTGTAATTAACATACGTAACTTTGCGTTATCATATTAGATAAACATGCACATTGTATGATTTTTTTTTTAAATTTAGTCGCAAAATCATACTAATTAATTTATGTTGATTAATAATAAACACATAAAATCAATCTAAAAATACTAAATTAGTAGTTTATATTAATTAATGATGAACACGAATAAAATGAATACATGATTGACTTAGTCGTTTATAACGATTATGAATGAAATTAAATGAAATGAATAGAAACTACTAAATCTGTCATTTATATAATGAATATGAAAATACAAAAAAAAAAGATAAATGACTACTGCAAATGATAATTTTTTGATTAAAATGATCACTAAATTTTGCATATATACGACTATTAGTAGCTAATTTACAGTATCTTATAACACGACTAAAATTTAGTCATATTTCTTTGGTCATTAATTGGTTTTAAATGATGACTAAAATTTGCATATATATGACTATTAGTAGCTAATTTACAGTATCTTATAACACGACCAACATTTTGGTCATATTTATTTGGTCATTAATTGGTTTTCTCGAGGATTCATATAGTAATATATTTTGTTGTATATTTGGTCATTAATTGTGACAATTAATGACTAAACCAATGAAAAATAATGACCAAATTTATGACTAAATATACTACTAGATGGTAAAATTGAGGAAACCAATTAATGACTAAGCTAAAAATGACTAAAAGTTGGTTGCGTTATAAGATACTGTAAATTAGCTACTATTGGTCACCGAATGAAAAATGGTCGTTTATATGCAAATTTTAGTTGTTTTTTTAGTAATTAATTGGTCATTTTGTACTAGTGTAGATTGCCACAACTTTATAATTTTTTGAGTCTTTACAAGTTCTTCTAACAATTAAAAGTGGATGATTGACAAGTTCATCGGTCTAGGAGGCTTCGTGGGCTCTCACCTACGAGTACCGAGCCTTCTTCTCGAAGGCGTAGGAGGAATTTTACTGGTGATTTTCAATTAGTAGCAGCGAACACACCAGAGATTGATCCTCCACTTCAGGCTATAGTTTCACAGGGTGGGCCTAGTGTAAATCATGATTTGGATAGGGACACTCCAGTCCTTTATAGGGTTCTCTTCCAGTCGGAAGACGAAGTTGAGGTTGAAGAGATTCCTGAGTCCCCTGTGACTCCTTCAACTTTTCCTCCTAATTATCTACACGTTCTATTGTACGTTGGAACCCCGACTCACAGGCCGACAAGCCCTGGTTTTTATCATCCTTTTCCTTTGATGGCCACTGTTGGGAGCACAAATCTCGCTATGAGTGCTACTAGTGAGCATACTCCTCTTTCAGTTTAAGGAGGATGTACTATTTCTATAACTATTATCACTCCTAGTACTGCAATATTTGGCTCTACCTCAATTCCATCTTCGAGTGGGGATGCCCAAGATTTTGCTTCCCACACTGGTTCCTTCCCCTTTGGAATGCCTTCTAGTGAAATTCCCTCGGTTTCTCTAACCATATCATCCATTGTTTCCACAACTATGACTTCTATGGCTAGTGGTTCAGTCTCCTTCTAGGGTTTTCCTTTTGGAAGTGGTCATATACCTCATTCTAACCCTTATTTAGGATCTCTTCCTTTCTCCACTCAAGGTCAAATTTATAATCCTTTTCAAGGATGGACTAACCCTGATTTTAGTGGTTTAGGAACCGAGAATCAGTTTACTTTTGGTCAACAGGGGAATATGCCTTACTCCTCTGTAAGTTCCTTTCAAGGTTATTCTCCCTTTGCCAATGCGTGGAACCCTTACCAAGGGCTCTCCTCTCCTTTTAATACTTCGCTTGGGGGAAATATTCTTGGTTATGGTAACCTTTCGGCAAGAGGTGGTCAAACTCCAATTTTTTCTAGACCACAAGGTTTTCCTTACGGTTGAGTTTCTTCTACGAACAATCCTCGAAAACCTGGTGCCTTTACAAATCCAAGATATTCTTTTCAAGATATTGGGAATTCTACTTACGGTGGGTGGAATTATCAAGCTCCTTCGCACTTACCATTCGTGGCAACCCTAAATTTTCTAGATCTCTCAAAATTGAGAAATGATCCAATCCGATGTAATTCAGCTTGGCCTTTGGTTCCCACCAAACTTCCATCAGATATTCCAAAATTCGAAGGAAATTCTGGGGAGGATCCAGCTGACCATATAACAAAATTCCATTTATGGTGTTCATCTAACTCCCTAATTGACAATTCAATCAGGTTGAGATTATTCCATCGCACCTTAACTGGAAATGCTACCAAATGGTATATAGAGCTTAGTGGTGGTACCTTTGCTTCATTTGGTGAATTGGCTACTATGTTTTTGAACCATTTCTATTTGCTCATTTGATATGATGTTGGAACTGAGCTATTGGCTAGTTTCCAACAAGATAAGGCAACTCACATTTCTAACCATATTCAGGAATGCTAGAGAAGGAAGAGGCTCATCAAAGCCTATATTCCTAATGAATTCCTTCTCAAACGGTTTTTAAAATCTCTACAGCCAAAAATTTCTAAGGATGTATCGCTCTCCAGGGTATTCACCGAAGAACAAGTTATCTTTAGAGCCCAACAGTTGGAACTTATATATTCTCAATTTGGGATTCTTGAAAAGATTTTACCCGATGCTTCTCGATCCAAGATCAATTTAGCCAAATTGAAGCCAGGTCCCCATGCTGACGGGATAGTCGGATCGATTGATAACAATACGGTTAACCTGTTAAGTCAATTGAAACAGTTATCTTTACAAAATGCTTCTTCAATTCAGGGATCATTGTCAGTGCCTATCCCTTCTCAACCGTCAAATATTAACGTTGTCAAATCTTCTAAACCCAAAGGAAATCAACAATCTGATGGGAAGAAAAAGGGACATGGTAAGAAGAAAAATAAGGATGGGAAGGGTAATGCGAACAAACCCAGTAATAATATTAGGGAGGGTAAAAAGGAGTCTAAAAATAAAGTTAAGTTTCCCTGTACATTGTGAAATGGAGACCATTTAACTCATATTTTCCCTAAGATTCAGGATGCTCAGTGCTTGTTAGTGCAACAGGGTTCTTCTAGCTCCTAGGTTGTTCTGACTAACCCTTTTCCCCAAGGGTAGCAAATGTTTGTTGGTGCGAATGCTAACACTGGAACCCCCAAAGGGGGCAACCAGGAAGGGGAAAACCCATCGAATGTATATATGATGAGCTCTCATGTTGCTGTTGCTACACAATCACATGATTATGGTGAACCATAATCCTCTAAGGCTAAGGCCGCTCCTAATTTTCCAGAGCCGCTCCATATTGAGAGGCCCACAGTTGAGCCTATACCTCAGATGTCAAAAGGCTTTGAAACATGTTTGATGATTAAATTTCCCTCCTTGGTCAAATTTAACCATTTTCCTCTAGTCGTTAGGATGACCTATCTTCCTATTTAACCTTCCTCTAAGATCTATCTCTTCATCTTGTCTTGAAGATGAATCACACTGGCTAGTTCGAAATGCGTCGACTAAATATTGGCAATGTGATTTATTTCGAAAATATTCATAAATTAATAAGATTAATATTAATGCCAGGGCTGCCCAAAACTACTCCATTATTGAAGATCTGGCTCAAAGTCCTTGTGTGATGTCTGCATTAGAGGTACTCTAGTCATGTCCATCACAAAGGAGTGCGTTGCTCACTGTGATCGGGGCAATACATCCAAAAAAATCTCTTATTGTCACATTTGACATGTCAAATATTTAGAAGAGATTACCTCATCATATGGCTTTCCTCATTAAATCTACATATCGAAAGATCAATATCTTTCGAATAGTAGTTGATGAGGGTTCTTCCACATGTGTCATGTCGATTTCATGTTGGAAAGCTATCAAATATCCTCAAGTTGTTCCTTCACCTACTCTCTTAACTGCATTTGATAGTCATTTTCATAGGACACATGGAATTATTCCAGCCTTTCCCATCAATGTTGGGGGCAAGGTGGTCAATATTGAGGTAGAAATAGTCGATGCAAATTTGGATTATAATATTCTATTGGGACGAAATTGGATTTATGAAATGGATGCCCTTGTATCATCATTACTTAACATCCTATGGTTTCCCAATGAAGGGAGAATTGTTACTGTTGATAAAATGGAATATTCTCCAAAAGAATCCAATGCATCCTCTAATTCTTCCATTCCCTTGCTGAAAAATGCCAAGCAGTCTATTGAAAATTTAGGAGTTGGAAGGTATTCCTCGTTGATGGGTACTTTTGATCTTCCTTCTCCTATTGCTCGAATAAATGCCATTTCAACATCCAAGGCCCCTTATCGAAGAGAGTTCTTCAAAACTCATTATTTTCTAGATCCTTGGCCCTTACCCTCTTCTACTACCACATTAGAAGAAGGGAAAGTGGGTGGAATGGTATATCCCATGTTTGCAGTTGAAATTTCTTATCAATTTATAGTTAATACTACAAATTTCGATCCTACTCCTCTTTCACCGTAGGATTTGAATGGAAATGTGGCTCTGGCTTGGAATCTTGAGTCTACTTGTTCTCTGGACTGCCTTGATACTATTTTACCATATGAGGAAGGAATCCTAGAAGCAATGATGGGTATAGAAAGACTATGGGATGATTTGCATCATCGATCATATTTTCTCCTAGATTTGCGTGAAGTAGAATCAATTTTTTCTATCCCTTTGTCAACTGATGATGTTCACACAATTTTAAACCCTTTGGCTCCAACATATAATTTTGCCAAAGGTAACATGTCTGTCATTTCGGAAACTATTCTGGTGAACATCTCAAGGAATCACAATATTATTGAGAATGTTTTCATCAGAGCCGAATGCTCCCCTAAATAAATTCCAATTTATACTGATATTTTTAAAGAGTTCCGTGATGTGTTTGCTTGGTCTTATGAGGAAGTTCTTGGAATTGATCCATCAGTATTCCAGCATGAGATCAAGACTTATGTGAATACGAAGCCTGTACAACAAAAGCTTTGGCCAGTGAACCCTTGGAAAGTGACAACTATCAAAGCCGAGGTTGAGAAGCTACTTAAGGCGGGTTTCATATACCTCGTTCCCTTGACTAAGTGGGTCTCAAATCCAGTCCCCATTGATAAAAAAACAAGGAAATTAAGGATTGTTGTTGGATTATGGGGGCCTGAACCAGGTTCGATGTTATTTAGCCAAACAAATCCCTACACTACTGACCCTTTCGGCATCACCCCACAGAGCGCAGAATGAAGTCTCACCCAAAACAATATGGGGGGATGCTAGAACCAAGTTTCTGCACCCTTGAGATGTTTGAGATGTCGATTTAGTCCAACTAGATCTATCTTCGCGCAGGTCATTTTGCGCACTTGTTCCAACCTTCAATACCTTCACGATCTGTTATAATTGCCTTTTGTGCAGCCTTAACTAGGGCTGAGATGCTTTCGCACTGCTAGGGCAACGAACTGCACTATTTCCCCAAACTACACCGTGTATCTTACTTTTCTTCTTAATAGATCTTAGTTAACTTCGCGTAAATAGATATTCTATCTTGCATTCATTTAATCAATACAGTTATACACATTTGCGCATCATATAAGTATTAGAAGTGAATTTCATACCCAAGATAACAGATGCATAAAATAGGAAATAAATACACAGAAATGATAGGAAAATTCTCTTTATCAATACTTCTACTGTTACAGACTCGACTCGCCCTGTGCACTCAGTTGCAGGGGTCTGTGCACTCAGCTGCAGACTACTAGGCCTCTATGCACTCAGCTGCAGAGCCTTCTCCTACTCTACGACCCAAAAACTAGACTCTACTCTACAGATTTATCTCGCATACATCATATGTTCATCCTTCCTTATCAATTGATTTCTTTCTTAACTACTTAGAGCCTTGCTCTATTTATACAATCCCATGGTCTGCAGACCATGGGTAGATCTCTACAGCCGACATTACAATAACAAAACTAAGGGCGGAAAACCCTATGACCATTTTACAAACTACGCGCGCCGCACCCACAAAATGCGGAGTCTTTACATCAGAATTACAATCTTTGGTCAAAATCTAGGCTCTAAGCCACAAAAATTCCCTTGGGGGATCTCGTGCTCAACAGGCCCCCAACACAAACATCATGACTCACCCCCGAGTCACTCTGTTGGTGCAGAGATCTTTGTGCGAAGACCTCCCAACTTTGACTGGATCGCTACAAGCTCGACAGTGCACTGAGCGGCTGCTTACTGTACTTCCTCAACACACTGTTCAGTGACCATTGTGGCTGAAATGCTGTCCTGGATCCTTTCCTTCATTGCTTGCAGTTGCGTGAGCTTTGCTTCAATGGAGGCTATAATGGTGTATGCCTCATCAATCCACGACTGTAAGCGCGAGTTCAAAACTGCTTCCTTATGCCGAGCAGCATCCACCTGCTCCTTGAGCACTTTAGCCTGCCGCATCCTCACGAGCCTCTGTGTAAGGGAAACCATCTGTGTGGTCCCTTTTACTTTGTCGTATCTCTACTATAGCTCCCGCACCTCTGTCTCTAGGTGATGTATGTTCAGGTCCTCTTGCAGGGTGGTGAGAACCTCGACTGACTACTGGAACAACTTTGTGTAGTCTGTCACTGCACTATTAACCTTTGCTATTGCTGTTGTAATCACGATGGTGCACTATTCCATAACCTCAGTGGAGTTGAAGGCTGCGCCTTCAATTGTAGTTCTGGTATATGAAGGTTTAGCTCCAGCTGAACTCTGGCCATTTCCTCTTTTGCCTCCGGAACCCCTGCTGCTAATTTCTGGACACACGCTTCCACTGGTTCTTCTACTTGGATGGTCAACTCTGGGACCATCTGGCAGGCTTCCTCTACCACCTTCACTATTTTTTTATTCTACGCCACTACATCATCACGCTGCAGGCTCAACTGTTAAATGTTGATGCGCTACTCGCTCATTGCCTAGAGCGCGCGACCCTCCCTGGATCGTAGTTCTGTAGTGACTCCATCTTACAAAATATAGAGTGTCTCCCGAGGGAGTGCAGCTACGTTTAATCTGATTCCCTTCAACCCACTGAACATAGGCCTGTCAGCCTCATTTTCCGTAACGAGTGCCCCATCTAGCAGCACTATGGTGTTGGTCATTCAGGTGTGCGACATTTCCTCGGCCGTGGACATGCCTACTTTGAGGCTGGTTGACACAGTGCCAGCCTGTGGAGTGCAGCACCTGTAACTCCTGTATCTATGCCTGGAGAGCCCCCAACACCATCTAGTGTTCCTCCTCAAACTGTTGGAGGGCCTCCATGGTGACATCCCTCACCGTCTCGCCAATGTTGTGTAGATCCCCCTCAGTTAGGGTGATTGGGTCGAACGAAGTCTTTGAAGCCTTTGACTTCTTTTGTGGCCCTACCTTCTCTCTTAGGCACATACGTTTTAGCTGAGTGGACGCTATCTGTGGGTCCACGCCACCTTTCTCTATGTCAGTCTCTGGCTCAGGCGAAGGCGACTTCTGTCTTTTGCTTGCTTCTTCTGCTATCTTCTGCTGCTCTTTTGCTAACTTCACAGTGTCATGCACCACCTGGGCCTTAGCCGCTGCTTCTTCCTTCCTACGTTTCTCTGCCAACTGTGCTATCCGTAGTTTCACCTCTTCCTTCTTCTGCTGCGCAATGGACTTCCATGCTTCCACTGCGGAGCCAATTGGAGCACACTACTCCGGCGGTCATGACTCAAGGACCATGAAGATGACATCATCTATCGCTAGATAGGGTAACTCGCGCCACATCTTTGCGGGGTCCTTTCGCACCCTGATGTAGACATGGTGAAAATCTGCCTTGAACTCCATGAAGATTTGCAGAGTGTGGGCGATAACCACGACTTGCAATTAATCTCCATTCTGATGTTCATCTCCATGAGCACCCATAATATTTTGTTGTCCCTTATCCTTTGTGTATCCCTTGTTGCCCACAACGAAGAATACTTCACTACCTCCAGAAGGTCCTACGCGATCATCGAGAACTAGCTATCTTCGGGAAATTCCCATGCCACTAGTACTATGGACAACAGAAGCCATGCATAGTGAAATGTTTTTCCTTGCTCCTGTGCCTTGCAGAAATTCTCAAGGAACTCTTCGCATAAGTAGTTTGCCCAGTTGAAATGGACCCCTTCTATGCATTGCACTACTAGTGCAACCACCGGTGCGGCCACCTCATCTGCGTGACACTTCGCATAACCTTCCACGCCAGTATCGGCATCGCGACTTTAACTGCAGGGTTGTTGATGCTGGAAATGGCATACCCTCTATTCTTCTTCTCTAGCTTAAAATTCTTCTTCATGGCCTCCGCAATGGCCAAATCATCACTCTTTCCCTTCGAGATGTTTGCTGGGTCTCCCTTTGTAAGGGAGCCGGGTAATTATATGAATCAAATGGTCTGTGATGGGGATGGGCTCCTCCAGCCACAAGCACCCATCATGCACCAGGCAGAGCAATTGCCTGATGACAAAAATGGTCACTAGGGCATGATGGTAATGCGGCACCCAGAGCAGGTTTAGCAACCCTGCTTTCTTAACTCCTCTTAGCCATTTACGTGGCTCCAATTCTATGATTCTAACCGGTGCGTCTTTCTTCTGGCGCATGCGCTGTGCGACCACGAGATGCGGGAACTTCTCATGGTCCGTGAGATCCCAATCCTCAAACTTTAGCATGGGCACTCGTCCCAAGTGCGCTCCTTCAAAAATAATGTCATCAAGGAGTAGTGGAGTCTGCAGAGAGCTCTTGCTCTCATCTATATCTTTGGGCACCTTTTCTTTACCCTTTCACGGAGGAATATATGCGGGAAGCCTGGTAAGAGGGTCCGCACCCTAGGTCTCAACCTCCATTTCTACATCCTCCTCTTATAGGATTTCTTCGAATTCTTCTTCCTCATCGACCTCCAAATTGATAGCCTTCCCCTTTTCTTCCATGGTGAGCCTATTCCCCACTGAATTTCTAGATGATACGCGCACCGGTACCATGGCGTGCTTGTCTTTCTTGGGTCGCAGCATGCACAACGATTTAGGGATTTTTGCAACTATCCCGACACTTTCTAGGGCTTCCACTTCCATAATGGCCTGTGTGGCTTCCTCGGCGGTCATTACTCTAGTATCCATGGCTTCTTTAGGTGCTTCCATAATGTGATTCCACAAGTCTCTCAATGTGTCAAGTAATTGCTCAAGCAACGAATTCGCCTTCAGAAGATCGAACAAGTTTGGGTTCATGAGTGTCTGTGCGCGCAACAACTCAATCCTCAAATTGCCAAGTGTCCTTTGCTGGATAACCCTTTGTAACTTATCTCACCTTTTGAATTTGAATTTGACCATTCCCCCCACATTCGGTCCATTAATGCTCGATTGGCGGAAAATTTTCAAGAATCTAGCCCATAAAGTTTGCCTTAAATTCCCGTCGCTCGCTCCATTTGGTCTCAAACCAAGCATCACATCGTGAGTAGTGACTGTAATGGTCACTTTCTAGCCAACCTGCATGGCAGTGTAGCTACCCTTGCATTGTCGCGAACCCTGGGACACTTCGCTATTGTGCGTAGTCCTGACATCGTGCAGCTCCCGTGCAGAGTAGTTTATAGTACCGCGCCTCCTTTCAGCTGCCTGGAGCACTAAGACTACACTTATGTTAGCTAGTTAGATGGCCGAGCCCCCTATGTATCTCTTCAAATGACTGCCATTGACTTTTCCTAGGAGGAGCTCTCCATTTAACTTTACCAACTACACCGCGCCACCATCTGTGATCTCCTTAGTAACATACGGTCCTAGCCAATGCATTCTAAGCTTCCCTAGGAATTTATTGAACTTACTATCACACAACAATGCCAAATCATTCACCTTGAAGGTGCGCAACTTAGTATGTCGATCGCGCTAAGCCTTTTTGCGCTGCTTTTGGAGTTACTGGTGAAATCTAGCCAAAAATCGTTCTTCCTCGAGCTCCTCCAACTGTGCGAGCCTCTCCTCTAGGGCTTCACGATCCATCATACCTGTGAGCACTGCTATGAATAGACTAGGCACGATGTATTACATAGGCATTACAACTTCCACTCCATAGACAAGCCTAAAAGGTGTCTGTCTCTTCAGCTTCTTGCATTTCATCCTATAAGCCCATAATACTGTAGGTACGTGCAGGTCCCAATCACTTCGCTGTGCATTACATAATTTGTTCAGTGCATTGCATACCTTGCTGAATGCTTCTGCGTGTAGAATCTTTTGCATAATTTCTCTATTAGGCCCCTATACTACTAGTGTAACCCCTTATTGTTATTAGTACAACCCACTTATTATATTGATGTACCCATGTAGTGCCCATATTGTTACTATTGTGCCACATAGAAGCCCACTATTGTTATTATTGTGCCCTTACATTATTATTGTTATGTCGGCTTTGATTATGTTATGACCCCTTAGACTCCTATATATAGAAAGGAGGTCTTTTCATTTGTATAATCAAAGAATTGTTCATTTATGTAATGTAAAGGAGGTTGCCCCCTCGAAGAGGCTGAATTCTAAGGCGTTGATCTATCTTTTCTATCTTTTCTTGAGCTGGTTTCATAACATTTGGTATCAGAGCTTTGGATTCTAGGGTTTCGCTGCTCCAAATAGGTCATCGTGGCATTTTCGCTATAACTTTTTTTCTACGAAGTTGCAAAAACACCCATTTGAGAAGAAATTGCGCTGAACCTCAGGTCCGAATTTCAGAGCTTTTCGCGCTATATGTGCGGAGATATGATCTGAGGAAGTTGGTCTTTTTGCAGACTCCTAAATTACATTCCAAACAGGTGACCTGGGGAAAATTGTCATAACTTTCTCTCTAAGGATCGGATTGAAATTTCGTAAGAAGGTACAAAAATAGGACAGACTGTAGTTTCTTGTATGCATTTTTCATATCCAAAGGTCGAAACAGTGACTCGTGGCACATCGTACAAGTTCGCTCTACTGAACAAGTCTATAATCAAGTCACTGTGGGAGATTTGGCATAACTCTTCCTTGGAGAATCAAATTTGAATAAGACTGGTGGCATTAGAAAGAGGACACAGAGGGCTACTATAGGTCACAATTTTAGAACTTGAAGATCTGAAATTACAGAGTTACAGTCATTTCAAGATCGAGCTCCTAAAATCAAGAAAAAGCGAGATGAGGAAGTTTGATGGCAAGGATCCGATAAATTGGATACTACAGATGGAGGAATATCTTGATCTACATGGTGTACCACTGTTACAAAAGGTATGTATTGCATCTTTATATTTAGAACCAGATCAATTTTTATGGTATAAAGGGCTTTGTTCTCGTAAACCGCTTGTTACGTGGTCAATTTTCACGGAGGAAATGATAGCACATTATGAGGATACAAAGAGAAACACCTTGTTTAGCCAATTGATAAATCTCAAACAAAAGTGTTCAATGGAAGAACACATTGAGGACTTTCAAAAATTGAATATAAGGGTAAATGATATTCTAGAGAAGCAAAGGATTGATGTCTTCATAGGTACTTTAAAGGATAACATTCAACATGAGCTTCGTCTTTGGGAACCTGATTCATTGGAGAAGGCATTCAAGTGGGCAAGAAAAATTGAAAGCGAAATTATGGAAACAAGGAATCCAACCACTCACGACTATAATTATGTAAGTTTTCCTTCTCCTAGCCTTCCACAACCTACAAGGGTGACACCACAACAATTGGAAGAAAAAAGAGAAAAAGGGCTTTGTTACAATTGTGATAGCAAATGCACTAAAGGTCATAAGTGTGCTGAGAAGAAATTATTTTACATAGATTATGAAGAGGAGGAAGAAAAGGATCAAGAAACATCAAAAGAAGTGTATATACACCAGGAACCAACCATATCTTGTAATGCATTGGCCGGAATTACCACTCCTCAAACTATCAAGATAGAAGGACATATCAAGAAGAAAAATGTTCAAGAAGTGAAAGATCACATCGAGCATCAAGAAATGAATTCGACCATATCTTGTAAAGGATTGGAAGAAATTACCACTCCTCAAACTCTAGAGATAGAAGGACATATCAAGAAGAAAAAGGTTCAAGCAGTGAAAGATCACATCGAGCATCAACAACAAGTTCTCCAACTTTTAAAGGATAACGCCACTTCGGTGCAAAATCAAATGAAACAACAGGTAGATCAACATCGTAGTGAAAAATGTTTTGATGTAGGTGATTGGGTATTTTTACTCCTACATCTCAAGCAAGCTATTAATGAGAAGGAAATGTTGGCAATACTACATGCACTTAAAAAATGGCGACCTTACCGAATGGGAAGACTCTTCAAGGATGAGGATGTGGAAGCATTGTTTTGTGCTATTTCTATTATCGAACCAGATTGGATAAACGAAGCAAGGGATGAATGGAAGAAGGATGAAGAAGTATGGCCACTTATTCAAAAGTTGCAAAAGATCCCAATTCAAACAATATTGCCAGAAATTGAAGAGGAAGGAAAAATCATATTGGAACCTAGACCAATCACAGAAACAAGAACCCGACAGCTACGGAATCAATCAATTTTAGAGTATCTCATCAAGTGGAAGAACTTACCTGCTGAAGATTCTGCATGGAAGGACAAGAATTTTATACAAAAGCATCAAGAACTACTCAAGCATTGAGGACAACGCTTTTTGAAGGAGAGGGGCATGTTAGGCCCCTATACTACTAGTGTAACCCCTTATTGTTATTAGTACAACCCACTTATTATATTGATGTACCCCATGTAGTGCCCATATTGTTACTATTGTGCCACATAGAAGCCCACTATTGTTATTATTGTGCCCTTACATTATTATTGTTATGTCGGCTCTGATTATGTTATGACCCCTTAGACTCCTATATATAGAAAGGAGGTCTTTTCATTTGTATCATTGAATAATTGTTCATTTATGTAATGTAAAGGAGGTTGCCCCCTCGAAGAGGCTGAATTCTAAGGCGTTGATCTATCTTTTCTATCTTTTCTTGAGCTGGTTTCATAACATTCTCTTCCTGCATAATGTCTTCCCAACATTAAGAGCCATCTGCGAGCTCCCCCACCCAACACATGCTTATTGACCAGGTCTTTCAGCGTGGAGCACATGTTCATTCGAGCAGGTTGGGGCTCTTTTCCATAGGCCTGCATCCTCCTGGCCAGATGCGCGTGCAGACCATTATGTCCATTGTACTTATTTGTCAGTCGTACCCTAGTCTTCCCAAATCATGTGCGCATCATTCCCCTACATTCGTGCCAGTTTTCAAAGCTCCCTTTGTGCGTACCCCACCATCTCGCGTGCGTAGCGTGCAGTACCTAGTCCAAGGCCTGGAATCATTGCTTTTTTGGCACCTCCCTTTAAAATTTATTCAAGAAAGTATCTACCTCACTTAGACCATCATAAGTATGGTCTCTTACTTCTGTCGATATGCAGCGCAATGACCTTGTCATCATATTACAATTCAGTGTAGTTACCTCATGTAACTAATTCTGCCATTGCTCTGTTTCCTCATCCAAATCCGAAGTATAGGAGCTTTCACACTCCCATGAAATCCGCCCATGCATAGTGGGATTCACCCGATCTTGGTTTCGCTCTATTATCTTATAGATGCATTCCAAATCATCATCACTTTCATAGTCGTGCACTGGCTCCGTATAGCGCGATTCTTCAATAGGGTCCAGGGGTATAATTATGCGTAGTGACTTCTTTTCGAAAATCAATTTTTGCTTTTCAGATTGATCACCCCGTTCATGTCAGTGGCCCAATCAATTCCTAAGAGCGCGGTCTAGGGATTGTTGTCATCAACAATCTCGATCACTTCAAAGTCTGCTAGTGCACTCGCTCCCTCAATATCCACAGTTATTCCCTGCAATTGTCACATCGGAATTATTTTCTGCTAGTTTGCCATCCTTAGCTGAATTGGAGACCACTACAGCGCAGGTCGCCCCATTCACTCCCATGTATGTTTCAGCATAACATTCGCATCCGATCCTAAATCCAGGATGACTTTATCCATCTCATATTCTCTGATCTACACGATTAGTCTCATCTCTCTTCCCATTCTTGTCTTATGTTTTCTGATCTTCCTGACTATGCACGGTTCTCCTGGCGTGGTCCCAACACATCTATTAATGAGTTCCTGTAACCCTTTCACCACCTTACTGTCGCGCAGTAGCTTCATACATGTTTCCAAGAATGTTGTGAGCATAGATGGGTCCATCTCCAGCTCCGGTTTATCTTTTCTTCCTGAAGTGGAGGCATCAGCGAAGCTCTTCTTATCTTCCATGAAGGTTTCCTGAGTGTGCTCCAAATCAAACTCTGCTTCTTTCGCCGGAGCTTTGAAAACTGAAGTACTATCTTCTGGTTGTTTGCCTTTGTCATCTCCCATTGCGATTCCACTTCAAAGCACAATGTTCACATTCGGATCTTCCTTTTGTAGCTCAGACCTCATCATCTGTAGGTTTTGAGTCGTGGGAGGCGGTAGCGCTCCTTTGTCACGTACCTTAACTATCAGTGTAGGACAATCTTTTGTCTCATGATCAAACAAGGTGAAATACAAACACGACGGGTGAATTGGATTCATGCAATCACGAGCATAATGTCCTGGCCCTCCGTAATTGTAGCATATCAATTGTCTGCGACCTCTTCCAGGTCCTCCTTCGCCTCAGCCTCGTACGCACCCCTAAAATCCTGTTCGCGCCAATCCTGCATTTTGCTCAAGAGGCTGCGTTTCGGCCTGAACTCTATAGGTTGAGTTCTATCCATCATTAACTCATAGCTTCTACAAGTGCACTCATCATGTCCCACTGACCTACAAAAGTTGCAGAACAATTTTTGTGAATTTTGCGTATACTTCTGTAACAAGTGACAACTGTCTGTGGCATATTTTCCTGCTATTTGACAAATCGCACTCCAAAAAGCAGGTGTCGTGCTAGGTCCTGCTTGCACTTATGTTCTTAAGGGCATCGGTCCTCCTCTTGCGAGCTAATTTGTGAAAACCAGGCAGTGGTCCTTGTCATGACCCTGACCCTTGAATTTTACGCACCATACCTCTTCATGCACTTCTGGTCGAGCTATTCTGTCCTGTTTCAGACTCTGCATCTTAAGGCATAAATTCTTCAGCTGCGTGTGGATTTCCTGAACTCCTAAGTTAGGATCCTGCATCGGGGTCTCAGGTAGCCCAATAGAAATCTCTAAGGCCTCCGCCTGAGTCATTATCTTCTGTTGCGATAGAGCGCTCCTTAAATGTGGCAATTGCGAAGCTACAAACCACTCACAATGTTGTCCATCTGTCAGATTCATATTAGCTTTGTGAATCATACATTTCAGCCTTTGATCTAGCTCCCAAGGAGTCTCGCTTGGTAGCATTGTGATCTCTTTGAATACAATGATTGATTCTACTTCAAACTTTGGCCTGCTAAATTCTCTATTTATCACTACTTGGATATCCGCGATTCTCGCATTTGGATTATCATTGGAGTGCTTAATATACCAGGTTAGCGCGCGGTCTTGCAGGGTGCTAACCAATGTTTCTTTATTTATATTGTCATTTGTAACTCCTTGTGCTTCTCATACAACCCTTACCACAAACCAGAATGGTTCGGATCCTCATTTCCCAAACCTTTGAACATAGGCAACTTCATCGTGCTTTCCATATTGAATCGCGGTGGTGGTAGAGGTGGTACGGGTGAAGATGGAGGTGATGGTGGTGAAGCTAGTGGAAGTGTGGGTGGAGGTGGTATTCATGGAATTCTTTGCCTTACCAGATGGATCGCACTTCGCGGTGA
Source organism: Pinus tabuliformis (assembly GCA_031772625.1). Lineage (NCBI taxonomy): Eukaryota > Viridiplantae > Streptophyta > Pinopsida > Pinales > Pinaceae > Pinus > Pinus tabuliformis. Next base: position 223,030,592 of record CM062814.1, on the reverse strand, counting down.
GACCTTCGCGAGCTCTTCCTTGTCCCCCCGTGGAGGTGAAATCAAGGGGCTAGTTTCTGGTCCCTTATTTCCTTTGTTCCTGTAAGCTTTTCCACTTCACGTGGCCCTGAACATAAAGGTAACTGCGTAACCCTCTTTTTGCACAATAGCATTTTAATCCAAGTATTCAAATACTTTACGTACTTACCTCATAGTCCTTTGAGAAAGCGTCGCTTTGCCTCACTGTAGCTAACTGAGGTGTCAACAACGAACTCAGTAATGAATCCTCATGTAATAAGATCGAGCCAATGATCAATGGAGCATGCGATCTTATGCCCCGATGCCTCCAACCTTCACACTAACTCTGGGGTCCACACAATAGGACCGTCAAGTTTCCACCTTCCTTGGCTATCTACTAGCTTCACGATCCACTCATATAGCTCAGTAGGGAAGGACGCGAAGAAGATTTCGTGGATCTCCATGTATAGGTAGCAGTCTAACCACTCTTATTTTGACAGTCATGGATTCCTGTTCTCCTGCGTTGTGAACTCGTGAATTCTTCTGTCCAACCAGCCTTCAATTTCCTTCTTAGTTGGATTCTAATGATACGACATCAGACATCTCTATGCAGATTCTGGTCTTGGCAACGAAACCATTTGTTGGCTTATGGGGGCCTGACCCAGGTTCAAAGTTATTTAACCAAACAAATCCCTACACTACTGGCCCTTTCAGCATCAGCCTGCGGAGCGCAGACTGAAGTCTCACCCGAAGCAGTATGGGGGGATGCTGGAACCAAGTTTCTGCACCCTTGAGATGTTTGAGATGTCGATTTAGTCCAACTAGATCTGTCTTCATGTAGGTCATTTCATGCACTTGTTCCAACCTTCAGTACCTTCGTGATCTATTATAACACCTTTCGTGCAGCCCTAACCAGGGCTGAGATGTTTTCGCGCTACTAGGGCAACGAACTGCACTATTTCCCCAAACAACACCGCGTATCTTACTTTTCTTCTTAACAGATCTTAGTTAACTTCACGTAAACATTTATTCTATCTTGCATTCACTTAATCAATACAATTATACACATTCATGCATCATATAAGTATTAGAAGTGAATTTCATACCCAAGATAATAGATGCATAAAACAGGAAATAAATACACAAAAATGATAGGAAATTTCTCTTTATTAATACTTCCACTATTACAGACTCGACTCGCCTTGCGCACTCATCTACAGGGGCCCATGCACTCAGCTGCAGACTACTAGGCCTCTACGCACTTAGTTGCAGAGCCTTCTCCTACTCTACGACCCAAAAACTAGACTCTACTCCACATATCTATCTCACATACATCATATGTTCATCTTTCCTTATCAATTGATTTCTTTCTTAACTACTTAGAGCCTTGCTCTATTTATACAATCCCATGGTCCGCGAACCATGGGTAGATATCTATAGCCAACATTACAATAAAAAAACTAAGGGCAGACAACCCTATGACCCTTTTACAAACTACGTGCTCTGCGCCCACAAAATGCAGAGTCTTAACATCAAAATTACAATCTTTGGTCAAAATCTAGGCTCTAAGCCCCAAAACTTCCCTTGGGGGATCCCACGCCCAACACTTGTCCAAAAGATAATTTCCCCACACCTTTTATTAATCAGATTATGAATATGTGTGGGAAATGATATTTTCTCCTTCATGGATTGTTTCTCGGGTTATATTCAAATTACTATCTTTCCTAAAGATCAACATAAGACAACTTTTATTTGCCCTTGGGGTACCTTTGCATACAAAAAGATGCCTTTTGGCCTTAAAAATGTTGGACCAACTTTTTAGTGGGCCATGTCCTATGCTTTCCACAATATCAAATATATCATTGAAGCTTATTTGGATGACCTAGCTGCTCGTTCTCGAAAGAGAATCGATCATCCTCATCATCTTCGATTGATTTTTGAGCGATGTCGTTATTATAAAATCAGATTGAATCCAAATAAATGCATTTTTGTTGTCACATCCGGTCGGTTATTTGGATTCATAGTGTATACTGAAGGGATTCACATAGATCCTTTCAAGCTTCAGGCAATACTTCAATGTCCTCCTCTGTTTATCATCCATCAACTTCAAAGTATCCAAGGGAAAGCCAATTTCTTGAGGAGATTTATCGTCAATTGTGTTGAGATTAAAAAGGGATTTATGATATTACTGAAGAAAGGAGTTCCATTTCTATGGGACAATTTTTCTTAGCGCTCATTCAATTCTTTCAAAAAAGCATTTAACTCTTCTCCTTTACTGATTCGACCCGATTATAGTAGGGATTTCCTCTTATATCTCACGGCAATAGAATCAACCATTGATATGGTTATGGTTCAGGAAGACGATGCTCTTCATGAGCACATGATTTATTATCTGAGCTGAGGCTTGGTAGGTCCTGAATTATGATACTCTCTTATAGAGAAATTAGCTTTGGTAGCTATTCATGCTGTCCAACGACTTCGACACTACATTCTTCAAAGATTTTTTTTGTCTTAGTGGATGTCAATCCATTTTAGTTTTTTCTCAGTAGGCGAGTGATTGGGGGAAATATAATAGATGGATTTTTATTTTACAAGAATTTGATCTCGAGTTCTTGTCAGCCAAATCTAAGACACCTTTAGTATTTGTGGAATTAATCTCAGAGTTTCCTTGTGAAGAAGAAATGGTTTATGAGGAATCATTCCCTAATGAACATCTTTTCCTTATTTATTCACAAGATCATTGGTATGGGGATATTATAATATATCTTTAGACTTCGAAGTTTCCTCTCACTTTTTTAAAGGATGAGCGAAGAAAATTGCATCACTTAGCCAAAATTTATGTTATTATCGGTGACACTTTATATCGTCACAGGGTTGACACAATCCTTAGATGCTGTTTAACTTTAGAAGACGCTGAGTTAGTGCTGAATGATTTCCATGGTGGAGCTTGTGGTGGTCATCTATCTAGGCTTGCTACAGCCCAAAAAATCTTGCGTGCAGGGTATTTTTGGCCTTTGATTTTCAAAGATTGTGTTGAAGCGGTCAAAAAATTCCATCCTTGTCAGGTTTATACTCTGAAAATGTGCGCTCATCCAGGTTCTCTCTTCCCTGTTATTACCGTCGGCCTGTTCACAAAGTGGGGCATTGATTTTACAACTTGTAACCTGCCTTCGACAAAGGGTCATAGGTATGTTATTGTAGCATTGGACTACTTTACTAAGTGGAAGCTATGCCCACTGTTGTGAATGATGGTGAAACAAAATCCCTATTTCTATTCAACCAAGTCATTTCTTGCTTTGGTATTCCAAAGGAGATTGTCACTAACCATGGCAGTCATTTCTAGAATAAGATGATGGTTGACTTGGCTCTCAAGTTGGGTTTCTGGTAGGAGCATTCATGTCCTTACTATCCTCAAGCCAATGGTCAAGTGGAAGCCGTGAATAAATCCTTGAAAGTTATCTTGCAAAGGACAATTAATAAATCTTGATCCAATTAGCATAGCATGTTATATCTTACACTTTGGGCATACTGTATTTCGGTTAAGAATGCTATGGCTTTCACTCCTTTTCAGCTATTTTATGGTTTGGAATCGATCTTCCCCATGGAATGTGGAATTCCTTCTCTTTAATTAGCTGTAGTAATTCTTCCAAACACTTCCAGTCCTGAAGAACGCCTTGTTTATTTGGAATGTATTAATGAGCAGCGTCGAGATGAAACCAAAATTAACGAAGCTCATAAAAAGAGAGTGAAGGTCCAATATGATAAGGCTGTGCATCCTAGGGTTTTCCCTGAAGGTGACCTTGTCCTGGTCTATGACAAAGACAAAGACACCTTAGGGGTAGGTAAGTTCAAACCCATATGGTACGGTCCTTTTATCGTTAAAAAGGTCTTGAAAAAATGAGCTTACAAATTGGTTGATTTTGATGGAAACGAGCTAGCGGAGCCTAGAAATGGGCTCTATCTTAAAAAGTATTATGCCTAGGCTTCTGCCTAGCATTTGCTTGGTCTTGTAGATATTGTATATATATGTGCATATATGTCTATAGGTTTCATAGTGATATCAATATTTTTGATCTTCTTTGGAAGGTATCGATGGGTGATCTGGTATATCTAGGGTTCGTCGATGGTACTAGTCGATATAACCGGAATTTGGCTTCTGCGGCTTGGGTGAGAGAAAAGGGGTTTTCAGATAGGTACACACACTGATCACAGGTTGCAAAAATCAGAGATAAAACTGAACAAAGTGAAGCAAAGAACCTCAACTGCACAAGGCAAGGGCTGATCAACGCACCTGTTGCACAGAGAAACTGAATTGCAGTGCAGGTAGCCCTCTCGGGACCTGCGTTGAAATGCAGAACCTCTTCACATAGCCTGCGCTGGGGCAGAAACGAGACTTCTATCAAGGTTCTGGGTCACGGTTTGCAGTTTAATCTATGGATTTTGGACGAGTAAAAGCTATCAGTAAGGTACAATTAGAGGGATGATTTAAAGGAGGACTAAGAGCTATCACAAAGGGAAATTAGAGCATTTGTGGATCAGATGTTCAAATCATAAACAAATCCAGTGAGAGGATTGAAGCAGCAACTACTTTGCATTTGATAATGGCAAATGCAGTTCGATTGCTACTTCTGTGTTTATGAAGCAAACAACAAAAGAAACACAAACAAACTAACTAGACACGCTCCCCAGCGGAGTCGCCATTTTGTTGTTGGGAAAAGTATATATTCAGAACGCCCCTATCCCACTCTAAGGTGTGACAGTGCCTTAGCAAGAAACAAGGAAAACTACTTGTGTATTCTTCTTTATGAAATGTAAACGAAGAGGAAGGATAAACTAACCTGTGTCTTGCGCTAGTTTGTTGATCCAATCGCTCTCCTCTTCAACAGCTTCCAACTCCCTGCTCCCTTACCGGCCCAGCTTCACCAAATTCCTGCAAGATCACAGAAGAGAGAAACTACACGAAGATATAGATTTACATTCATAAAAAGCTTAGGATCAGATTAAGCTAAACATGCAAATATAACAAAACATCACTGATACACAAGCATGTAGAAGAAACTCAAATAGTTTTATTGATGCAATAAGAAGATCCAGGAGGAGATACAACCAAGTGAGTCCCGATCCAGCATCTACCTCCCAGCAAAGGAATCCCTTCCTCACCTCCAACAAAGCATAAATCACCCAATACACTAATCTCAATCTCAAAACCAACAACAATTCTCTGCAAAGTACAAAATTCCAGCCTCTGGATCTCTGGGATGAGGGATCCATATATAGATGTAAGCAAAGAGGATGAGTCAGCTTATGTTTTGACTTGTGGCTTCTCTCTGTCAGTTCTTGCTTCCACTTGGAGGCTGAGAGCCTCTTACTCATCCTTGGTCGAACTCAGTGAGGCAAGTGTCATTGGAGAAGATTCTAGAAGCTTCCATTGTCTCTCCACCTCGTTGAATGACTCTGCCACTTGTCATTTCCCGCTCAACACACCTGGGTAGTGCATTCAAGTGTGTTGCAACGCACCTAGAGAGTATATTTGGGTGCTTTGCAACGCAATCAGCTAGTGGAGCATCTGAATTGATCCTGATTTGACTAGTTTTGAGCAGTTTCTGGTGGAGAACTTCTGGGAGAAGCTGTCATTGGTTGACCTTGTTTCTTTAGGAGCTGGAACAACATCTTTAGGGACTTAGGATCCCTTGGTTTATGGACATTTCATGCTTCTAGCTGTAAGGCACAAAAATGTCTATAACAGTCAGGCATTTTACAGTATGAATGATTCTCGAGACGGGACGTAAAGTTGCTTGGAGGCTATTGAGTTGAGTACGAAACGATTCACGACATCACTGTTGAAGTGTGGGGATCCGAGCAAGAAAACAATGTTTTCGATTGCTTATTTCTGTAGCTCGTTTGTGCCTCCTTTTAAGCAACGATTTCTTATTTCTTGAGCTCATTTGCGCCTCCTGGGGCGTTTGTTTGGCTGGAGTATGTATTGTTAGGAGTCGTTTGTGTAAAGATTACAATCATGCTTTACATTAAGTCTTCATCTTACTGGTAGTTTCATCTCAATGCCAGATGCACTGATACATTTTGAATGATTGAGTTGTGACACAATATTTGATAATTGACATTTTTCAAATTGGCATCGTTGTTTTTATATGAAACAGAACAATATTATGAATGGAATTGAGAGTGCAAATATGATTGTTCTACGTTGTGCTTTATGCTATTGAGGATATTTTTTTGGACTTAACGCTGTGCAGATGAATATGAATTGAAATTTGAGTTTGCTGTCCAGTCACATCAGAAGTAAATTTTTTTTCCATTAAGAGCAAAATTTTTGCAGCAGAAGTATTTTTTTTGTTACATTATGCATTCAAGAGGAAGAGAAAGATATTTCAGAGGTAGGGGGGGCAGAAACCTTCAAGGAGAAAAGGTAGATTTGCACTGCAAGCTACCATGGGACAAAATTGAGCAGCAAAGAAACCAACAGAAAGGTAAAACTAATGATACAGACAAAGGTAAAGCACCTGAATCCGCTCACTATGTTGTGGCACAATGTAACATTGGAGTAAATGAAGATTTATCTAATGCTTCACTTGCTTCTTGGAAAAATGATTGGTTGCTTGATTCAGGAGCAACCTGCCACATGACTCATAGAAAATATTTTTTTGAAGATTTCACTGACAATGTTGATGGAGTAGTATACTTTGCAGATCAATCAAAAATCAAGCCATCAGGGCTTGGCACAATCAGGCTTAAACTTCCTGGTATTCCAGACTTTCTTCTGCATCATGTTCTATATCTCCCATAGCTCAAGAGAAACTTGCTGTCCTTGGTCCACATTCGCTAGCAAGGTCACTCCATTCATGTGTTTGATGGCAAGCTTGAGGTAATAAAAGCATCTGACCACTCACTTGTCATGAGGGGAATAGAAGAAGAAAGGCTTCTCAAGCTACAAGGAACCTCTGCTCATGCACAACATTTCTCATACAATTCTCATCATGAAGAAGGTACACTTCCATCAAGTTTATTATGGCATGCTAGATTTGGACATTTGAACTATGACAGTCTCCGCTTGTTGAAGAAAAATGGTGTTGCTGGTTTGCCTACAATTCCTAGGAAACTTAAGCAATGTGATGCTTGCATTCTGGGAAAGCATAGCAAACAGTCTTTTCATGATTCACATTCAAGAGCACATAGGAAACTTGAACTCATTCATTTAGATTTATGCGGTCCAATGCCTATTCCTTCTGCAAATGGAAATAAATATATCATGACATTTATTGATGACTACCCCAGAATGTGTTGGGTTTATTTATTGAAGAACAAATCTGATGCTTTTCAAACATTCAAGAATTTTCATAATGGATTGAAAATGATGCACAGTCTCATATTGGGTCTATTCGCACTTATAATGGAAAAGAATACACATCAAATGAATTTGAAAACTATCTTCGCCAACATGGGATCAAACATCAAACAACTGTGCCTTATAATCCCCAACAGAATGGTGTAGCTGAAAGAATGAATAGGAAAATCTTAAATATGGTACGATCCATGCTCTTCTTCAAGAATGTAAAGATAATGTTTTGGGTTGATGCTGTTCTATGTGCTGCATATATAAAGAATAGATGTCCATCTAATGCTATTAGAAACAAGACTCCTTATGAAATGTGGTATGGACATGTTCCTTTTGTAAAGCATCTCAGGGTCTTTGGTTCCACCTGTTATGCCTTGATACCAAAGGTACATAGAAAAAAACTTGGTGCTAGAAGTCGTAAGTGTATCTTTCTGGGATATTCAAACACCTCCAAAGCATACCATCTTTATGATGAAGTAAATAAAAAGTTTGTTCTATCTAGAGATGTAATTTTGCTTCAATCATCCAAAACTGACAATGTTGTTGAGTGGCAACTTGATCACTTGGATAGATTCGCAAAAGCAAAATCATTTCAAGAATTTCATAATCAGATTCCACATCTTGAAGGGGGGATTCCTATACTAGATCAACATGTGGAATCTTCTTCTAAAGAGCACTCTCCCCCGCATGAAACTCCAACAACGAATGATGCTTTAAGTGATGTGATTGATAGAATTGGGAGACTCTATATTGATTCAGTCCCAACTCAATCAACGGAGCAGAATGAACCATTTGAGAAAGGTCCCCCAAAGTGGCTGGCAAAGACACTTGAAAGTGTTCATCCCGATGAAGTTGGAAAGATAGGAACCAGAAATTCAAACTGGCAAAATGGAGGTGATGTAGATGACTCTAATTCACCTATTGATATGGATGTTTCTTATGATTGTGAATTGAACTTGTCTACAGATTTTGAACCAACTTCCTTCAAAGAAGCTGCTTCTCATGATGAATGGAAAGAAGCGATGCAAAAGGAGTATGATGCCCTCATAAAGAACGACACTTGGAAGCTGGTTGATCCTCCATTAGGAACCAAACCAATTGGCTGTAAGTGGGTCTACAAGAACAAGTATAAAGTTGATGGCTCACTTGACAAGCACAAAGCTAGGCTTGTGGCAAAAGGTTTTGCATAGAAGGAAGGGGTCGATTATGAGGAGACTTTTGCCCCCACAGCAAAATGGGCTACCATCAGGACACTTTTTGCACTAGCAGATCAGAATGGTTGGAAAGTCCATAAAATGGATGTAAAAACTACTTTCTTGAATGGAGATCTAAAAGAGAATGTTTTTATGTCCCAGCTTGAAGGATTTGCTGTGAAAGGACATGAACATAAAGTATGCAAACCTGTGAAGTCCTTGTATGGCCTCAAACAAGCATCGTGATCCTGGTATGAAAAACTAACTGAGCATCTTCTGAAACTCAATTTCAAACATTTTGATCTTGATGATGCAACTTTATTTGTCAAGAAAGTTGGCAAAACAGTTGTATATCTTGTGGTATATGTGGATGATCTTTTGATGACAGGGAACAATGAAAGCTACATTGCATCCATAAAGAAGGAATTTGGGAAAAGTTTTGAAATGACTGATTTGGGTTATGTTCATTACTATCTTGGCATTGAAGTAACCCAACATCCAAAGTCCATATTTCTTTCTCAAAAGAAATACATTGGAGATCTGTTGAACAGGTGTGGCATGACAGAATGCAACCCTCTTACTACTCCAATGGAACAAAACTTAAAGCTCACATCTATTGAAGGAAAAGAATTTGAGGATGTAACAAAGTATAGATAGCTTGTAGGAAGTCTCAACTACCTAACTACTACCAGACCAGACATTTCGTTTGTTGTTGGAATCCTCTCCAGGTTTATGCAAAAGCCTTGTGAGGGACATTGGCTTACTGTAAAAAGAGTTCTAAGGTACTTGAAGGGAACTCAAGACTTTGGAATCAAGTATACACAGGTGGATGACTTCAGTTTGATTGGATACTCTGATTCAGACTTCGATGGAGTTACTGCCTGGACTGACAGAGACTCAGTCATCCTCATTCGAGGAAGTAGTAGAGCAACCTGTATGGGTTGATGTAAAGGTGGAAAGTATGAATCCATTGTAAACAATAGTGTTTGGGAAGTGGTCCCAAGAGCAAAAAACAAATCAGTTATGGGTTCGATATGGATTGCCAAGTTGAAGCATGTAGCAAACGTAGCATAGAAAATTACAAGGTCAGATTTGTGGCCAAGGCATACTCTCAGGTTGAGGAGTTTGAATATGAGGAATCCTTTGCTCCTGTAGCAAGGTACACATCCATCAGAACAATCCTTCTATGGCTACACAGATGGGGTGGAAGATCTAATAGATGTATGTAAAAACAACATTCCTCAATGGAGTTATTGAGGAGGAGGTGCATATCGAGCAACCAAAATATTTCGAGACTTTTAATTGAGATTCTCATGTATGCAAACTCAAGTGACCATTATATAGTCTCAAGAAAGCACCCCATGCTTGGTACACTAGGATCGATAGCTATCTCACTGAGTTAGGCTTCACCAAAAATGAAGCAGATACAAACCTATATCATATTTTGATAGAAGTTAGATTGTTTATTATTGTCTTATATGTTGATGACTTGATTTTGACTGGTGATGAACAACTAATCAGATCTTACAAGGAGGAACTTACAAGAGAGTTTAAGATGAAGCACATGGGCATCATGAACTGCTTCCTTGGATTGGAAGTATGGAAAGGTGATGGGGAACTTTTTGTCTCTTAGGGAAAGTATGCCAACAAGGTACTTCAGAGGTTCCGCATGGACAGGTGCAAACCCATGGACACTCCTCTAGCGACCAATTAGATGAAAGAGGATGCCACTTCAAGTGAGGAAGTGGATGCGACTGTTTATCGACAGTTGGTGGGTTCACACATGTATCTTGTGAACACACAAATAGACATGTGCTTTGTTGTCAACCAGCTGAGCCAAGCTATTGTTAGGCAAACCAAACTATTTTGGAGGGTAGCTAAGCATGTTCTATGGCACCTCAGAGGAACTACGCAGTTTGGACTTTGGTAAAGATGGACAGAGGGAGTGAAGTTGTGTGGCTTCACTGATGCAGATTGGGCAGGGAGTCGATCATACCAGAAGAGTATATCAATTGGAATTTTCAATGTTGGGTCCACAACAATTTCTTGGTGCAACAGGAATCAAATATTTGTGGTACTTAGGTCGAAAGAAGCAGAATACATGGCTATAAGTCAAGCAGTATGTGAGGTGATCTGGACGAGAAAGATACTTGTTGGCTTGTTTGGTCAGATGATGGATGCAACTGTGATTTACTGTGATAATCAGAGTTGCGTCAAACTCTACGAAAATATTGTTTTTCACAATCGATCCAAGCATATTGATATCTAATATCACCATCTATGAGATTATGTGTAGAGGTAGATTATTTTGTTGCAGTACATTTCGACAAAGGAACAAGATGCCAATATTTTGACAAAGGACTTGTCAAGAGGTAATTTTGAGTTCCACAGGTGCAGGATAGGGGTGGTTGATAATCCATTTCTTGCTAAGAGGGAGTGTTGAAAATGCAGCAAGAAAATCTCAGTTTGATTTTGCCTTGGTGAAACTAGAGAAAATTAGAATTTCTATTTCAACAGAAATCTTGGAGGTAGTTAACTAAGGTGACATGGCACTTGTCACTCAGCTAACTCAGTTAATTTTAGTTTGGGAAGCTTGAGTTCATATCATTATGATTGATTTATAATTTGTAGCAATCTATTTCAGATAATTTGAGTTATTGTCAGTTTAACCAGTTCTAATTATCAGAAGAACTAGTGGAGGTCAAGTTGTGGAAGTGGGACTTCAACCACACTTAGTGATAAACTAGTTAATTGATCAATCAACCTAAAATAATTATTGCATGCAGAGAATTCAATTTACCCAATTTAAATGGAGATTCCAAGGCATTGTACTATCAGTTATAGCATATTCCAATGTGTACATGTGGTGCACGCAGTCAAAGGAAGGACCTAAGGGAATTGCACAATTCAATAGTAGGGAATTCCTAAATAATAGGGGCCAATTTCCCATAGGAATAGTGCAAGGAAATATGAGTTTGGAGGGCTTGAAAATAGGATAAGTTTTTGTCAGAGTTAGTCAGTCAGGCAAAGGGATAGACTATACACTTGATAGGTGTGCTCAATCTTGAGAAAGCATAGGTAATTCATCTCTTATCTCTCATTAATCCAATATAGATAGTAAGGGGTTTTGATCAGTTGATTTCCCCTAGATAAATCTCTATGCATGTGTGATGTTTCCTTTTACATGCCTATTATTTGTTTTCTAAATAGTGAATTAACTTCCACATATCAATGGAGTAGCTTCAAGCCTTGTGATTTAGTAAATTCTATGAGAAGTTTTGAATCTAGACATTAATTTCTACATGTATTGGCCATGCAACACCTCCACTCAACTAACAACAAGGCAAGTGTAACACACCACCATCCAACTCAACAAAAACAACATGATAATGAGGACCATGACATCCTCTTGCTCACACTTTGTATGCAACACCTGCAAATCATTGCTCCATCCTCGCATCTCCATGCTAGTATACATGCCAAAACCAATGCAACACATCGACCATGTACAAACCAACTCCTACAACCCATGTGATGAGCACCAGTATTGCAGCAAGAATGTTGCAACTCTTAGGGCTACCAGCTTTAGTTTATCAACCTAGGGTTTGTACAAACTTGGAGGTGACAGTGTTGTATACACAAGTAAAAGTGAAGGTTCTTCCCTTTTGTCACTATTCAGCTAGCGAGAGACCATTAGGTTTTTCAAGCCTGAATTCTATGGATTCAAAAGAAGGTTGATTATTGATGAGGGAAAGAGAAATATACTCTAAGAAAAATCTTGTCTACTGCAATAAGGAAAATGACTAAAATCCAATGCTAAAATCACACCATTTTCTAACTAACTGCTAAGAGACTATGCTTCAGAAATAATGCTAAGTTAACATGTATGAAATTCTATTGTCCTAAGCATGTAAGTTCAAAACATCAAACATTACTACTGTGCATGTAAATGACTAGAATAAATATGTTTTTCTTTTTATCTTTTTTATTGAAGAGTGTGAAAGCTAATCTCTTTTGGTGATGTGGTAGGTGGCTTAGGAATGTTGGTGGATGGTTGGAAGGTTTGGGAGACCCTTAGGTGACCTTGTCTAGCTTCCTAGAGGCTTTCCCCTCAATTCAGCCTCAAAATAGGCCACTACAGGAAAACCTACAGGATGTCCTAAAAACCTACAACATGTCCTAAAAACCTATAGGATTCCCTATATTTCTACAAGATACAGCCGAGAGAAAAATGATGGGTGCTGAAGGTGATGGAAGGCTTAGGGAAGGTGGTTGGTGGATGGAATGAAGCAAGAAAATGCCTAGGATCACTCAGAACTCAAAACCAAGGTTGGGAGATGGTTGGATTTTCTCAACATGCTTGGAGAAGTTTCCTTGTAAAATGATGAAATTGGTGAGGGTCTTAGTGAAAGAAAAGAGTGATCATGGATGGATGAAGTTTGAAAGAGGTTGTTGTCTATGAGATCTCTCTTTACTTATGAAACACCTACACTGCATCAAACATTGATATTTACCCAAAAATCGTGTAAAAAAGAAGAATTTCAATAAGCTAGGAAGACATAGTTTAATGAGCTATTTGTCTACTTCATGCATGAGGAAATTTTGTAGCTAAGATGGAATCACTGATGAGATCTACTATCAAGCTGAAGATGGAAGAAATGATGACTAGGTCCTACTCTTGCAAATTGATCAAATGTTGGCTTAAGTACATAAAACTCTAAATTCTATGAGAAAGTAGAATTCTGTCTTTTTGGGGCTGCATAGGAGTCCTTTCCTCAAATCATGATCCATGAAGGAAGAAGTGAGGCCAAAACACCTATTGACAACTTTTTGATGGTCCTTTATCTCTTGTAAACTACTGGTGAAGTAAAGCACAAATGGAAGCAAACGAATAAACAAACTGATCAAATCTACACTGCTTGTAATGAAATACTTCTAAGGACAATTTAACCATGAATCTATGAAATCAATCTAAGAATAAATATACAAAAAGAGGAGCCTTTTCTGATAGGGTTAGGCCCTAACCCAAGAGCTTCAGCCCTTTGAGTTAACTCAGTACTGGATCAAGAAAAAAGCTCATTCTCATTATCAAAACAGAATATTACATAGCAATGTCTTCCACAAGTTTGGAGCTAAAAAATAACTTGTATTTTTATAGAAAAAATTCAAATCCTAATGAGGCTCTAGGCCTCTTTATTTATACAACTGAAGTCTCTAACGACTTCCTTAAATATAGGGATTCTCGGCTCCCAAACTCGAGATAAACTAACTCTTTGACTGTCACTTGCCCGACTGCCTTTTGATCTTCATGACTTGGCTGCTTGTACTCCGAGCTAGTGTGATTGATGGAGGAATATTCGAATGAGGGAAGAGTAAATGAGGAGGATTTACCTCCTACAATCTCTCTTCCTTGTCCCATTCGAGTTTCATCTCTTAATCTTGCCAAAATTCCCTGATTTTCTCTCACAAACCTGTATTCAATGCACATTAGTCCACTAGGCATAATATCTCACTTTGATTCATCTCATTAAACAAAATATAATCAAAACATGTAATAAATTGTGAGAAGAGTTGATTTAACTAAGCTAGGAGGTTAATTAAGGTCCATATAGTTACCCAATTATGAGGCTCATCATCAACCCCTAATAGAAGTGTTGCTCATCCTCTCAGAAACTCAATCAAGATCCATATCTTTCATAGCCCTAGTGGCCTCCCTGACATCACATGCTTCCACTGCGGTTTCCTCTTCTTGTGCATAGAATCCTGCCTTCCTTTCTATCTCCTCCCACTACTTTCTGTCTTCCTCTTCCTTCCTTCCTTCTAACATCCCCAAGAGTAGTGTTGGACTGAGTCTCAAGCTAATCAAATTGACTTTGAGCCTTTGGATGGTTTGCTTGTACATGGGTGTCCTGTTTAGTGCTTCTCTCATTCTTTGAGGAGAATGGTACTCTTTGATTTTCAAACTGTATGGCAAAGTATTCCATCTCCTTTGGCAAGCTTGTATGTTTTCATCCCCTAACAGCTTGAACATATCCTCAAAATGTGTAATTGCTTGCTCTTGGATAGCAAGATACCTGGGTGCAAGTTGAGGATCATTTGCAATTAAATTATGTGTGCTGATGACAACCATTGGATTTCACTGCTCAACTCTTATCATGAGAGGCTCTGTTTGTTCCCTTGCTAATATCTTCTTCATTTCTACAGCGCTTGCTTCCTCATGGTTCACCCATGATGCCAAAGCCATCAACCGAAAATCCCCTAGTTTTTCATTAGGGTCCCATATATTCAGACCTGTCAAGGCCATGTTATGCAAGTAGAACTTAGACATCTTAGCCCTATCCTCCAATGTTATTTGATCACAAAGATCAATGAACTGTCTATAATCTTGGAATGGCATAGTGACTCTCCGTGCTAGGGTCTTGATTTGGAACTGCAGCCACTGTTCCTTAAGGTATAATGCATGGGACTTAGCTAGCATCCTCCACTGGATTGCCTCTAGGGATAGTATGTCCATGGTTTCCAATTGATTCTCTCTTTCTTGCAACTATCCTTTCAACCATGCATTTTTTGCCTCCAACTGAGATTTCATCATGGCCTCTCTGTCCCTCAGGCTACTTAGTTCTTTGCCCATCTCTTTGAGCTTTTCTTCCATGTGACCTATGTCCTCCACTCCCTTGGACTTGGCAATCTGCATCCATCCATGTGTTCTTTCTCTTTCTTTCTCAAGCTCAAAAAATAATGGGATGGAATTTTTTTTTGGAATGAGCCTACCCCCTTCAATAAATCTGTAGTAGCAGTCAAGGTTAGGTTGAGGACCAGGTTCCCTTAGCTCTCGGTCCTCCTTCTTTGTTTCTTCCTGCATACTCCCTTCCTTATCCAATTTTTTAGTTTCTTGTAGGTTTAGCAGAGTTTCCTATAGGATTTCCTCTACATCCTGTAGGTCCTGCTATGTATCCTGTAGGATGTCTTTTCCCTTGGATGAGGAAGATCTAGTCACAAGCCTTCTCACATAAGTGATAGGAGACTTAGGGAAGGTTTGTCCTGAGGATCCTTCTCCATGAATTTTTATAAGAGGATCCATCTTCTCTTGTTGTTTAGGCAATTCTTCTCATAGTCAATCCCCTTAACTTGAGAGTACCCCTTAGCCACCAATCTGGCCTTGTAATTTTCTATATTCCATTTACTTCACACTTTACCTTGAAGATCCATGTCAAACCCACAACTGATTTATCTGTTGTTCTCGGGACCACTTCCCAAACAATCTTCTTTACAATGAATTCATATTCCTCCACCATTTCATCAACCCATATAGGTTTCTCTACTTCTTTCTCTACAAGATTAGTCATTAGATCCATGTAGCCAGTGTACTGATCTGGTGACCTTCTCTGCTTGCGCTGATTTGAAAGAGCACCCACATCCTCCCTTGCATCCCGCACAAGTCTCTCAACTTCCCCAGTCCTTTTCCTACCTTCTCTAGATGGTTCTGCTTGATAGGATGTCTACACTCTCCGATCCTCAATTTGTGGTTGCTCCACAACTTCCTGAGGCTCCTACTTTGGATCCACAAGCTATTCTTTTGGTGGTATCTGAAGGTCCATCTCAAGAGAGACCACATTTATTTATCTTCATCAAATTTTACATCCCTTCGCAAAATTTTCATTCTTGGGGATGACGAGTATACACGGTAGTTGTTGGGATTTTTTGTGTAACCCACAAATACCCCCAATTCTGTTGTTGGTTATAGCTTCTTCCTTGATTCTTTGGAGACATGGCAGTAAACAAAGGCTCAAAAAATATTGAAGTGTGACACATCCGAATTTATCCCCAAGAAATCCTCCTTCGGTGTAATCATGCTTAGAATTCGATGAGGACTCTGGTTCTACAAGTATACTATTGTGTTTCATTCCTGAACCCACAAATGCAGAGGTAGGCCTTGATCATGCAACATCGCCCTCACTTCTCCCACAATGCTACAATTATTTCTCTCAACCTCCCCATTCTATTGTGGGTTGTGGGGTGTTCAACTCTCATCGAATGCCTTCTTTTGCAAATAAATATTTAAATTCATTTGACACGTACTCACCTCCATTATCTCTCCTGAGAGCCTTCACCTTCTTTCCCATTTCTTTCTCAACCAGTGCCTTGAATTCAACGAACTTGGAGAATGTCTCATCCTTCTTCCATATGAAGAAGATCCAACACTTCTGTGATAAGTCCTCAATAAAAATGACAAAATATTTGTGCTTGGCAGTGGAGGTTGTCAAGAAAGGTCCATAGACATCAGAGTGGATCATTTCTAGTAATGTTTGTGCTTTGTTGTCCCGTTCATGGAATGTGGTTTTTTTGTACCTACCCAAAGTACATCCTGATACTCAAGTGCTCCTTTGGGGAGGCTTGTGGTTATCTGTTGCATAATCTTCAAAGCACCATGATGAAAATGTCCAAGTCTTCTATGCCAAATTTCACCAACATCGCGACTCTGCACCTTCTCCGTCTTTGTGCTTAATGCATCAAAATCTGCCACATCTTGCTTGTACAGGTTCTTCACATGAACCCCTATCCACTTCACCTGTCCCATGGCTATGTGACTTAGGAATTCCTTTCCTTTTCTAAAGATCACATCATAACCACAGTCTTCTAAAACTGTAATAGAGATTAGATTTTTCTTTAGGCCTGGAATGAACATGACATCCTTGAGCTTGAAGGGGGAGCCCAGATCCCTTTGAAAGGTTACTATACCAATCCTGGTTGCGCTATACCTTCCGTCATCCCCCATCTCGATGTGCATCTACAAATATTTCTCCTCCAAGTCACTGAAAAAGTATCTACACCCTGTCATGTGGAATGATGCCCCTGAGTCCAAGTACCACATGCTCCCCATCATTGTGCTAGCCATGCATGCAATGAGGGTAAATTCAAGCTTGAAATGTGAAGCCAAAGCTTCAACTGATGCTCCTCCTGAGGTTTTCTTGTTTGTATTCTTGTGTGGACACTTTGTGGCATAACCCCCAAATTCATGACAATGGAAACAATTAATTTTTGACAAATATTTATTCTTTCCCCCTTGATTGGATTCTAGTTTGGATTAAGATTTCTTCCCTTTTCTCGTATTTTCCTTTCCATCCAATGCAAAATTTTCTTCATCCTCACCCTTGAATGAAGTCCCATCTCTGGTATTCCACCTTATTTCCTCCTGTACCAAATTAGACCATAAGCACTCCCAATTTAGTAGTTTCTCCCTCCCATCCACTGAATATTAATAACTATGCCAACTCTTAGGAAGCCCCAGAAGGGCTAGGTTTCCAAGTCATCTTCAGGGAAAATAACACTGACCCTACCCAATTCATCACGACATTGTGTGAACCTACTCAAATACCGCGGTAAGTGTCATTCTTCTACACCTGATACTTCGAAGTTTATCATTGAGCCCCAACTTCACATGGTCACTACTATTCTCAAACAATTCTGTCATTTCTTTCCACATCACGAACGAGTTTTATTTTCTATGGAGAATCGATACAATATGATTCCGTACTCCCTCCAAGATTATTCTTTTCACCTTGTGGAGATCAGTCACTAGTGGTCTTGGAATATTTGTCTTGACATATTCAAGCAATCCATTGTCATCCAATACTTCTTCCATGTGGTCCTTCCATGTAAAAAAAAATTGAGGTGCCTTCCAAGGCATACTCTAGCCTTAGACCATTGAAGGCCATCTTCTAAGCTATGAAGAAATCCTACTACACTGATATTCAAATTCAAACCTATGAGAAACAACTTCAAATTTCCTACGTGAGTCCAACTCTGATACCATGTAGAAATTAGGCTGTAGATTTGCAACTACTCATGAAATTTTAATCAAAATCACAAGACACAAACCTACTCTACTTCTCTGTGGATATTAATTCACAATTTAGAACAAAAATCTCAGACATGAAAGAAGAAATAACACACATGAAACAAGTATTTTTATCTGGGGAAAGAAATATGCTAAAAAACCCAATGCCTGCTTACTTTAATCAAATGAATAGAGATGTATTACGACTGCTTTTTTCAACTGAGCAGAACCTGCAAGTGTATAACCCATCTCCCTGTTCACTGAAGGCCTATGAACCAGACTTAGTCAAAACTTTCCTCTGCTTGATCTCCTATTTCCTTAAACTATTCCTTGAGGAATTAGGCCCCTATTTTTTAGGAAATTCCTCAAATTGAATTGTGCAATTCCTTAGGTTGATCCCTTGATTGCATGCAACACTTGTACACTCAAGACTAGTCTACAACTAATGTAACACTGCCTTGGAATCTCCACCTCAACTAGGTAACTCAAATTCTCTACATGCACTAGCTATTATGTTCTAATTGATAAATTAACTAGATGATCACTGAGTTTGATAGGAGTCCCACTACTTAGATGACCTTCTACTACTTCCTCCAAAAGTTGGAACTAGTTTAACTGAAAACAACCTAGGATAACTGAACTTGATTGCTACAAATTAGCAATCACACATGCTAAGATGAACTCTAACTCCTCCAAATCTAATTTATTGAGTAAATTGGGTAACACAAGCCATGTCACACAAGTTAACATCATCCAAGTTGTTTGTTGATGTGGAAATTCAAAGTTTCTCAATTTAATCAAGGCAAAATCAAATTGAGAATTTCTTGTTGCATTTTTCAACAACTATTTCTTCCACCCGTTTTGTGACATAGTTTGTACAAACCAAAATATATGACTTTTGATTTGAAGGTGGATTAATAGGTCCTACAAAATCCATGTCCCACCTTTCAAATGGTTCAACTACAACTTGTGTCTGAAGGAGCATTTCATCAAACTGAATGGGGTGCCCCATTCTCTGGAAACTATTGCAAATCTGAACATATTTCTTAGCATCTTTAAATATAGTGGTCTAGAAATAGCCCATTTGCAACACTTTGTGTCCAGTCGTACACTCATCAAAATTACCTCTGCATGACTCATTGTGACAGATTTGAGTATGCCATAAAACTCATCTTCTCTAATACACATGCAAATTTGTAGATCTACCCTTGTGTGGAAGAGATAATTATATATCCATGGAAATTGAGTGTGTCATTGAATAATATGTTTCTTTTCTCGAGGCGATAGATGTGATGGGAGTTTTCCTCCTACAAGATAATTTGCAATATCAACATACCAAGGTGACTTAACTGATACAACGGAAAAATGTTCGTATGGAAATCGGTCTTCTACAAGGGAGGAATCAAATGGAGGCGGGACCCTGGACAAAATTTTTGCAACAATATTCTCCTTCCCATGCCAATCTTTTATAGTGATATTGAATTACTGCAACAATAATAACCAATGAGTTACTCTACCATTTGTGACAAGTTTGTTGGCTAAGTACACTATAACAAAATGATCAGTATATAAAAAGACAGGGTAGGTTGTAATATAATGACAAAATTTATTAATAGCATAAATAACAACCAAAAACTTTTTCTCCATCACAATATGGTTTAATTATGTAGGTGTCAATTTTTGCTAATATAATATATAACATAACATTCCTATGTTCCTCCCATTCCAACGCTATTCCAATAGCCATATCAGATGCATTAGAGGATATTGTTAAACTGTAGCAAGAAAAGGCTTCATTTGACTTGTGCCTTAGTCAAATGGATAAATTTGAATTTCCACATCAGTAGAATGAATAGAGTTGTAGTTAGCAGGAATGACATGGCGAAGTCACTTAGTTAAGTCAGTGAATTCAAATTTGTTGGAAATAAGTAGAGTTTTGCATGATTTGATTACTAATATCTAGAAATCTAGTGGAGTTATAGTTAGTGAAACTCAATTATTTTCGCTCTAGTCATGAACATATTCAGTATGAGATTAGTTGAGTAGTTGCAACTATTGTTAACTCACTGTTCTCTCAGTTAACTAGTCAATTTACTAAAAATAGCCCTAATCATGCATACAATTCGAATTGCCTAGTTGAGTGGAGGAAAAAAAAAAAACAATG
Source organism: Pinus tabuliformis (assembly GCA_031772625.1). Taxonomy (NCBI): domain Eukaryota; kingdom Viridiplantae; phylum Streptophyta; class Pinopsida; order Pinales; family Pinaceae; genus Pinus; species Pinus tabuliformis. The sequence continues at coordinate 223,010,046 of CM062814.1, read as the reverse complement.
TAATCAATATTGTATACTAGTGAGTGTACAATGTTTGCATGTACAAGGTGAGGAATTTCTTGGGATTGAACAAGAAAATATGAGATCTTCCTATTCTTTAGGAGAATGAATTATGCAAGGAAATAGGAGGAAGCATGAGGCCTATTTTGACTAAGTATTGGGAAGAGCAAACTTAGGAGGAGATTTGTAGTGCAGTGCAGATTGAGCTTCAAGGATTAAGGAAGTCATTGTAATAGATCTATATTCTCATATGATATAATACAAACAGAGGAGGAGTTTTTCTCCAGTTGGGTTCCCTAGTAAAAAAAAATGTGTTCATTGTGATTGAATGATTGCATGTGTTCCTATTTAATTTTTTCCCTTCCATAGATTGAGTAGAAGAAATTTATGTCTATTATTTTCAATCTGAATTCATTATCAACTACAAATTTTGAGTTATTTCTACATGGTATTAGAGCTATTGAAAAATACACAGAAACTAGATTCCTAATCATCTGTCAAAGAAATTTAAATAACAGATTTGTGGTGAAGAATTTTTCTATAGTGAAGGAAAAAATTCTTTCTATTTCTATGGATTGAGGCTTGAGTATGCATTGGAGGACACTTCAATTATCATAGCTTGGAAAGAAATAATGGAAGTTGTGCTAGATGACAATGGATTATTGGAGTACACTGAAAATTATATTCCAAAAACCAACAACATCAGATGAACAACAACTGGCTTAGTGGAAGAAAGATACTGTAAAAGCTAAGAGAATTATCCTGGTGTTGACGGTGCTGGACCTGCCAGCATGTTAGGGGATATCCCTAGTAAGAAGTCCCAACTAGACCACAAACCTTTTGGTGTAGGAGTCTCAGCAGTGGGTCGTACAGTATCACCTTTACCGTGGTTGTGCACAAAGGCAAGTAAGATGTCCCTATTGGTAGCAAGGGTGTGACATATGCAACAAGTCAAGGAAGGTGCATGAGTGGTTCTAACACACAGAGAGTGAGGTGAGCGTGCCCCTTGGAAACTGTTAAAGCACAGAGTTAAGAAGGGAACACATGATCAAAGATGCATAAAAAATTGGAAGGAAAGAAAGCTAGCAATCCAAAGTGATGGTTAAACCAACAACAAATTTCAGTAAGATTCATGCATACTTATACATAGAAGTCCATATGTGCATGCGTAAGAAAAGAAATACATATATCATAAGAGTAAACAAGTTAGCTGAAATACAATAACAACATACACATGAAACGTGTTGGCTCTATTATATTAAGAAGTGAAAGTTCCAATCATACAATACAACCATGACCAACCACTAGTCCCGACAGCGGAACGTTACAGTCACTTCCGCCTGGTCCTCCAAAGAGATATACTAGCTCTACATAGTGGAGAAGCCAAGGCTCATTACAATACTCTCTAAGCTTTCTCTAAGATACTCCTATCGGAAACTTGGCTGACCAAAATCCCTTACAATGAGTTATGAGGGACTATATATAGCAAAGGGTGGTGACCCTTGATATCCCCTTTGTGACTATTCATCTACCCTCATGACTCTTCAAATACTCTATGACTGTTACATTCAACTATCGACACTTGAAATTCCTCTTGACAAGATGTTACATACAATATGCACATGCACCCATGTGAGGGAAAATAGGCTTGAGGAAGCCATGCAAGACATCACTATGACTTAGAAAATTATGGGAATACCAGTTCTTCGACATCCTCACGATGGTCGATGGTGGCGAACTGATGCCAAGCCCGGTAGTCCACGATGGTGTCTGTGTAATATGTGGTGACATCTTTCTGGAAACGAACTCTTGCCTCTGTTGCATTTGGGTACAGTTCTCTCACTCCTCTATCCAACTCATTTAATAACATGCACATCATTGTCTTGAGTGCATCCAGACTAGAAACATATTGATGCATGGTGTCTGCACTGATCACCAAGTCTGTGCTGGTGGCTATGTGCATCAACTCGTCAAAGTACAAGTCAAGCTCTAGTTAGACTTATGCCTTTGACTTTGCCTCGGTGAGTGTCCCAATAGATGAGATCGCAGGTGCGTGCACAACAACATCCATATTCCTAAATACCTGTGCATGGTAAGCCTGCAAACTAGTGATGAGCTACGAGAGTTCTTCATAGTTCCGGATCTGACTCGGGATGCGTGCCTTTATCTCGGCCACTCTAAGCTTCATCATCTTAGGAAAGTGTAACGAAGCTCCCTTGTATCTCATTGTCCATGTTTTCATGTAGTCAAGAATAGTATGCAAGTTTGACAAGATACATGCTCTCCTAGCACATCACTGCTACCAACCGTTCAGATGGACAACTGCCTTATGCATGGTATCAAACGTGGAATATAATGCCCGCATGACTGTCTCAAAGGAAGATACTTCATCTAGTATCTCCTTCTTTAACTCTGCTTGGGTGGATGCTATAACCAGTTCTCCTCCTTGCTTGGCTATCTGTAACTCAACCATTCACTCATTCTCAGCTATCAAGAAGTGAACACTCGAGCTAGTGGCTTCAGAATATGCTCTGGTAGCATAGGCCAAATGCTGTTAGATGCTTGTGCATGTTAGACATGATTACTCATTCTTTAAACTACGCAGGAGATGTGGTTTCATCCAGAGTAGACACTCTAAGTGATTTCACAACTCTATGCTGTGACTCGTTAAATGATATGTTGTGCATCTCTCCTTTCGGATCGTCTCCAAGGATCTTAGTATCTCCTTGGTCGCTTGGGACTTTCTCTGCTTCTGAATCTAGTGAAGTTGGTGGTTTGACCTCTTGATGGTAAGGCATGAGGTCGATGCATTGCTCTAACTCTTGCTGCTCCATATTCGTATCCATCTGCTCAAGTTATTTCTCAATCTCTTAAGCGAAGTCCTGCTCTTGCGACTACTTACCCTGTTTTCTTTGCACCAGCTGTTCATATGAGTCTACAAACTATACAGGTGCAGTTTCATCTGTCTGTCCATGTTTAACCCCCTGATGTACCTGTCCTTGCTGCGCTTCCTTCTCATGTTTGCGCAACTCCTGTTCCTTCTGGAGTTTCTACTTCAAGTCATGCAACTACTTCACTTTTTCCTCCATCCTCTATTTTTCTCTCTACCTTTGCACGGTCTTCCTATCGCATTGTTGCCTCTTCACCTCAATTGCCAAAGCTAGTTTCTGCACAAGTGGGTATTCTCTAAACTTACATCTTTGTTCTACCTCTACATTGTCGACAATCTTTCTCTTTCCTTTGTCACGCGCTGATATGTTTACCTCTACTGCTGCTGCTGCTAGTACTCTCCTGGATGCTGCTTCATGCTGCCTTGCTAACCATTCCACATCGATGCCAACCAGTTAATTGGGCCTAGAGAAGTTGTGATAATATCTCCATGGGTCTTCCTCAACCCAATGATACGCCCTGTGGATCCACGGAAACTGTACTCTCATGCAATGATCCTTCACAAAATAATGTGAGTCATACGGATTGAAGCTTTGGATGTTGAAAGGATATTTCTTGATCTCCTCTGTTTTGGCATCCGCATGCTTGAGATTCTATATCTCGTACAACCTGATCCGCAACGGAAGAGTGGGCCAAGGTGCCTTATTCTTCTGGTGCAACCTAGCTGACAATTTGGCCGATATCTGGTATGACACTTCTTGCATGACAGATTTGTCCATGGAAAAATTCAGAAAAACATGCGGAGGCTTCTCGATGTTGTACATCCGAATGAAGATGCTGGATGGTGAGGCATACCAATATGCTATGTCGATTAATGCCTCCATTGCTGCCTTCAACATGCAAGGTGGATCCTGCATAAATATCATCTTCTACACTGGGGTGACAAAATGATCTGACAACTATGTGATAAATCCTCTAAAGCTACATTCGGATAACATTTTACAACAAGTATTCACAAAGGTTTCTATTGATGTCCATGCCCACTTCAAGCCTGGGATGTGCTGATGGGAAGAAATTACATCCAAGATGTAAGCGGACATGTAAATTTCTACTTGCTGACCTTTGGGCAATTGTCGAGCTCCTGTTACCTATTCCTTCAGCCTGTGAGCCACCATGTCAGACCAGTTGCATGCTTTTTCTTCACTGGGAAATTGGTCCAACGCGATCACCCAACTCTACGGGAAGGTCTTGGTGCTCTCTTGGCCATACAAGCGACATGTAAATATGACCAAGTATTGATATGCCTTCCATAATATTTTCATCTTGTAAATCTGGTTGGGTGTTCTCCCGAATTTGGCTGGCTCCTTCACCCAGTTCTTTAAGATATCCCTGGAGTTGGCATCACTGCTGTGTATGTTGAAGGGTGTCTCCATGGTGATCACTGGCTTCGACAAATGTACATATGTTGATAATCCCGTGCCCTGAAGGTAGAAATCTTTGTCCTATTGACACTATTCAATGTCATCATCTCGGGATTAGTGCGAGAGATGATCCAATGTATTATGTCTACGCATGGGAATGTAGGATACTTGCATGCAATCTGGTACAAGCTGGACTTGTGAATGTTCACTTAGACTTGGCGGTCTTCGAGATCCTCCCCAAATGTGCCTGAGAATGCATCATTGACCTCTTTCCATTTCAACTTGATCTCTTTGTCTACGATCATCTTGGTGTCTTATAGATCGATAAACTTGTAGACACTCACTCAACTGCTGCTCCAGTTGTGCTTCGGTCATTGTCCTTTGATCCTGCTCTCTTGGAGGCCATTGATCCTGAACTGATGAGAGACAGACGAACATCTACTATATCTGGAGACATGGCGACATGCATGGAAAGAAATATTTCATTTAAAACGAAAGTAAACTTGAGGACTGCTGGAACTACGCAAAAGGTAGTATGGACTGTTGGGAGGTTGGTTGACTACTGGAATTGTGTAATGTGCAATCCAGACTGGTCTGCTGGGTGCTGAGATTACGCAATGCAGAATTTTAGTTGGCAAGTGATGCAAGCCCATGGACTACATTGAACAGTTTTCTGGGCCAGCAATCACTGCCTCTCAGAATTGCACAAAGCAAGACTGGAGGGCATTGACTCGCCAAAATTGTGCATTTTCTGGGAGGAAGGCAGAGCCTTCCCTCTCAGAATTACACAATGTTGTCTGGGCAAGGTAGAGTCTAGGCCAAGGTTGCCTAGACCCACCGATAGACAACTGAAAGCATATGAATATGTGAATGCATGGCAATGCTGAGTGTAATTAGGAGTGAATGATTTTGCATGCAAACAATGAATGCAAGATTCAGAAAATGAAATGACAAGCATGTGTGAAACGAGTCGCCGACTCGGTGACCATTCGTGCAAAACAATGTCATGCATGCGATAGAAGTGAGATTGTAACAAAAACTAAAATGGTGCTTGTACAAGCTAACATGCATGCAAGCGACAACAAACATTCACAAAAATCAAGAAGACAACACTCACACAAGCCAAAACATAAAAAGCGACAGAATGTTGCAAAAAATAAGTAAAGCAGACTTACCTGAAAATAGCTGAGTTGGATGTGCCAAAGACTCTTGGATGTACTATGGGATGTCAAAGCTTCGAGATCACTGTGAATAATGAGCTCTGAAGTGTCGAATAAATAAGTTTGAGTCTCATGATGCGCATGCCACAAATCTAGGAAAAAGTGACACTTGGAGGAAAGTTTCTAAAACGATCTTTGCATGTAACCTCCACCTGTAAAAAATAGCTCTCTAAAATCTAGGGATCCTTTTTACATGTTGCTTTTTGCTATTTTGGGAAAACGCAGCCCATGCATGCAAGTCAAGTTTTCTCGGTCCCGGAGGGAACTGGTCAACCCGAAGGCACATGCACTAACCTGCATGACTGAGGGGAATTTTTGTACAAATTTTTGGGAGGAGTGTTGAGGCAAAATAATTACCTATTATTTAATTGTTAACCACGGGGTTTCGTAAAACTTGCGAAGCATGCGTGCACTGTATATGCTAGAAATTAACTTCCAATTTAGATCAACCTAGCTATGAAACCAAATAATGACAAACCAAATTCACCTATTCTAATTCAACAATCAACTCAAAAGAAATTATAGTACAATTATAGTACAACACACGGAATTGAAATCTTAATCTTTAAATCTTGCAGGAATTGAAAAGCACACCACTCATCCAGAAATGAAAGCAAAAGCAATTATTCTTAACCTATCACACAGGAAAAGATATGAAAGAAAATAAAAACAAATTCTCTTAACTTCTAGGCAGAAAGCAAATAAAGACAATCACTCTTAACCTCTCACATAGGAAAATATATGAAAGAAATATATCTTAATCTATGAAAGAAATAAATCTTAATCTATGAGAAACAATAAATCTCACACATTGTAGGTGGCCAATCCAAGAGCACGAGAGATGGCAAGTTGAGATGATACAAATGCAATCATAACCAAATCAAGGTGAACATTAATCATGAGCATGGTGCCAAATCCAAATTCTATATTCCAAACATGAGCATTTCCCCAACTTTACACATGCCTTTGAAAGGAGAAGGCTCTCCTATTTATACGAGAACATAAGAAGCTACTTCATTAATGGAGGTCCATTATTCTCTCCCTAGATCCCTAAAAAATCTCATAGAGTTACAACTCTAATAGGTAATGATGAGACACGTATCCTCTTTGACCTTTATCCAAATCTTCTTCCATATCTTGAAGGGAATTCGAATTTGAGAATTGGAGGCCACATAAGGGTGCCTTGGAAGCTTCAAAATGACCTACACATGTCATGAAACTCAAGCCACTTTTAAGTATTATCAAGTATATGTCATTTTTCTAAGTTTTAACCATTTAATTCACTTATAATACTAGAAATAATTATCTTTTGGAAAACACAAAGGTAACCCATATAATTATGAAAATGGTGGCTAATGAAAGGTTATATGGTCATGGAATTGTGACATGTGAGTGAAATGGTGGTGATAAAGGTGAAAGTGGATGATATTTTGAATGCATTTTGGAGACTCTACATTCCCCCTAACTGACGTTATTGCATGTCCTCAAGCAATCTACTGTATTGCTTAATCATGATTTTCTTTTGAATGAGCTTGGCTTATATCATATGTCCTTAAACTTTGCATTTGACAATTTTATTTCATTTTTCAAAGTATTCCTTGTCATACATTGGATTGCAACATGTTTGGTTGGTTCTTGTGTGACAAACAAATCTTAATTGGTATTGGTTCTTGTGTTTCAATACCTTGTTTCTTTTTGTTGCAACAAGATTCATTGAACATGTTTAAGAATGCATAAATCAACCATATAATATGCTCATCATTTAGGCATTTATTTGCAAATCACATAACTTTTGAACCATGATGCAATCATAATGATTAGGATAGGTATGTTAAGATGAAATGAAGTGATATGGATGTGATAATAAATGGATGTCCCTTCCCCCCAACTAAAGGTGTTTACGATTTTTTCAAATGAGAAAGGAAATATGGTGAAGTATTTTCCAAAAATTATAACTTCAGTATTCAAGGAATTCTATGATTAAAAGATAGAAAATAACATACCTTTACTTGCCTAGGAAGTGGACAAATTGTGCATATGTAGAGAAGTTGTAGCTGTTGCTGGATCATGGAATAGAATGTAGAATTTCATGTGCTTCTTGGTTGCATAAATAGTGGATGAGGTGGTGAAAGTGGATACTTTATTTCTACTTCTAAATCTGTTGTATCTGCTACAAAATGCAAAATGATATAGTCTTCACCTGCTACAAAACCCGATGGTACAATTCTAGTCATGTGAATGAATGTGTTACTTTCGAGCATGAAGAGAAGTCATTGGATTACCGACCATTATTGAATGTCATTAACCAATTCGAGGCAAACTCGCCATTAATGTCAACGAGTGCCAAGGTAACTAAGTGCATCTTGCAAAGTGCGAATAGATGAGTTGATGTCGAGCCACTTACAAGATCTAACGATCAAAGGACATTAATGTATTCCCATGATTGTCAACGAGAGAACTTGTCATTGATGCATAGAAGCCTCAAGGTACTAATAAAGAATCTAGCCCTGAACCTAGATAATGTGCTGATGTTAATAGGCCAAGACTTGTTAGAAGGGAGGCCTTAAAGAATCCTCCATCATCTAACACGAGTATGAAATGATGATTTTGGAAGGACTATGAATGAAAATTTTTGCAGTGGATCAAGGTTTATTTAATGGAAAGGAAAATGACAAGAGGGTAAACAAGCGAATGGAAAGAAAAAGGACAAATCAACATGTAAGCGAGCTGAATGTCTCTATGAATAGAAATTATGAAAAATGTGAGTGGAAAATGTGAAGGAAACATGCAACTCTTTGCAAGGAAAATGGTGATGACAATGCTTAGCGAAAATGCTTGGATAGCTTGTGAGTTTGGAGAAGAAAAATGATGGCATTTATGGATGATAGAAATGGATTCAATTGGTTTATGTCTCTTGAAATTGGTCGTAGAAAACCAATCATGTATAAATTGGCTTCCTTCAATTCTCCGATTTTCCCTAGAACCTGAAAATAAACATGGCACTAACATTGCAATAAAACGTAAGTGTGTTTAAAGAGAAGTGATCAATTTCTTTTTTATACATACAAAAAATTTCCATAATTAGCAGGTTCATGACGCGTCTTTGCTTCAAATGGTTAGTCCAATTTCACAATTGCAATAATAAATCCAATTTCTAAAAAAACAATTTCCTCAATTTATGTTTGAACCATAGCATTTCATAAAGACAAAGAAATATTATTTGCAAATGCTTAATGATCCCTGCAAAACAATCTTCGATAAAAAATTCATCAATTGATCTTGCAGATAAAGCACCTTCATAGTTCTTCTTCTTTCCTGCATCATGTTTGAAAATATAATCATTATACAAAACCAATAAATTTTGATCATGATTTTCTGATTAGAGTGCGTTGTTGACAAGTAGATCACTGAGTTAAATACATAGCTGCAGAATTGTGGTTCAGCTATAGAATTGCGCAGTTTCTATAGCTAAAATCTTAAATAGGCAGTTAAGTACACATAGCTATGCATTTTTGTTATGAACAAATAACTAGTCCAATCGTCAAATTGATTAATGCCTCTTTCAGAAAAATTAGCAAGTAGATTTATTATTATTATTATTATTAATTTTTTTTTAACATTCAAAAATTATATTTTATTATAGAAATAAGGGAGCCTGGAGGTATCATATTCTATATTTATTTAATGAGAGTCTACAGGATCTGGATGTGATAGAGTAAACATTTAACATATACATATATTCATATGCTACTCCGTTCCTTTTTTTATCGTCTCGTCGATGTTGTATCTCCATTCCATTTTTCTGGTCTCAACCGAAGAAAATGAACGTAAAGATGCAGGTTAAAAACGACCCTCCCACTGTGGAGATGAATGGCAGAGAAATATAAGAAATGCCTCCTGTATCCAAGCTCCGACTAGGACTAGGAGTGTCATCAAAATCATTTGTTGCAGTTCCATAAGTGCAACCATTCAACAATATTACCATAAGTATCACAATTTGAATGACAAAACAAGAAACTAGATGAGTAGAACCTGGAACTGCTAATCTCGAAGAATCCATCACAGATTTTTATATATAATCATAACCATAGAAAATGTCCTCCAACACAAGCCAAATACTATATTTTTTAATTGAATGTTACAGAGGGGGTTGGAAAGAATGCAGAGTTCAGAAGCTGCAAGAGTCCTTCAAACCATATAAATATCGCTTTCTTCTTATGCCTCCATTGATGCCTTTTCTTCTAACTGTGTTGCACTGCTCATAATGTGCAGTCTTTTGTTTGTAACATTATGTTGCTGGTCAAGACTGAGGATACTTCTTTCTCAACATCTTTTAAAATTGCATAGGAGCCACAACTCAAGTGCTTTTATCCAGCTCACCAAGTTGATAATTGATATGGTATTTCTTAGCATCTCAGTGGTGGATCTACCTCCTGTAGATCAGGGAGATCATATCAGGGCCACAATTGCCTTTGTGAATTAACTAAAAACTGTTTTTTCCTCACGCAATTTGCCAAGTAAGGCTCCAGAGAATCACAAATATCTCTAAATCTGTTACGAAATTGAGAAAATCGCTTCTGGGTATTGTAATTGACCCTGTTCTGAGAGAAACCCACGTTTCAGTTTTTAGAAATTCATTTTCATTTGGCTATAAATCATGTTTTAAAAATGACGTTTTTTAGATGCTATGCATTTCTGGCAAATGCTCAGGTAATTGCTGGGTCTTGGAATTAAATAATGGCTGTTGCTTCTCCTACCAATCTCAAGCTGCTTTAAAGTACAAAGCTCAGTTGCCTCTGTAGGAAAGCAGTACATTGAGGAGTTGGAAGATGTTAGGTTGAATTTGTCCAAAGTTCAAGCTTCAGCAGAGGCGAGTGAAACATGATTTTCACGGTTTTTGACAGTGCTAGATGAGAGATAGGTTACAATGTTAGGAAAACCGGTTGCTGAGTTGAATGAAGATATTAAAACAAGGGATAATTCTCAGTGTTCAACAATTCAAAAGACATGGAAAAGGAAGCTATTTGTGGGTGTACACTAACTCTTAAGTTGAAGACCATAGCATGTGAGATCTCTGCATATCACATTTCAAGGATGAAAAATTTGGGCCTGTTGATCCTACCCAAAAAACTCTTACCAGCTATTTATCCTCATGAAATATTACTCAACAGGCTGGAAGTTATAAAATTTCTTTAAATGTTGATAGGGAGGTGAACCTCTTACAATTGCATCTAATCAATTCGAACATCCAATCTTAAATGAGGGCAGGAATCAGAGAGCCAGCTCCAATTTTTTACATAAGTTTGGCACAACAAAGTGTTCCTTCAAGAGTTCGAGGCCAAAGGTTGAAAGGGATTGCATTGAAGATATTAATAAATCTCTAGGAAGTGGTAACAACCATGACAGTGACTGCAAATCGCCAACAAATATTTCCCTCTCCTGTTTTGCAGCCTCTTCTAACAATATTTTTTTTTTTTACTTTTTTTTTTTTTTTATTACGATGGATTTCCATGCTAACACAATTTTTTTTTACAGGTCGCATGAGAGCCTAAATTGTTAATTCTTTTGTTAATGAGAAATAGAGAAGAGAATTGATTTTAGAATTTTCATTTTTCTTATTCAAAAACATGATTTTCTTTTTTTCAAATAAAAGAAAAGTGATTTTTTTTTAATGAAAATCTAACATGATTTTTTTTTTTTTATTATTTAAAATCAAAACATGAATTGTTTTATTGAAAATATTTGTGATGTTAATGAAAATGCAAGAAAATAAATAAAATTCTAAAAGATTTTAAAGTCTAACCACTTAAAAAAAATGCAATCAAGAACTTAAAAATATGCAATCAAGCTCAATTTTATTTCCTTATTTTATCTTACTTGAAAGAATTTTTTTTTTTTTTAAGTATATGAATGTTTCCAATGGAGCCATTTACGAATTAAACTTTCTGAAATGTTCATATCCAAATTTGCAAAATGTATCTAATTGTGTATGAGGACATAAGAAGTCATTTTGACCTTTACATTTGTTGCCAAGATCTCTTGAAGAACAAATGAATGTTGTGGTGCAATCGCGTTTTGATATCATTCCTAAATGTAGTCCTTGTGCTCCAAAGAATGTTTGATCTGAATTCTAGATCCTTTGTCCATAAATTGTTAATATTGAATTTTTTATATTTTTTTTTATAAAAATGATATGTAGCTAAATGATTCATGCATCTACATGCTTAATCATGCATCTAGAAAAAAAACTGAAAAATGAACTCTAGATTAAAAGCTAGTTCCTATGCACACTTCCTTGGCAATGGCGCCAAAATGTTCAGACAAAGTAATTACCTATCATTTAATTTTCAACCCCGAGGTTTCGTAAAACTTGCGAAGCATGCGTGTACTGTATATGCTAGAAATTAACTTCCAATTTAGATCAACCTAACTATGAAACCAAATAATGAAAAACCAAATTCACCTATTCTAAATCAATAATCAACTCAAAAGAAATTATAGTACAATTATAGTACAATGCACGGAATTGAAATATTAATCTTTAAATGTTGCAAGAATTGAAAAGCACACACTCTTTTAGAAATGAAAGCGAAAACAATCATTCTTAACCTCTGACGCAGGAAAAGATATGAAAGAAAATAAAAACAAATGCTCTTAACTTCTAGGTAGAAAGCAAATAAAGACAATCACTCTTAACCTCTCATGTAGGAAAAGATATGAAAGCAAATAAAAACAAATTTTCTTAACTTCTAGGTAGAAAGAAAATAAATACAATCACTCTTAACCTCTCACACATGTAAAGATATGAAAAAGATAAATCTTAATTTATGACAACAATAAATCTTAATCTATGAAAAACAATAAATCTCACACATTGTAGGTGGCCAATCCAAAAGCATGAGAGATGGAAAGTTGAGAGGCTCCAAATGCAAGCATAACCAAATCAAGGTGAATATCACTTATGATCATGGTGCCAAATCCAAATTCTATATTCCAAACATGAGCATTTCCCCAACTTTACACATGCCTTTGAAAGGAGAAGGCTCTCCTATTTATACAAGAACATAAGAAGCTATCTTATTAATGGAGGTCCATTATTCTCTCCCTAGATCCCTAAAAAATCTCATAGAGTTACAACTCAAATAGGTAATGATGATACACATATCTTCTTTGACCTTTATCCAAATCTTCTTCCATATCTTGAAGGGAATTCGAATTTGAACATTGGAGACCACATAAGGGTGCCTTGGAAGCTTCCAAATGACCTACACATGTCATGAAACTCAAGCCACTTTTAAGTATTAGCAAGTATATGTCATTTTTCTAAGTTTTAACCATTTAATTCACTTATAATACTAGGAATCATTATCTTTTGGAAAACACAAAGGTAACCCATATAATTATGAAAATGGAGGCTAATGAAAGGTTATATGGTCATGGAGTTGTGACATGTGAGTGAAATGGTGGTGATAAAGGTGAAAGTGGATGATATTTTGAATGCATTTTGGAGACTCTATAAGGAGCAGCTGAATTCTACCCAGAATTATGCAATTCCTGGGATGAGCTGCACTGCTGGGCTAGATTGCACAATTTTCAAGAGGAAGGATGTTTGATAGGATTGCACAATTTCTTAGCCCAACAAGCTGTCAATCAGATTTGCGCAATTTTGGAGGGAAGATTGGTTCCCCTCCAAAATTGCGCAATTTCCTAAGGGAGCTACTCAACTAGAAACTGTACCAAGTATGGAGTGGAAGCCTGTAAGGGGAGCGAAGCAAGTTATCATGCATAGGCAAGAAAGCTACTGAAAAATCATGAAGCTTATGTACTTGATAGTGCAAGACATTCTGCTAGGATGGTTGGTAGGGAGGCTCCAAAATGAAGCTAAGGTAAAATTTTGGAGGGTGGTTGTAGCCGCTACAACACCTAGAGGGAGTCAAAGATCATGTGGTTTTGATTTCGCATGGAAAGAATACTACTTATGCAATGTCGAAAACCCTCTCAAAGTTATTCGAAAGTAGCAGTGATGTCAAGAAATTTTCATTGAAAGATAAGCTCATGAACATTCAGATGCAGGAAAATGAAACCATTGTTTAGTATGTATCCAGATTCACTCAGGTCAGAGATGAACTTGGAGGAGTAGGAGAGAATATGCCACCATCTGAGCTTGAGAGCTTAGAACTCTTTGTTATTCTGAAGTCTTTGCAGAACTATGAGGATTCTTTTAATGGAAGAGACAAGCTCCCAAATTGGGAGAGAATTTGGTCTGAATTGGTACATGAGCATATTAGAAGAAACATTAGAGATGGACTCTCATCTAAATCTAACATTGAATAAAATTGTTCTATATTTGGAAAATGAAAGAATGCCAAAGGAAAGAAGGCCCAAGGCGAGGTAGAATCCAACTAGAACCATTACAAGAAGGAAGACCTCAGTAAGATTAATTGCTTTCACTGCCATGAGTATGGACACTATGAAACCAAGTGTTCACATAAGAAATCCACTAAGGATCCTATAATAAGAGCATGAAGAGATGCTCTCACTTCAAAATTAAATTTAGATTTCACCCTCATTGCTTGCATGGCAAGCACAGTAAGAAGTAGTGAGTGGCACTCAGAATTTGGTGCTTCATATCATATGAAAGGTGTTGGGTCTTGCAAATGTCATTCATTTCCATTACACATTCACTATTATGTCCATTATATCACCTCCATTTCACTACTATGTCACTACATTCATCCTTATCATTGGGCCACATTTATGTTTTTCCAAACTTTATTAATTCTTAGCCTTTTTAAGTGAATTTGTGGTTAAAAATTAGAAAATAATGTGCATATGCTTATACCTAACAAGTGGGTTGAGATTGTTGACATGTGTAGGTCAAAAGGAAGCTTCTAGAAGACCCTTATGTGGCACTCTAAGGCCAAATTCGAATTTGAGCGGAAAGAATCATGGGATTATGAGGATATGTGTCACATCTCTTAATTGTATTGAAAATCTAAGAAGACATGTGTCTTATCAGTTCCTATTTTGATTAGGACTCTAGAGTTAGAGGGAGAGATTCATGGACTCTCATTAATGAGATGGCTTCTCATCTTTTTTGTATAAATTGGAGATCTCTCTCCTTCATTGGTTAGCTTGTTAGTCTTAGCTTAGCTTTACCTTTTAGTTCTTTAGCTTGGAGTTTGTAGTTCTTCTTTGATGGCTTTGAAAAGCTTTGGAAAGCTTTGTTGTACTTTGTAATTTTGAAGAATTTGAATACAGCTTTGATGTTCTCAACATGGAAGGAGATGTGAAGTAGATGTCATGGAGCATATTAGAATGTAAGGTAGAGTAGATTTTATTTTGTAATTTTGCTTTGATTTCATTATGTCATTTGATTGCTTTCAAGTTTGATAGATTAGAGTTTCCATTCATGCAATTTTATATCATGCAAGTGTGTTCAACCAGTTGATTGTAGATTAGTTTTTCTTTACATGTTTTTGCATCAAATAGTGAAATGAGATTTGCCTCTCTGCTGAACTTTTTCTTAAGCTTTTCAATTTCAATTATGCTTTGATTTCAGTCATATATATTTGCTGTTGTTAGCTAGTTTAGATATCAAATTCTTCATGTTATTTGACGTTATCTCCAGAGCCATGGCTTAACCCCGAAAAACTACTTGGCGAGCTATTGGATTATAAGTGATTTGATTTGATTTTACTTTCATTAATCTGCAAGTAGGTAGTTTAGATATCAAGTTCTTCATGTTATTTGACGTTATCTCCGTAGCCATGGCTTAACCCCGAAAAACTACTTGACGAGCTATCGGATTATAAGTGAAGTGATTTGATTTTACTTTCATTCTGCAAGTAGGTAGTTTAGATATAAAGTTCTTCATGTTATTTGACGTTATCTCCAGAGCCATGACTTAACCCCGAAAAGCTACTTGGCGAGCTATCGGATTATAAGTGAAGTAATTTGATTTTGTTTTCATTTAAATATCAATTCTTCATGTTATTTGACATTATCTCCGGAGCCATGGCTTAACCCTGAAAAGCTACTTGGCAAGCTATCGGATTATAAGTGAAGTAAATTGATCTTGCTTTCATTAGTTTGCAATTTTTGGTTTGTTTGAGTGCAATAGCTTAGATTTTATTTCTGTAATTAGATGGGCAGCAGAGACAGCGATTTCATGATCAGTATTTCATCTTTTGTTTGATTTAAGTCGCTGCATATTTACACTTGTGTTCAAGTATTGATTTGATCAATAGCGTGTTTTGAGATCTTAAGTGCTAAGTTTTGGAAGTTACCATAAGGGACATAAACCTTGTCTTGAAATCTCTATCCATACTTGACCTTTAAAAGTATTCTTAAGACTTTAGAATAGGATTTCCATTTTCATTAAACACTTTAGGAAACCAACAAGAACAAAACCCCAAAACAACATAAACTATAAAACAACGAAGTAAGAAAAAGGTTAACTGAGCACATGGTGCACCACACTTCATCAGTTTACGATACCCGGATTGATAATTTATGTAGAGCAATTTAAGACGTTAAATTGACTAGACATTTTGGTGCCGTTGCCGGGGAGGTGTAATTAGGAAACCTTATTTCTTACATTTAAAAAAAAAATTAATAATTCTTGAGTATGCTCTCCTCCTGCACTTTGTGTGATCTAGAAGATTAGAAAAAGAATTGTTATAAAAATAATAATAATTAATAATTCTTGAGTATGCTCTCCTCGTGCACTTTGTGTGATCTAAAGGATCAGAAAAAGAATTGTTATGTTAAAAAAAAAGGAGACAAAATAAACTTCATCATTTCAATTGATTCAGAAAAAAAAAACCCAACTGCTTTGATAGGTTCAACTGTCCAAGATTGATTGGTTATGGTTTGTAGTGGTTCTCAAAACACTGTATCCTGTTTTAATAAGATTTTGCAACTTAGCTGTGGAATATAGCCTGATTCCGCAGCTAACTGTGAATTCCACAGCTAATTTCAAGGTTTAGCATGTTACAGGCGTCCAATGAAGAAACTGACCACGTGGGCATTTCCAGAATTGTCTTGACATGGATCCTATCTTAGTCATCCAGCCTAGATTGATAAAAAAAGTCAGCTTAAGGCCTTAGTGAAAGTCCTATTTTTAGTATATTTTACTTGAAGTTTTTGTTGCCTAAAATTGAAAATCGTTAATCATTCTTATAAAAGTTCACAATTTCAGAGAAAAAAATAATCAATGGCTATCCCCAATTCCAGTTTCCACTGTGGCCTCAATAGAAAATCTGCATTCCTGCTTGAGCTTTGGCCTTGAAACAAACCTGCAAAATCATAAATATATATATATATATATATATAAACCTGCAATGTAAACAATTCTCCAATTTTTATTGCGGTTTGAAATATCCTCTATTCTTTGGCTTTAACCTCAAATTTGAAAGTTGTGGGATTATTCTAAGCTGTGAAGAGCAAAAGCAATCAAATAGTAGATCATCACCTTCACAGCTTCTATCAGACATACACAAAAATCAGCAACTACAGATGAATTAAGGTTCAGCTAACTCCTTCTCCTGTTGAGCTTCAAAATGAAGATCTCACTGTGTCTGGCACTCGAACAGCCGTAATGACAAACCATGAAAGACTAGTTTATTTCTCTACGCGACCTATAAAAAAATAGGTGAAAGAAATGCCTATTTCGCATGATATAAAAAGAGTCTGACTGCTAGCAAACAACTAGAATAGGTAATAGATAACTAGGTCGATAGACAGGTTGAAGTAGTTTATTGTGTTGATCAGAGGGGATTGTGTCCCACGGGGTTCATCCATTGACGTTTACTTGTTGCTATTGGTTAATGTAAATATTGCAAACCTGAAAACTTCTGCCATTGGTTACTGTAAAAATTGCAAACCTGAAGAAAATTGTTGGAGCCAGAAAGCAAGAACATATGCAAAATACTGGTTCAGGGGTCTTTGAAAATTTCAACACTGTTCATTTGTTATTTTCCTGTGTTCAAATTGCAAATCAAACAAAAAATCCGAATGCAGCAATTCATAAAATGCAGAATAGTAAAAACAGTGATTCAGGAAAACGCAAAATAAGAAAAAACGTCAAACTTTGAATGTATGATCTAGCCAAACGAAGGCGAATTTGGAAAAAATAAAACATGGGTTTTTTCAAAAATAGGGTCCGTTAGATAACCCAGAAATCGTTTTAAGGAATTTGAAGCGGTTTGGGAGATCTCCTTGGTTCTTTGAAGCCCATTATTGCATGCCGCGAAGAAAAAATCGAATTTTAATTAATGAACAGGTTGTGATTTAATTCGGCGTGCTTGAGGAAGTGAATTCTATTTAGGAATCAACTAGGTGCTAGCATTTAATCATGATTACATGTTTTCCATCTTTAATAATTCATCTCACACCTGTCAGACGTGTCTGAATTGAATATGACTCTTACCGATTGATCTGTTTATGCTCAGCGTTGCTAAAACAGCATCACAAGAGTTGGTACTTGTGGATAAATTGGGTCAAAGATCTGGGTCAAAAGAAAGGGATCCTAAGCTAGTGCTGTAGAGTGAGTTTACTGGCTTCCTTCCCAGAAATATGGTCGGGTGAGCGATCACTTGTTATGCTTTCAACCTGAAACGAAAATGTGTACATGTTTGATTTTATTATGACGTGCAAAAAACACTGCAATAAAACAACCTCTGTCAAACAATAATCCCATAAAAAGCACTGATTAAGCTCATGACTATTTTCCACTTCATATTTATCAAACTACACTTACAGCTAGGCTGGATTATATTCTTTGGTTTTAAGTAATTTGAGTAAATCAATAATTAGCATATGGCTGAATCTAGTTTCTAGAATTCCTTTAATCAACGGCCTTGAGAACTATGCCTTGGTACCAATGGATCTTGCTACTGATCATACAGAAGTTGGAGGATTGCATGCTGAATTTCAAAACTAATGGTTTACTGTCTTTTAGCTATAGAATGCAACTTGATTCCGCAGCTAACCAGCAATTTCGTAGCCATTTTCATACGTCTATAGGTTATAGGTGTCAAGGGAGGAAACAAACCACATGGGTAACTGGGAAAATGTCAGTACATGGATGGCGTCCTATTCATTTGATCTAAGTCAATGAAAAAGACCTCGGTCAAAGGGAAGTCAAGGTGTGTGTTATCACTAAGTCACCACACTAAGTCGTCGCATGTCAAGATTTTTTTTTTTTTTTTGAATCAATGAAATGAATAAGTTATTTGCTCACTTTTCTGAAGGTATTGATTAATTTTGGACTGATGATGAAAGATGAATGGCTAACTTTTTATTCAAGATTTTTAGCTACAGAAATTGTGCACATTCAGCAGCTAAACATCAATTTGCAGCTGAAAAACCTCATTGTTCAAATCAGCCTAACTTTCTCATACAAAATCAGATTTTGATGATTCAAGTACCGTTGGAAATATCTCAACAAGATCTACACAATGAGAAATCCACTATTAAAGTTTGAAATGACAAATAATGAAATAAATTTCTGAAAAGAAGCAACATTCAACTTGGGGCACCAATTCCAAAGCATGTATAAATTCTTTTGATTTTTCCTTTGAAAACTTGTTTCATTAATACAAATTCTTAGTTTTGTGTGTAAATATCATAACTAGATAGATTGATCACCTCTCTCCTTTGATAAGTTTACATTCCATTGCAGAAGAAGTATTAGTTTTTTTGCAGGTTTCAAGAGGAAGGACAAATGACTACAAGAGAATGGTGTCTCTCTAGGAGACCAATTTGTTTCATAAAAGGATGATCAGCAACAAAGAGGAAATATCCTAATGTAAAATCAGATCCAAACACTTGAAAAACTTTCAGATACTATTGTCTCCATCTCATCCATACCTCATAATAAACTATTCACCTCATTTCACTTCATATTTTCCATTTACATTCACATACACTTTCCATCTTTTTTTTTGTCCATTCATAACCCACAAAAAAAAAATAAGAGTCTCATTCACATGCTTATTGCCCATTGCCGTTTCTACTCTCCATTGCCATTTTCCATTTTCATCTTCCATTTCTTGTCATTTTCATTTCGCAAATAAGCCCTGCTTCAATGAAAATTATTGAGTCCATAGTCCTTTGAGTCTAAGTTCCTTGTAAAGACACCTTGAGGCTTGCATGCCTTAATGGTAAGTTCTCATGCTGACAAACAATGGGAATACATTAATGTCCCTTGTTCATCAGATCTTCTAGGTGACTCGACATCGGCAAAACTATTCGCACCTAGCAAGATATATTTGGGCATCTTGATTCTCATTATAATCAATGGTGAGAGTTCTCGTGTTGACTAGTGGCATCCATTAATGGCCACTAAGTCAACAATTTCCTACTATGTTCGACATCAGAACATCTTTTCACATAGTAGGAATTGTGCCAATGAGTTTTGAAGACATGAAGACTATTATTTTCAGCAGTTTGGAGCAGATTCAACAAGTTTTAGTATAAGCAATAAAAAGTCATCTTAACTCTTTATCCATGACTCCTCTTGTTCAGCCACTTGAAGAAGAATATGATCAGAATTTTGCAGCCACTACACATATAATTCATCCATTCCAAAGGGTAAGTTAAGGTACATCATTTTCTAACTTTTGACCATAGAATTCCATAAAAAGCTAGAATGATAATTGTTGGGAAAACATTTCTTTTCCTCATTTCATAAAATTGCCAATACCATTAATTTGGGGGGGGGGGGGCGGAGGAGCGTGGAATACATTCATATTCATATCTTGCCATGTCCATATCATATTCAGGAGCCCACATACTTCCAACATATATTAACTATTACATTGTTATTATGAGCATATAATGGCTTTTCAAAAAGTGCTTAAAGGATAAATTGGATATAAAAAAATCATGGTTGTCACACAAGAACCAACTATCATGCAATCCAATAAAGATATACTTTGCAAACAATAATCAAAATATCATTATGCAAAGTTCAAAGATCAAAATAGAATGCAACAACAAAAAAAAATTGGTTGTAACACAGAACCAACCATGTTGCAATTCAAGTAAAACACTTTGCAAAAATATGAAGTTATCAAATGATATCATGCAAAGTTAAGCCAAAGCTCAAGGATCAAAAGAGTTAATGTAATATATATTGCATGTGGACATGCAATAAATTCAGTTGGGGGGTATGTTGGGTCTTGAAAATGTCATTCATTTCCATTACACATTCACTATTATGTCCATTATATCACCTCCATTTCACTACTATGTCACTACATTCATCCCACTTTCATTATCATTGGGTCACATTTATGTTTTTCCAAACTTTATTAATTCTTAGCCTTTTTAAGTGAATTTGTGGTTAAAAATTAGAAAATAATGTGCATATGCTTATACCTAACAAGTGGGTTGAGATTGTTGACATGTGTAGATCAAAAGGAGGCTTCTAGAAGACCCTTATGTGGCACCCTAAGACCAAATTCGAATTTGAGTGGAAAGAATCATGGGATCATGAGGATATGTGTCACATCTCCTAATTGTATTGAAAATCTAAGAAGACATGTGTCTTATCAGTTCCTATTTTGATTAGGACTCTAGAGGTAGAGGGAGAGATTCATGGACTCTTATTAATGAGATGGCTTCTTATCTTTTTGTATAAATAGGAGATCTCTCTTCTTCATTGGTTAGCTTGTTAGTCTTAGCTTAGCTTGGCTTTTTAGTTCTTTAGCTTGGAGTTTGTAGTTCTTCCTTGATGGCTTTGAAAAGCTTTGGAGAGCTTTGTTGTATTTTGTAATTTTGAAGAATTTGAATAAAGCTTTGATATTCTCAACATGGAGGGAGATGTGAAGTAGATGTCATGGAGCATATTAGAATGTAAGGTAGAGTAGATTTTATTTTGTAATTTTGCTTTGATTTCATTATGTCATTTGATTGCTTTCAAGTTTGATAGATTAGAGTTTCCATTCATGCAATTTTAATTCATGCAAGTGTGTTCAACTGGTTGATTGTAGATTAGTTTTTCTTTACATGTTTTTGCATCAAATAATGACATGATATTTGCCTCTTTGTTGAACTTTTTCTTAAGTTTTTCAATTTCAATTATGCTTTGATTTCAATCTTATTTATTTGTTGTTGTTAGCTAGTTTAAATATCAAATTCTTCATGTTATTTGACGTTATCTCCAGAGCCATGGCTTAATCCTGAAAGGTTACTTGGCGAGCTATCAGATTATAAGTGAAGTGATTTGATTTTACTTTCATTAATCTGCAAGTAAGTAGTTTAGATATCAAGTTCTTCATGTTATTTGACGTTATCTCTGGAGCCATGGCTTAACTCCGAAAAGCTACTTGGCGAGCTATCGATTATAAGTGAAGTGATTTGTTTTTACTTTCATTCTGCAAGTAGCTAGTTTAAATATCAATTTCTTCATGTTATTTGACGTTATCTCCGGAGCCATGGCTTAACCCCGAAAAGCTACTTGGCGAGATATCTGATTATAAGTGAAGTAATTTGATTTTGCTTTCATTTAGATATCAATTATTCATATTATTTGACGTTATCTCCGAAGCCATGGCTTAACCCCGAAAAGTTACTTGGTGAGCTATCAGATTATAAGTGAAGTAAATTGATGCTTTCGTTAGTCTACAATTTTTGGTTTGTTTGAGTGCAAGCGTTTAGATTTTATTTCTGTAATTAGATGGGCAGAAGAGACAGTGATTTCATGATCAATATTTCATCTTTTGTTTGACTTAAGTAGCTGCATATTTACACTTTTGTTCAAGTATTGATTTGATCAATAGCATGTTTTGAGATCTTTTAAAGTGCTAAGTTTTGGAAGTTATCATAAGGGACATAAACCTTGTCTTGAAATATCTATCCATACTTGACCTTTAAAAGTTTTCTTAAGACCTTAGAATAGGATTTCCATTTGCATTAAACACTTTAGGAAACCAACAAGAACAAAACCCCAAAAACAATGAAGTAAGAAAAAGGTTAACTAAGCACATATGGTGCACCACACTTCATCAGTTTATGATACCCGGATTGAAAATTTATGTAGAGCAATTTAAGATGTTAAATTGACTAGACAACAGGAAATAAGGAGTTCTATAGCATCCTAGAGGAGAAGGACCGAAAATTACCCATATAGTTTGGAAATGATGGGAGATATAGTAACAAAGAGATTGGAAATGTCACCTTTAAGAGGGATTCAGGCTCCCATCTTCACCTAGATAATGTAATGTATCTACTTGGTCTGAAGAAAAAAATAGTTTCTATAGTTGTACTTGAAGACAAAGGATATAATGTCGTGTTTAGTAGAGGGAAGGAATATCCGAAGCATTCTTTCTACTAGATAAGTAAAACAAATTGGTGTTAAAGTTAAAAATATCTACAAGTTAGAGGTAGATTTCATCATATATGTAGCTATACCTCCGGGAGTGAAGTGGGGCAATGTAGAACCTTAGTCCCATAGTTGCAAAGATTTGGGCAGGGCCCATAGGAGAGCAACAATAGTTATAGTATACTCTTCTTGGATCATTTCCCTTGCTATAGGGGCCCACCATATTCAATAGCAGAAGGATCAGTGTCAGTTAATGCAGTCAAATCTTGAGCGACAATTGCTGAGGCTAGTAGCAGTTAGAGACTCAGGAGACAATTGCAACTCTGAGACATAGTTGATTCAATATTTTTTATGTTCTTAGTTGCAATTGTTGTAGTATCAACAACAATAGTGAGAGGGATTGTTAGTTGTGTTATAATACATTCCTCCATAGGAGAAATATTGGGGTTGTTCAGAACCCTTTGAATGCTAAGAGGGAGTGATAAATTGTAGAAAGAAAAGGCTTCATTTGACTTGTGCCTTAGTCAATGGAGAAATTTGAATTTTCACATCGCAATTTGACTTGAGTTGTAGTTAGTAGAAGTGACATGGCCAAGTCACTTAGTTAAGTCAGTCAATTCGAGTATGTGGGCAAGAAGTAGAGTTGTGCATGAGTTGATTGATATGATATAGCAATCTAGTGGAGTTATAGTTAGTGAAACTTAGTTATCTGAGGTCTAGTCTTGAATATAGTTAGTATCAGTTAGGCTGAGTAATGGTAACTATTGTTAAGTCACTAATCTATCAGTTAACTATTCAATTTACTAAAAATAGCCCTTGTAACAACTCTTGGTTGATTTTCCATGTAAAATATATAATACCAAGGTCACGGGACACATATTCCAAGATGAATGTTGGGAAATCACTATAGTGGGCATCACTTTTGGTTTACTAATGGCTATGGAAATTGGCAAAGGAATTGGAAAATGCAAAGAGGTAATGATTGACATTTAATTATGGAAATAAAGGAAAATAAGAGAAAAGGGAGATGAAAGGTCACAAATTTGCGTGAGAGGGAAATTTAAGGAAAAATGAAGGAAAATGAAGAAAATAGAGACCTTAATGATAAAAGGCTTATGAGGATCATTTCATAGGCTTTTTTTAGTTCAATTTTGGAGCTCTCTTCTATTCTCTCACTTTCTCATACACTTGTACACTTAGAGAATTCTTGGAGCACTCTAGTTTTCACTTGGATTGGACAAAGAAGGAAAATGAAAGAAGGTGAAAACAAGGGAATAGGTGAATCAACAACTACAACTGGATTAGTTGCAGGTATCGAGTTGCATGTATGATTTCCTTACTGGTTTTGGCATGCATGATATTTGCATACTGTCATGGGCATGGATATTTCCCTGGATTGAAAGTGGTTTTATCCTTGCCTTGCCAACCCTGGATAGCCATGGTGTTGTCGGTCTTCCACTTGTTGTTTTTTGATTGGTGCTCAGGTTCCTTATGGATGTGGGTTATGTTATTACTTCCTGGAGCTGTTGGTTGGGACAAATGCTCTGGAAACCCTCGAACAACTTGGGCTGAGTTACTGGTCCTGGAGTCTAGGTTGGGACAAATGCTCTGGATCCTTTGGTGGGTTGAGTTACTAGTCCCTAGAGCCATGTTAGATAATTGCTCTAGAGCCTTGGAAGTTTGTGGGTTGAGTCACTAGTTCCTAGAGCTATGATTGGAACAAATGATCTGGAGCACTTGACAACTTGGGTAGAGACCGATCTAGTTGGTGATTGATATGAACTTAGACAAGAGTGAAAAAACCTACAAACATAATCATCAACACAAATATTTAGCCGAAAAACAATTCATTTCATTAATATAAAAATATTGAACTATGCTTACAAACAAAATGGAAATAAGATAGCTTGGGCAATGGCAGCTTATCTCTGAAAAGAGTTATGGTGGCTACATGCCTCTGAACTGTGTTACAATGAGGCTCAAGGGCCTATTTATTATTGGAAAACATGAGAAAACCCTAAACAACCAAAACCCTAACCCCATGAGATGTAACATCAAGAGTTTGTAGGCCCCATTGGGGTTAGTTGGACAGCCAACTTCCTGGGGTTGTAACTTGGTTATATTATCTCTGTTTGGCACATATGATACCTTGTTGGAAAGATCTATTTGAGTAATATAGGTTTCACTGCAGGCCCCTTCCTATAGCTATGGGCCTACCGAAGACCCCCAAAAAACGACACTTAGGGGGTTAAAACTACTCCGAAAGTTCAGGACCCCAAAAACTGCTAAAAATAGTAAATGCTGAAATGAACAAGGAAACAGATGAAACTAACTGGGGGGTCTAGGTGGAATAGGCGGGTGGCCACCAATATCCACCTAGATCATTCATCCCCCCTTAGGAAGTAATGGTCCCCATTACGTGTAAAGCCTCCATGAGGTGAGGAAATTTCTGTTGAACCTAGTCCTTGGTGAACCACTTTCCCTGGTGAAGAAGTTGGCCTTCTTTGACAAATCAATATAGTTGTATCCTTTATTGGTGAGTGTTCTTGATCTGTGTGTCCATGATATGATCAAGTGTGGCCTATTCCATGTAGTCCGAGTTGAGATCTGTTGGTGTGAGTTTTTTTACAATGTTAGATGTGTCCAACAATGGTGGAAAGTATGGCTGAAGGTGAGCTATATTGAACACTGGGTGCAGACCAAGGAACGGTGGGATGCGAATCTCGAAGGAATTTCCACTAGCAGCCTTGGTGATAGTGTATGGCCCATATCAGAGTGGGAGAATCTTGCAGTGGGGTCCAACAAGGCGCTCCTTCTGCAAATGTAGTCAAAATTTGTCACCCACTTGGAACTTGTACGAAAATCGATGCTGATTGTTGTAGCATCCATCGTCATTTAAATTTCATTTTCAATTTTATCACAAAAAATAAAAAATCAAATATTATGTTCTAGAAACAAAATCAAAAGAGAATGTGAAAGTCCAAAAGTAGTGATTTGTTTTATATTATTGATGGCTTTCAAATCTGATATAAGGTGGGGCCCCGACCCATATGTTAAAGTTCGAGCGGTATCACAAGATATGAGAAAGCATGGGCTCGAGAAGCAGGTAATGTGCTCTGTGGGGAAACAACAAGCATGAGTTATAACTCAGGCTCAACCCCCATAGTTGACCATGACGTCAAGGTGTTTGATCGAGATCTACGGCCTGAGATTGTTGCGGGGGTTCAAGCCCGATGAACCTCCCGTACACTCCGTACCCTTGTAGTGAGCCACCCCCATCGCTCCACTCCATCTCATCTCCTCCATGTTATCCGCCACCCTCATTCACTATCATCCACCTCATTCACCATTCCCTGTCACCTCATCTGCCAATCCATTAATTAGTTACATTAATTACAGTTTTTTACCCCCTCGTTTGAATATTATATGTATAAAAGGCAAGAAAAACCCTGTGGTATTAGTCTTTTGTTTTAGTACTAAGCAACCTTGCAGCCAGTTCAGCAAATCTAAGTCAGCAACCGTCCCAACAACTGTCACCAGCAAACTATCGCCTACAGTCACCATGGCCAAACAAGTAGGTTCCTCATTAGTTATCCATACCGCATTAATGGATGTTGAACGAGATATTTATAATACCCTCTGTACAGTTAAATATCTTTCACTGTATCAAGAGGTCATTCTGAACCATAAGAAGTCTCCTATATTCATGGCAATGGTTAGGTCAGGTGTTCTAGCTGCTTTTGTCCCCAAAACTCATTTATTTCCTGAATTTATTCAATGGCTAGCCTAAGCAATGTACCCCAAGAAATGTTTTGTGATGAATTAGTCAGGGGAAAGAGTTTTTCAAGTTACCTCACAATTAATACATCAAGCTTTGAATTACCCTGTGTTAGGAACTTACACCACCTTCACTGAAGAATCTTTGATTTCATATTATGATAACATGTCTCCTCAAGAAATTTCTCATTTCACCTCTTTCTTGGCCCCTAAATATGGTCAATTCTCCCTAGATGGGAATCTCTTCTCTTTAGAAATATTTGCAGTTAACATAAGACTTGTTTTGCAAGTAACTGCCAAAATTCTAGGAAAAGAAGACTCCGAGCAGGTAGATAAAGTTGCGTTGGGATTTTTCTCCTTAATGATGAAGCCAGAGATAGTACTAGACATTCCAGAATTTTGGGTAGATACTATCAATACCCAATTTATGACTTTGCCTCTCACTTGGTCCTTCAAATTTCCTTCAGTCATTACTTATTTATTTTTATACCAGAATGCTGAACATTTTTCTGATTTGGGGCTGAATATTATTGATGTCAATAAAAAGAAGCAGTCAGTGGTGTTAACACCCAGGTTGTTCCCTTTGACTCCCAAGGGAATACGGCCGGGGTAACCACTAACCAATCTTTGGATTACAGCTTCTAGCCAAACTGTAATCAGAGAGGGCTCTCTCTTTATGATTTGTCTCTGTTTTTTGATGGTGTTTTAGGCTAGCTATTATGCTCAGGTTTTGGTTTTGTTTTGGTTGAAGGACTTCTTTCAGGGCTTAAGATGTAGTGTTCAGAGAGTAGTGTAACATTGGGCAATGGAGTCTAGAGCTATGAAATGCTTTGAAATGCTGGAGTGATGATGTTCAGACTGCAGGGCCTATTGTGTATCTCAAACAAACAAATTTAAACTTAAGTGGTGATGCATGGTCAGCCAACAGAAAGCAGTTAAGAATTCTCTATTGAGCTGGTGATGTGAAAGTGAAACATGTTGTACAGGAGCAAACTTGAATTCCTGAAACAAAGGTCACTGTGAAAGATATATTCTGAAAATGCAGCAATTAAGAATTACACTTATCAAGATTATAGCTGAAGAAAACATTCATTAACAACATAGATTGAACTCAGGGTATTGCATGAATAAGTCCTGAAGGTTATTCTTTTTCTTTGTTGTCAAAAACTTAGAAATTAGAAACATATATGGATTTTAATAGATCGAAATACATAACAAAGAGAGTTACAGAAACTTATTGTATTGTGAAACACATAGGAATCCAGCAGTTTTCAACAGACACCAGAACGCATTCAACACTTCAGAAATCTGAGAAATTCCATCACTTTCTTTATTAAACTCTGAAAGGATTACAGCATAAGAACTTCTTCAGGAGAAATCAACAACAACCCTGCGAGCTTGTGCGAGGGGCCAATATATATAAAACGTATTACAAAATATCTCAGGCGTTGAGTCATCTGAGAAATGAAATATCTTCACCAACTCTTCAAGATATTTAGATAAGAAAGTTATTACATCATTGAATACAAAGTAAATGCATCTTTATGTTTGTCGAAAGATATTTTGGCCTTTGAAGGCCAACAAGTCGGTTGAAATGATCTGCGTTAATGCTGAAGAATGCGCTTTTGGGGCTGCTCGGCTGTAGCTTCTTGGTCGGGACATCTGTAGCTTTTCATCTTGCTTTGTTGGCTGTAGGTTCTGCTGAGTTGGCTCAGCTTTCATCTTTAATGCATGCTGATTTTATTAAACTGTGCTTTGCATGACAATTCATATTTTTATAAACAAAATTTGGTGAATGGCTCACTGTTTACAAAATCGTTTGTATTGCTTTAGTCCACCAGTCCTGTGTAGGTAATTGATGCCTGAGGATTGCATCCATGGTATCCTCCGCCTCTGTATACTTATAAAAATTTGGAGCTACTGCAAACAAGTGTTTGATTTCATTCATTATAAAAAATAAACTTTCCACTTTGTTGTAGAGAGTCTGTCCTGTAGCTGGCCCTGTTTCTTCTGAGGTGCTGGGCTTCTCATTGATCTGACTTGTGGCAAATGTATTCACCCTTTTGGCATACTGTTCATGTGTGAATAGTCTCCTTGAGCTGTTCAGTAAGCTAGGAAGCCCTCTGTTTTGTAGCACCTGAAACTTCTCCATGAACCTGTTCACCTCAGTCTGCATGTCTTGGGTTCTTCTCTCTAATGTCTGCACTAGATTTCTCAGAGTAAGAACCCTCTTGATTAATTGAATGGTCTCAGTCCTGTTGGGAATTCCCATGGTAGCTAACTGAGTACTTGTCTTATGATTAAGCACATTAATCATTCTGGTGGCAACTTCATGCATATTGCTCAGGGCATTCCTTGATCTGTGAATCTCAGCCCGTGCCTTTGGAATGAGCTCTAGCTGCTCATGGATGGTTTCAATATACGGCCATTGGTCAGTAATAGACTGGCCAATACTAGCCCACAGCACTGTTCTAAGCTCAGCCACAATTTTATCTAACTTGAGCTCATTTTCCAGCTCTTTGATCTTATCTTTGAGGGCTTTTACTTCCCTGCCCTTTTCTGCCACAGCCTGCTTTGATTTGTCATATCTATCATTGACTTTGGCCAATTTCTCCCTGGTCTCATTTAATTCTGTCATTTGAGCTTCCAAGGCTTGAATCTCAGTCCTTAGCTTCTGCATATCCAAGCTTTGGGCCTGTTCTGTTGTTGGTGGTGCTGAAGTAGAAGGTGCTGCTTGATCAGTCTGCTAAGGAGGAGGAGTAGTAATGGGAGCAGTTTCCTCAAGATTAATGATTTGAGGAGGAGTCTGAGAGGTCTGGCCTTCTTCTCTTTGTTTCAAGGTTGCCTGTAATGATGCCTGTGCAGCCTCTGATTCTCCCAGCTTTTATTGTGTCTGGATAAGCTGCTTGTAGAGAGTCACCAACAGAGTTGTGGCATCTTTATCATGCCTTTGTTGAGCTACTTCATCTGTTTGAGGGTGAATCGTGGCTGGGAGTTTGATCTTTCTCCTTAGAGCTGCCATATCAGCATCCCTCAATTTCAATATTTCCTGTATTCCCTTGATATCTTTGGGATCATGCCCAATCTCAATAATTATATCCTCTAAGGACCTTATTCTGTTGTCCTTTGCCTGGGATGATGCTCTCTCCAACTCTAGTTGAGAGGCTGTATTATTAAGGCTACTTTGTAGCCTGTAGTTGTCCAATGTTTGGTCTGCCAGGGAAGCATACACCATCTCACCTGTCTGCTTATGCAATTCAATTTTGTCCATTGGGTGAATGTCCTTGGCAAGGACCTCAAGATTGGTCCTTAAGTAATCAGAATGGGACCGTGGCTGCAATGTAGTTGGCATGAAGTGGCTCATGATCATCTTGCCCTCACTAACATCAAATGCAGACATTAGGCGCTGCTGGTTGGTGGGAGCCATTTTCAACAGATGGTTATATAGTTGTATTTTTATTGGCTCACTCCCCTTCTTTATTTCAATGAACTGCTGCTTGATGCTCAGTTCACCCTCTCTCTACTGGCTAGAGGAACTGACTTCTCCTCCCAATGTTCTATCTTGTTCCTGCTGAAAGGAACTGGCGGATGCTTCTCTGCTTGGTGGGCCCATTCCTAATGACTGCCTTATTGTCATATCCTCTTCAGAAAAATCATTCAATATTTGCCTTTTTTCTCCCTGATTTATAGAAGATGTTAGGGGAGTCTCTCTGTCTCTCTTTCTGCTTACATCCTCCTTTTGTGGAGTTTGGAGGATTGATGCATCAACTGATGTTTCTTGCCTTGGAGGCATAGTTTGTTGTGGCTGTTGCTCAGTGGATTTTGGGGCTTCCACTGTTTGTTCTGGCTGCACAGGCTGTTCCTGCCTTTGTTCTTCCTGTTGTTGCTGTTCTTCTTGCTGCTCCATCTCTTTATCTGTTTGTTCTTGAGTCATAGGAGGTAGCTGTTCCTCCTCCACATGCTTTTCTTTGTCTTTGCTGGATGCTTGCTGAGTTTTCATGGCCGCTTGCTGATGTATTGTTGAAGATGAGGCAGCTTCTCCAAGTTGCCTTTGGTATGAGAAAGAGACCTGTCCACAAGTTT
This sequence comes from Pinus tabuliformis, assembly GCA_031772625.1. Classification (NCBI taxonomy): domain Eukaryota; kingdom Viridiplantae; phylum Streptophyta; class Pinopsida; order Pinales; family Pinaceae; genus Pinus; species Pinus tabuliformis. The sequence goes on along the minus strand of CM062814.1, from coordinate 222,979,324 downwards.
CCAAGTCAGCCTCCTTTTGTAGATTTCTAGCTTGATTCTCTAGCATCTGCTCTCTAGTAATTGGCTCTTCTAGAGTGCCTTCTTCCCAGCTCAAGGCATTAGCATACTTCTCAATATGAGGCAACTTCACATGTGCATATGTGCCTAATTTGTGTTTTATTCTCCTAAGGGAAATAAAGTGATTACGGTCATAAGGTGACCATCTGAAGCTGGTTTGAAATCTGAGGCCCTCTAGGATTCTATCTGCCTCCCTCCATCCCTCTTCTCTTTTGTTATATAAGAAAGGACCTAGCTGGCTCCTTACCTTCAATTGCACCTTCTTGTTTTTACTTTGGAAATGGATGTAGTCAACATTTCCAAACTGTCTGAAGTATTCTAGGGCAAAGAGCCTCATGGGGACATACCTTGGAAGCCTAAAAGGGTCCAACTCACAGCCATAAATTCTGATCACTGTGTGGTGTTGGTAGAAGTACCAATCACCAATGCTGTAGGCTTTAGAGAGGTGGAGGACTCTTTGCATCTCATCAGTTAGCCTTGGAGGAGGTGCGCCATATAGCAAGGTCATTGCTGGGTAAATGAACAAGTCTATGAACTCACAGTATGTGTATGGTGAGAGAGAAGCACAATGAAAAACTGAAGACCAAAAGACAACTGATCTTGGAATTCCCTGGGCATTTAGTTTCTTGAGGGGAACAGGGAAGCTGTCTGGTTGATAGAACAAGAACAGATGGTAGATGTATGAGGTGAATCTGAACACTCTTTCCCTTGGTAGATTCATTAGCTGCTCATGAATCTTTTCTGCAATATAGGTAGCATAGTCATAGTGTACAGCAGGAGGCATTCCCGGGGAAAATATGGACATCATTGCCATTATGGTGTCATCAACATCTTCAATTCCTATATACCCCAGGACATAACTGATCAAGTCCACTAGCATTCTTCCCAAGTCATTCAGGTACACATATCTAATAGGAGGAGTTCTTACAGTTTCAGAGCTTGGATCTACAAACAACTGGTTAATTTTGACAATCTGGGCATTTGACAAACTAGTTCCCTTCTTTACTAAATCCAACATGGACAGGGGTGTCAATGGTCTTGCAGTGTGGAAGTGGAGCATCTCATTAATGGTTTCTGGAGTGATGTAGAACAACACTGAGCCTGTAGGAGTAAGAACAGCTCTTTGGCAAGGATCATAGCATTCCTGGCACTTGTGGATCAAGTCTGGAAGGGGATTGACTTGAGGGAGGTTGTAAATGGGCAAATTTGAATCCCAAATCCCTAAAATATCAGGCCCGCTAAGGTGCTGGGCTTTCATTTGATTGATCACATGAATATTATACTTGGAGCCCATTGGAAACCAATCTAACGTTTGATAATCCACGTCCCCCAGGGGTTTCCAATCTATCTCTTTTTGAGGGGCATTCAGAGGCTGGATGTTTAGAGCTATTGGTGTCTCCATGGCTTCTGAGGCTCTTGATTTGTATGTAAACCGGTTCCAATTGAATAGAACGACACAGAGGAGTGTTTCCTGGTAAGGGAGGTGAAAAATAAGAAACAGAAGGCAAATTGAGTAAAACAGCAATTGAAATATTGTTTAAAGGACTGATAAAACAGTAACAGGACTGAGCAAAGTGTTTTCTGTGGTGAATTTGGTCAGTTAAGGTTCTTAGTTCGCGACTGCGTGAACTAGCTGTAAATTTCAACTCAATTTGTCAAATGCGGCCCTGCAGGAGTTTAACGGCTTCACTGGCCAGATATAAGTGCAGGTCACTGTGCGTTCGACGGTGAAAATAGAGTTTTACAGTCTTTTAACAGTTTACTTGAGGAATTATGGATAAAACCAGGCTCATGGGATGATTTTGAAGAATACCTGATGAATTCGTCGGCAATAGTTGCGAATGCAGGTGCAATGGAGGCTCTGGCGGTCTCGGAATCGACTTTAGCAGGCTGGTGCTGGTTTGGATGTGAGCAGCATGCAAAAATAACAGTAGTGTCTTTTGCCAAAAGTGGAAAAAACACGAGATTTTGGCCTAAAAATGGATTTTTGGCAATATTGGCGCATTTTTGGGATGACATCAGCATGACGTCATCGGGTGGGGTCGGAGTCGGATGACGTCAGCATGACGTCACCGGGTGATGTGGCAGGTCCTGGTTGGTCCACGGATATGCTGAAGTGGCGGACATGTCAGCGAAGGGACGGACGAATGAGGTGATGCGACGGCGGGGTGGCAGCGACGTGGCTCTGACGTGGGCATGACATGGGACCAGCAAAACCAGGTGGTAAGTGAAACAGCGGTAACGGTTTTCTCGGACCGCTTACAATACGGCCCCGGTTTTGTCAGAGGCCGACCCGAGAAGCTGTGAGGGCGACACGTGGCGGAGGCCTGACGTCACCCTCTAACAGTTTCTCGGGTGTTAACCGTTGGACCTCGGGCCCAACCCGATATGGATAATAGCCGTCCGATCAATGTTGCCCGATCGGACGGTTGACGGGTTGACGATGTGATCGATCGATACGGACGCGGGCGGGGGATTAAATATTATTTGTTTTGGATTTTGCGCCCGGCGGAAAACATTAGGATATGGTGTTTTGTAAAGCTTTTCAATGTATTTTGAAAAATCAAACATATGCGCCGAAACTTTGGATAAGTGCCAAAAGGTGGGTTTTTGGGTTATTTCACAATTTCAAAGGGGGTTATGGGTAGGAGGGGTTTTTTGCAAGGTTTTTTGGGGATTTTTTGGGTTTTTCTGAGCAGAGGGAAGGTGAGAGCTTAGGGGAAAGGTTGTTGCTCATAACCAGAGGTTAGAGCAGCCCCAGGACAGGGTTGACCACAGTCCCAGGTGGACTAAAGTCTCCCTTTAGACAGACATATTTAGCTATAATGCTAAAATGAGGATATTTATAGAATGCTTGGGGGTTTATACACCATGGTGTTAATAATACTAGGGAAAGGGGTAAAATAAGGGAATTACATATTAGAGTTAGGGGTTAATATGGATGAAAAAGTGAATAAGGGGGAAATCACTAAGTTTATTTGAAACTTACTTAGTTTAGGGAGTAGATCAAAATGAAAAGAATTTTAGACAAGAAATGTGGCTTCTAAAAAGATTAAGAACCACCATGAAACCATAATTTCTTCCATGAATCTCAACTGATGAGGGAGTGTTAGTAATGAAATGGAAAAAGGGGAAGAAGGGAGGTTAGACATGCTTCTTTGCTTGCTGCAACTTGATGAAGAATAACACCTTCTCAATTCATTGATTTTGCTTTGGTAAACAAAGTTAGCACACATGCAACTTATAAGAAATGACCTTTCTGCAACCCCAACTGCCTACCCATCTACTTGCCTAGCATTTTTTATTTCTTCTTGGAGGGTGCACTTGGACTTGCAGACCCTTACTTGCCTTTTCTTTTCTTTGGCTTTTTCTTTTGTTTTTCTATCTACTTCTACCCTTATTTCTTCCAAGGTCCCAGATTAAGCTGTTGGGAGCCTTTCTTCTCTACCTAAACTACTTGTCTGCCAAGATTAAACAGTTTGGACAGACTTCTTTCTCTATTCTACAACTGAAAATTCAAAACATGGCATGATCCAGATTAGGCTGTTGGACCATCCATCAAAATTTGAGTCCACATCAAGCTATAAGCACAGATTGTATTCTCCTGGAAATATGTGATCTTTGCATCATCAAAGCAGAGCATATTTGGACCTTCCCTTGCCAATCATGAAATATGAAACCTATTGGTATAGGTAGCTAACAAGTGGTATTCTAGAGAGACCTAATAAAGAGGGATCTAGGAGATAATGGTTTATTTGAGTTTACTTCTTTATTGCTTCCAATGGCTTATAAAATCTTGAATGGAAACCTACCCCCAACTTTCCTTCCTAAAGCTCAAGAATTTCCTCAATTGAGTAAGGATGTGAGGTGTGGGGATTGGTTCATTTTTGAAGAGCATGCATAGATTAGGCTTCATGGAGCCTCTGTCAAGCCTTACAGGTTACCTAAATTTGTGCCAATGAGGATTGTTTCCCTTGAATTCATCAGGCAGAGCTTAAATGTAGATCAAGTTCATTTTGTTCCTATGAAGTAAGGATTTTTCTTCAAGTTTCCTAAAGTAGTGGGACCCTTCATTGTAAACATTAGACAGGCTGCCCAAGAGGTTGAAAAATTGTTGAATGACATGTGTCTTTTACAGGTAGTTGAGTGGGCTTATGACCCTCACCAAATTATTTCAAAGAGAATACTGGAGAGTGGCTATTCATCCTTTGTACATGAAAGTAGACCTGAAATAGAGAAATTGGAAAATGGAGCTTTACAAAACACTCATGGGATAGAGATTGAAACCCCTAGCATTATAGAAAAATGGGTCAAGAGGGTTAGAGAGGAAGTTATTGATCTGGATGAGGAAGAATCTGAAGCAATAAAAAGGACCAAGCTTTAGGATGAAATGTCTTCAGCACAACCCAGTTTGGTTATTTAGTTAGGAGAGACAAAAGGTGCCCCTGCTTCCCCATCTTCTAGAGAACCTGTTCATGATCAGGTTCCTTTAATTGAAAGTATGTTTGCTCAGATAGCTTAGAGAAATCAGAAGATGAAGTTAAATATGGAGGCTTAAGCTGAGTCTCAGGTATCTCCAGAACAAACTAGATTTCTATCTGCCATGGATTTTGAGAAGAGCCAACTTAAAATTTCTTTTTCTCATCCTACTGAAATATCAGTGGGGTCTACTAGCAATTTCAAGACTGTGAACTTAACTGTTGACACTCACAAGATTCCAATGCTTGACAAGATCAATTTGCATATGAAAACTGGGCAATTGATCGTAAATGATCTACATAAGACAATTCAGCAGTTGTCAAGGTAGAAAAATGCTAAATAAGGTGATTTAGCAGTTAAAGTTGGAGAAAGCCAACTCTGGAGCTTTGAATGCTCAGGTGGATGAGCTAAAGAAGATTGTATCAAAATAAGTCAATCCTGATGACCAACCTATTGTTCATAAATTATTGCAATCTGCCAAATCAGAGGTTGGGGCTTTGAAAAAGAAGTTGAATCTACCTGCAGGTGAGCATCCTATAGCTGTAGGGATAGCTGAAGTAGAAAATGAAAAGGAGAAGCTCCTACAGGATCTGTTGCAGAAGACTAAAGAAGTTTCTTTACTTAAAGAATCTTTGGACAAGCTGCAATGATAGGTGGACACTCATGTTTGTACAATAGTAATGCCAACCAACATAGATGATCTAGCAACACAGGTTTTATTGTTGGGAATAGAACTTAAAATGGCTGAGCATGATGTAAAGAAAGCCCAAATGGAAATGGAAACAGCTTGCAAGCTACTGGATTTAAGTGAAGAAGAAGCAAGAAGGGAGAAAGATAATGCAAAGAAGTACATGGAAGATCTCTTGAAGGCTGAAGATGAAATAAAAAGGCTAAAGGAGAAAATGAAGGGAAATATGTCCTTGATTCAAGGCAGAGAAATCCTATGGGATGAACTCATTGAGGTTATCAGGGGAATTTGGGAGTTTTTGGTGATTATATCTGAAGAAAAAACACTAGTTCGGGATATAGAAGAGGTGGTCATTAAAAATAAGCAAAAATATCTAGATAGATCAAAGTTTTCAAAGAGGATGATAGATTTCATCAACTCTAAATCTACTGTGGAATTGAAGGAACATGACATGCCAGACAGAACATCATGTGCAATTGATTTTAATAAAATGATTGTAAAAAACATCTACAGGATTACTGTTGGGAAGAAGATAAAGGAGATGAAGGAAGTAGTTTCAAAGTTTAACATCTTGTTTGATAAAAGGGTTAGGGCTAGACTTCCTTCTTGCCGAGATCTATAGGGAAACTTTCTGCCATGGAAAACATATGAGACTTTGCTGGTTGAGGCAAAAAGAAAAGTTGATAAACAATCATGAAAAGAAAACAATATTAAAAGGAGCCACCATTGTGAACTACCTAAACAAAGATTTTAAGCTTCTCTGGATGGTGAAGACTCTGTCTACTGACAAGCCTACGTATGGTAGGATCACAGCTTGCAAAATAGCACTTGATTAAAGTTAGAGGAAGCACCAAAGTCAAATGTACCATTATGGAGAAAGTGAAAGGAATGGATGATAGAGAAGACCAGAGATGCATCAACGGGACCGCATACTCAAGCCCCAGATTCAAACAGCGAGCAGCAATCACCAATCATACTCTAATTTATGTTACTTCTTGTTATTTTGTTTTCTTGAGAAGAATGAGGTGTCTTTTACCCTCCAATGTAATATTCTGTAATGACTTTTACTTTAGACAATTAGGAGGTAGTTAAGCAGTTTGGCAGTTTTGGTAGTTACTAGTTGTCCCATGATGTATAGAAAGAGGCAAAATTATAGGAAAAAGGTCCGAATTTTGAAGAACCTAGAGACTATGCTGTTGTATTCTTGATAAATTGATGATTAATGAAAGAATCAGAAGTTTTCCACACATTGTTGGGTATGATTTTGTAATTTTTTTGTTATGTGTCATCATGTTTCTTCCTTTTTTTAAATATGGTAATGAAGTTGTAGGTCTTTGTTTACTTATGTGAATGAAGTTAAAGATCCTTAAAAGAGCGCTTCTATATTTAAAGTTCCTACCCCTATATTTCTTCTAAGTTACAGATAATAGTTCATGTCAAACACAACATACTATCTTTAACTTCTCAAGGCTTTCTTCACATAGCATTCATATTCTGCAACATATGGCATTCTGAGATTTTCATGTCAGCTAATTATTAAGGGTTAAAAGTCAGGTCCTTTAGGCCCTTCATATGAGGATACATTATACAAATAAGTGACATGCATAAATAAAATTAATGTCTTAAGCACAATTTCTACACAGCCAAGAAATTGGTTTCTTAAGGGACAACATTAATTAGCGTTGTTGCTGAGGATCAAAATCAAGAACATTTTTCCTTGGGTTTTTTATATTTTCCTCTGGTTGTTCAGTGAGGAGGAAATATTTGGCTGTATTAAACAGAAAACAATAACTCTAGCTTCAAAGAGGCCTCATACGAGGTCAGATACCTCATAGCAAAAAGCTCAAGCCCTTTCAAACCTTGAGAGACTAGTTTCCAAGAGGGTTGGGAGGCCAAAAACTACATTTACACAAAGTCCTACACTGTCTGCACCTAGCAGCAGTTCAACACATCTTTCATCCAAACATTCACCTTTTATTGACCAAGAGCTACCTTTTACATCCACTTCATTTCAAGAACCCAACTGTCAAGAACAGTCTTTAGAGTCTGTTTCTTTCTCAGTATTCAGAAATATATCTGCTATAGTTGTTCAACCTTAATCTATAACTACATTGCCACCTTTTCTTAATCCATTTACTCCTCGGACGGGTTTTACATCTGCCGGTACTCAAGGTTTAGTAAGTTCAGGAGCAAACATAGCAACACTTGCATTATTGTTGAATAGGTATGCACCTATTTAGTTGCCACAACAATTGAATCCAATGCCTCAAGAATACTTTGTTGAAAATAGCAACAAAAAATGCTAAAAATAGCACTGCTATAAATAGAATTTCGGGATACATTCCAATTTTAGTTAGTCCCTGAACTAAAATTGAGAATTAAAATTCGAATTTGATTTTAGCAGCTGTTTGTAAAATAATTAATTAATTCATCTTGAGTTAATTAGTTGTAGAAAATCAAACATGAAGTCTATGTGAAGACATGCAACAATTTCCCCTTTGATTGAGGAAGTTATCCCTTGATTAAGGAGATCAGGATGAGTTGTACTTTGAGTTGTAATTAGTTAGCTCAGTTAACTGAGTTAAGTCCATTTAGATTAGTTCCAATAGTTTGTTGAACTAATTGTGAGTTCAGTTAGTTAATGCATGCATGCATGTAATTACTGCACTTCAGATAACTGAACATTCTCTCATAAATAACTCATGCATGTCAGTTCAGTCAAAGACCCAGTTGAGATCAGATGATGGGACAATGTACTATCAGTTGCAGGAATATTCCATTGAGGATATCTCTTGCATGCAGAAGGAATTCATTCCTTGGAGATTGCGCAGTTACTTCTAAGTTTGGTGAGTTGTGTGAGAGGTGAGTTGATGCAGATGGCAGCCAAAGGACCTAGGAGAAACTACACAAGGAAATAGGAGGCTTGGAGGACTGGAGGAAGGCATATGTTGTGTCTATTCATTCTATGAGCAGCATTGAGGGATTGTACTCAGAGCTGGATAGCTTGTGAGCTAAAGCTTTGTGTAATCTGAACATATTTCCACTTGTATGATAATATAGAGATTGGGGTTTTTAGCTGAGGCTTTCCCCATAGTATTCTTCTATGTTCATGTGTGATTGATTTCTCATTCTCTGTTATATGTGTTCTATTTGATCTTGCTCAAAATCAATTAAGCTTCCGCAAGTTTGTTTGTAGAAGTAGATCAAGTATTTTTCTTTAGTATATTGCATTATTAGGTGATCTACAGTGGGAAATTCTACATGGTATCAGAGCAAAGGTGATCAAAGTGAAGAACAATATACAAAGAAGGGAGAAGTTTGAAGTTTGAAGTTCCTGATTATAGAATTCGAATTCTTATCACATCTCAAATTTCACCAATGGCGTTCAACGGTTTGAGACTCGAGTATGCCCTTGATGGCAGCTCGAATTATATAACCTGGAAGGATCGCATGGAAGTGGTATTAGAGGAAAACTGTTTGAAGGACTTCATTGATTAAGAAGTCCCCAAGCCAACAGCTGCTAATGCCCAAGAATTGGCGGAATGGAAGAAATGTGTGTCTAGAGCGAGGAGAATCCTTCTGGAGGGAGTTCGAGACCACATAGTCTCGAGTCTCTAGTATCGATTAGAGAAAGCTGGCGCTGAAAGAAAAGCTTCAGAAAATCAAGTATGAAAGGGGTGACACGATCTCTACATATCTGAACAAGGTCACCACATGTAGGGATGAGCTTGAAAGTGTAGGGATCACGACAGCTGATGATGACATGGTGAGTCTTGTTCTCCTTGCTCATCCTAAGAGTTGGCATAGCTACCAAGACTCGGTAAATGGAAGAGAGAAACTGCCAGATTGGGAATGAATTTGGTCAGATCTGATGCAGGAGGAGATAAGAAGAAGCACCAAAGATGGAACTTCAACAAAGCAAGATGATGAAGAAAATCTAGCCTTAGTGGGTAAGGTGAGGAAAGGGAAAGGGAAGGCATCCCATTCCAAATCCAGTTCTTCCCATGGTGGGAAGAAGTTTGACAAATTGAAAGTGAGATGCTTTCATTGTCATGAGGTGGGCCATTATGCTACATATTGTCCACAAAAGGAAATCCATGAAGGGATCCTCGAAGGGATCAAATGGTGAGGCAGTGGCCTCATAGTTCGAATTGGATTTCACCCTCATCGCATGTATGGTTTCATCGATGTTGGGATGTGTTTGGTACTTGGACAGTGGAGCTTCATTCCACATCACTGGCGACAAGAATATTTTTAGTACCTTGGAGGAGAAGTACCTCCAGATGCGGATCAAGATGGGCGATGATGGAAAGTACTGTGTTTCAGGTGAAGGGATGGTTGTGTTTTAGAGGGAGCATGGAGCTTCTCTCACCTTGACTGATGTAAAGTATGTGCCAGGTCTAAAGAATAATCTTATGTCCATCACTATGCTCGAAGACAAAGGCTATGATGTAGTTTTTAGTAAAGGAAAGGAATTTCTAAGGAATATAGGCACTCGACAGACCAAGAGGATTGGGATTCGAGTTAAGAATGTCTAGAAACTAAAGGTAGATGATTGTGCTGCATTGAGTTTCAAAGAAGAGTTGGTGCAGAGCCAAGATGTTGGTGAGCTATGGCATAGAAGATTGGGCCAATTGCACCATGGGGCCTTGAAGATCATGCAACAGATTTCTACTGGACTTCCCAAGGGAAAACTAGAGCAAATGGATACATGCAAAGGTTGTCCCTTGGGTAAGTATGCGAAATCTTCCTTTTAGGATCGAGACAGTAGAGTTGGAGAAATCCTGGAGTGAGTTCATATAGATGTGTGTGGACCATTCTCTACAGCCTTCATCGCTAAACAAAGGTACTATGTTATTTTTATTGATGATTTTTCTCATAGATGTTGGATCTACTTTATGCAGGAGAAGGATTAAAACTTCTCAAGGTTTTGTGAATTTAAAGACTTGGCAGAGAAAGAATCTGGAAAGAAAATAAGGGCCTTGCGTAACGACAATGGTGGAGAGTATGTCTCCCAATAGTTTAAGGATTTTTGCGCAACAGAAGGAATTAAATGGGAGTTGACGACACCTCATAACCCATAGCAGAATGGGGTGGTCGAAAGGAATAATAGATCGATTGTGGGAGAAACTCAAGCAATGTTGCATGACCAAAGCCTACCACTTCAGTTGTGGGAGGAGGCATGCAATACAGTAGTATACTTGTAGAACAAAAGCCCACATCGTATATTGGGAATGAAGACACCTATGGAGGCCTTTTCCGGGAAGAGACCAGATGTGAGTCACTTCAGGATCTTTGGATCATCGGTTTATTGACATGTGACCAAAGATGCCGCGAAGAAGCTAGATCCAACAGCTGAGTTGGGGATACTTGTGTGGTACACCGATACACCCCACAACTATCGAGTGTTCTTGCCTACCAGTCAGAGGACAGTGGTACGCAGAGATATGAAGTTCGACGAGTAGAAAGCCATGCAAGTATCACTTAAGAGGGAGCTCAAGTTGCATGCAGAGGAGGAACTTTTAGTTCCTAAGGAGGAGGAGCCTCAGACTGATGCGGAGCAGCCACATGCAGAGGATCCGAGAGTGGAGACATCCACTCATGCTGAGTCTTCCAGAGATGGGCGAAAACACTCAAGGGAAGCTGACAGGTTGATGCTGGATGTGAGAGAGAATGTGGGACAACCATCTTCTTAGCACAGCCAGAGGAGGGCACCCGAGCAGTACACTGGTTACATGGCCTTGGTTGGGGAGTGTGTAGAGACCGAACCTTCTTCATTCGACGAAGCAGTGTAACAACCAATCTGGGTTGATGCTATGGTGGAGGAGTATGACTCCATCGTTCAGAATTGTGTTTGGGATGCTATCCCAAGACCGGAGCACAGGTTAGTGGTGAGTTCTCGATGGCTTTACAAGGTAAAGCAAGAAGGTGATGGCAATGTTGAGAAACATAAGGCAAGGTTTGTTGCCCGTGGTTTCTCACAAGTCGAGGAGATCGAATACATTGAGACTTTTGCTCCTGTAGCAAGGAATCATACATCAGATCGATGTTGGCACTATCATCTCAGATGGGTTGGAAGATCCATCAGATGGATGTGAAGACTGTGTTCCTTAATGGGAAGATTAAGGAAGAGGTGTACATTGAGAAACCGAAAGGTTTTGAGACCTTCGATCGTGAGTCTCATGTGTGCCGACTCAAGAGAGCTTTGTATGGGATGAAGCAAGCACCTCGTTCTTGGTACACTAGGATTGACAGCTATTTCACCGAGTTGGGCTTCACCAAGAGTGAAGCAGATGTGAACCTTTACCACATCATGGTAGAAGGTAAGCCATTGATCATTTTTCTTTATGTTGATGATCTGATATTGACAGGTGAAGATCAACTGATCAAGTCTTGCAAGGAGGACCTTGCAAGAGAGTTCGAGATGAAAGACATGGGTCTTATGCACTAGTTTCTAGGCATGGAAGTGTGGCAGAAGATGGGGAAGTGTTTGTGTCTCAAGGCAAGTATGCCAATGAGATACTAAGGTGATTCCACATGGAGAAGTGCAATCCCATGCAGACTCATCTAGATTCTATTGTTTATCAATAGCTTGTGGGTTCATTGATGTATCTAGTGAACACACAACCAGATGTGTGCTTTGTGGTGAACCAGCTAAGTCAAGCTATGGTTCAACCTACCAAGCTGTTTTGGAAGGCAGCGAAGCATGTGCTGAGATAACTCAGAGGCACATCTCAGTATGGATTGTGGTACAGACAGACAGAGGGAGTGAAGCTTTAGGGCTTCACAGATGCAGATTGGGTAGGGAGTCCATTAGACCAGAAGAGCACTTTAGGAGGAATATTCAACCTGTAGGTTTTAACCCTATACAGAAATTACCTGCATATGAATTCTAAAGCATATAAATTAAACAATGCGAGAACATAACACATAAAACACATATACACAGAGATTTTCCCTTGGATCCAAAAACCGGGACTACCAGCTTGATTTTTCATTATGTTCCTTTCAATGTTACAATACATATTTATATATGCCAAAGCATCCAATACCATGGACCGAAAACCATCGCATCCAAAACCATGGACTGAAAACCATAGGTAGGTTTGCCCAACCTAATATAGGGTCCAAAAGAATATTAGTCGTGGAAAGAATATTACACAACCCAACATTCTCCCACTTTTTGTTTTCTTTCCACACGGGGCCACAAGAGAGCTTAGTCATTTTTCTAGCCCTAAAACACCCATTGTTTCTCTACACCAGGAGAACTTCTCAGAGCTCATAGATTTTGTCAATGCATCTGCAGTATTCTTCAAAGTGTCCACCTTTACCAACAAAACCTTTTTGTCTTCTATCATATTTCTCACAAAGTGATACTGAACATCAATGTGCTTTGTCTTTGAATGATAAGCAGGGTTATTTGCCAAGAAGATTGCACTTTGGCTATCACAGTCTATCCTTATAGCTCCCTGTACTAACCCCATACTTGAACACAATCTATACAACCAAACTGCGTCCTTGCTTGCATGAGTGGCTGCCATGTATTCTGCCTCTGTAGTTGATAGTGCCACTAGAAATTGTTTCTTACTCATCCAACTGACTGCACCTCTAAATAGGTTAAACACATACCCACTTGTAGATCTTTTCTGATCCAGATCTCTAGCCCAGTCTGCATCAACAAAGCCATGAATATCCAACACTCTGTCCAATCCTGGTCTTCCTTGGTAGCACAATCCATAATCACTAGTGCCACGCAAATACCTAAAAACCCACTTCACTGCTATCTAGTGCTCCTTCCCTGGTTTTGACATAAACTTGCTCAATACTCCTACTGTATGTATAATGTCTGGTCTAGTGCAAACCATTGTATACATCAGGCTACCGACTGCACTTTCATATGGAACACGGGACATATCCTCCTCCTCTTCTTGTGTCTTGGCACACTGTTCAACAGATAACTTTACACCTACAGGAATAGGAACCTTCACCGGTTTACTATCCTACATATTAAACCTCTACAGTATTGTCTCGACATACTTCCTCTGGTTTAACTAGAGCTTCCTCTTTGCCCGATCTCTTTTAATTTCCATGCAGAAAATATAGTTTGCAACACCAAGATCTTTCATGTCGAATTTGGAGGACAATTGGGTCTTCAAATCCTGGATAATTTCTTTGTCATTTCCAACCAGCAACATATCATCCACATACAAGACCAGATAAATAACACGGTCACCACTTAATTTAAAATACACACCTTGATCTCCTTTGCTTTTGGTGAAGCCAAGTCCCCGCATAAATGTATCAAATTTCTGATACCACATCCTTGGTGACTGTTTTAACCCATACAAAGACTTCTTTAACTTGCATACCAGTTCTTTCTTACCCTTCACCGCAAAGCCTTCAAGTTTCTTTATGTAGATCTCCTCTTCCAAATCCCCATGAAGAAATGTTGTCTTCACATCCATCTGTTCTACCTCATAATCAAAAGCAACAACAACAGATAAAAGTAACCTAATAGAAGTTACCTTGGCAACGGGAGAAAAAATATCACCAAAATCAATTCCCGGCACCTACGAATAACCTTTTGCTACCAACCGAGCTTTGTATTTCTCCACCTTTCCTTTTGCATTCGTCTTCTTCTTGAACACCCATTTGCTGCCAATGGGTTTCCTTCCATCCAACAACTCCACCAGATCCCAAGCCTCATTTTTTTGCAAAGATGCCATTTCATCAACCATGGCCTCTTTCCAGAGTTTTCCATCCTCTGAATCTACTGCTTCCTTCATAGTTTTTTGGTCATCATCAATAATAGATAAAGAAAAATTTGAATAGAAAGCAGATGGACTATACCTTTCTGGCTGCCTTCTTTCTCTAACTGATCTTCTTACACCTGGAGTTTGTGGCTCTTCATCTTCTGATTCCTCCTCTGTTGTAGAGTCTGATTCTTCCTCCTTTAGCTCAAACTCTATCTTCTCAGGTTCCTTTGGTTGGACTTCATGTTTAATAAGATCTTTCACCTCTTTGAACACCACATCTCAGCTGTACACAACCTTCCTTGTTGTTGGGTTCCAAAGCTTATAGCCCTTTAAACCATCCTTATACCCAATAAAGATGCACTTTTCAAATTTACTATCCAACCTGGTTTGTTTCTCCTTTGGAACATGTACATATGCATCACATCCAAATACCCTCAGATGTGAAAGAGAGGGTTTCTTACTAGTCCATACCTCTTGTGGAGTCTTATCCTCCAACCTTGATGAAGTTGATCTGTTGACTAGGTAACATGTTGTCTCCACCGCCTCTGCCTAGAATTCTTGTCCTAACCTGACATCACTGAGCATGCTTCTTGCCCTTTCCATCAACGTCTTGTTCATTCTTTCTGCAACTCCATTTTCCTGAGGTGTATATGGAGTAGTCTTCTGTAGTGCTATACCACAGTTCTTAGAGAATTCTTCAAATTACTTACTACAAAACTCTCCACCGTTATCTGTCCTCACCACCTTTATCTCCTTCTCTGTTTGGTTTTCCACCAAAGCCTTAAATTCTTTAAACCTGTCAAAGACTTTAGATTTCTTCTTAAGGAAATATATCCATGTATTCCTTGAGAAGTCATCTATGAATGATACATAGTACACAGACATACCCAGTGATGGAACCTTCACAGGTCCAAACACATCACTGTGCACAAGCTCTAATATCTGCTTCACCCTCTTACCAACAGAGGGGAAACTCACCCGATTCTGCTTCCCATATACACAATTTTCACATAAATCAAAATCCAGAGAGCTATTACTCATACCTTCTACCATACCTTTACCATGAAGTATTAGAAGGCCTTTCTCTCCAATATGTCCAAGCCTTTGATGCCACAACATGGTCTTCTCTCCTAAGACCACTAGATTTTCTGCTCCATTTTCAGGAACCATAGAACTATTGCACCCATCAACAACAGTGCTATCTTGCAGCTTGTACAGAGTTCCAATCCGAACTCCCCGCATCAATACCAGTGCTCCTCAAACCATCTTGCAGGTATCCTTCTTGAACACTGTTTTTACACCTACATCATCCATCTTGCTTACAGAAATTAGATTTCTGGCCAATGCAGGAATATGCAGAACACCCGGAAGTGTTCTAACCTTTCCAGCTTGCAACTTCAACTTTACTTTTCCGCGACCAACAATTATAGCCTTCCTATCATCCCCTAAGAAGACATCACTGCCATCATATTTCTCATACTCGCAGAACGACTCTCTATGGGGAGTGAAGTGAAAGGATGCACCTGAGTTAATCAACCATGCCTCATGATCTACATGTGTACTTGAAGAATCCAAGTACACATCCCCACCTTCATCTGAGGTGGTTTTCGCCTCTGCAGAAGGAGCATCATAAAATCCCTTTCCTTTATCAGGAGCTTTAGATTTATAGTCCCTTTTATAGTGCCCTTCCTTTCCGCATTTCCAGCACACCACCTTTACAGGTTTTCCTGGAGATTTAGATCTCCCTCTAGATTTAGATCTCCCACTCGATGACTTATTTTTGTTTCTGTTCTGGGACCGTCCTCATATAAACAAGGCATCACCATTCTGGCTCTCCATATTTTTCCGTCTCATCTCCTCCATCTTCAAGGAAGAGACTATTTCATCAAATTGCAAGGCAGTTGCATTGCTACCTATTGCAATAACCAGACTATCCCATGAATCTGGTAGAGAACACAACAAACTAATGCACTTATCTTCATCTGAATTTTTGATATCAACAGATACTAACTAACTTACCACAGTATTAAATGCGTTCAGATGCTTTGTCACTGAGTCTCCATCTTTCATTCTCAGGTTATACAGCTTTTTCCGCTGGAACAATTTATTCACCAAAGACTTAGATTGGTACAAAGTCCCTAACTTTTCCCACAAATCCTTCATTGTAGCTTCTTCTAATACATTCAACAATACTGAATCTGAGACACACAATCGTATTGTGATCTTTGCCTCCCAATCCAACTTCTTCAATTCTTCATCGGACACTCCTATTGGTTTAATACCCGGATCTACCATGATCCATTGATCTTTATCCACCAACAGATCCTCCATAATGAGTTTCCACAACTCAAAACTCTGACCATTAAATTTATTGATCTCTATCTTTCCACTGCTTGCCATCTTCTTTCACCTCCAGAATCGATCTCGCAGATCTCCCACTGAACAGGGTCTACCACAGGCCCGAGCGAAACCCCTCAGCAACAAAGGTGTCCCCTTGAAGCCAAAATAGCTATGCTACCAAATGTAGGTTTTAACTCTGTACAGAAATTACATGCATACAAATTCTAAAACACAGAAATTAAACAATGCGAGAGCATAACACATAAAACACATATACATAGAGATGTTCCCCTGGATCCCAAAACCGGGACTACTAGCTTGATTTTTCATTATGTTCCTTTCAATGTTACAATACATATTTATACATGCCGAAGCATCCAATACCATGGACCAAAAACCATCGCGTCCAAAACCATGGACCAAAAACCATATGTAGGTTCACCCAACCTAACCCCTCTAACCCCCCAGTTCACTACATGGGTTAGTCGTGGAAATAATATTACACAACCAAACACAACCTTGGTTCAACTATAATTTGTTGGTACAACAGGAAATAGAGGTTAGTTGCACTTAGCTCAGTAGAGGCTGAATACATGGCTGCCAGTCAGGGAGCATGTGAGGCCATTTGGATGCGGAAGATTCTAGTTGGATTGTTTGGTCAGAGGATGGATCCAACTATGATCTATTGCAATAATCAGAGTTGTATCAAAATCTCTGAGAATGCAGTATTTCATGACAGGTTCAAGCACATCGATATCTGATATCATCATCTTCGAGAGTGTGTGGTGAAGAGGATCATGTTGTTGCTGTATGTTTCGACCGAGGAATAGGATGCAGATATTTTGACTAAGGCATTGTCAAAATGCAAGTTTGAGTTCCACAGAGACAAGATTGGGATGACAGATAATCCCTTTCTTGTTGAGAGGGAGTGTTGAAAATAGAAACAAGAAATGCTAAAAATAGCACTGCTATAAATAGCATTTCAGGATACATTCCAATTTTAGTTAGTCCCTGAATTAAAATGAGAATTTGATTTTAGCAGTTGTTTGTGAAATAATTAATTAATTCATCCTGAGTTAATTAGTTGTATAAAATCAAACATGAAGTCTATGTGAAGACATGCAACAGTTTCCCCTTTGATTGAGGAATTTATCCCTTGATTAAGGAGATCAAGATGAGTTGTACTTTGAGTCGTAATTAGTTAGCTCAATTAACTGAGTTAAGTCCAGTTAGATTAGTTCCAACAGTTTTTTGAACTAATTGAGTTCAATTAGTTAATGCATGCATGCATGTAACTACTGCAGTTCAGATAACTGAATATCCTCTCATAAATAGCTCATGCATGTCAGTTCAGTTAGAGACCCAATTGAGATCAGATGATGGGTACTATCAGTTGCAGGAATATTCCATTGAGGATATCCATTGCATGCAGAAGGAATTCATTCCTTGGAGATTGCGCAGTTACTTCTGAGTTTGGTGAGTTGTGTGAGAGGTGAGTTCACATAGGTGGCAGCCATAGGACCCAGGAGAAACTGCGCAAGGAAATAGGAGGCTTGGAGGACTGGAGGAAGGCATATGTTGTGTCTATTCAGTCTATGAGCAACATTGAGGGATTGTACTGAGAGCTGGATAGCTTGTGAGCTAAAGCTTTGTGTAATCCGGACATATTTCGATTTGTATGATAATACAGAGATCGGGGTTTTTAGCTGAGCCTTTCCCCAGAGTATTATTCTGTGTTGATGTGTGATTGATCTCTCATTCTCTGTTATATGTGTTCTATTTGATCTTGCTCAAAATCGATTAAGCTTCCGCAAGTTTGTTTATAGAAGTACATCAAGTATTTTTCTTTAGTATATTGCATTATCAGGTGATCTACAGTGGGAAATTCTACATACTTAAAAATTCTTCCTCATTTCTCAGGGGAGGATGAACAAACAACAAAGAATCATATAGTAGTGTTTTGTAATTTTGCAGAAAATCTCAATGTTGAACATCTGGATGTTGTTTCAAGACTTTTTGTGCAATCCTTGGATGGTGAAGCAAGAAAGTGGTTTAAAGGGATTCCTAATAACTCTATTCCTACATGGGAAGAGATGGAGCACCAGTTCACCCAGAGATGGGGAGATAAACGAGACCATGGGTATTCACTTACAGAGTTTAATTCTATTAAAAAGAAATCTGATGAAAGTGTTGTTGAGTTCATTAGAAGGTTCAATAAACTTTACAACAGTCTTCTAGTGGAGATCAAGCCCCCTCCTACTGGTGCAAAAATAACTTTTGCAGGGGCATTTGAATCAGATTTTGGGTTCACATTAAGGGAGAGAATATCCAAAACCCTTGATCAGATCCAAACTGATGCTTTAGAAATAGAAGAAAATCTGGTGGCTGTAGGTAAAGCACCAGAGGCACAGCCTACCCAAGATAAGGGAAAGGCTAAAGTGGAATCCTCTCAAAATCAAACATTAGAGGATATGAATAATGTGATTAAAAATTTGTCTAGTAAATTGATTAAATTGGAATTGGAGAGTAAGAATTCTCATAGGCAAGTACAACAAAACAGAAACTTTAATCCTCAATATAGAAGACAACCTCTGCAAATTTTGTAGAAGGAGAGAAAAGACCAAGATCAGGTTCAAGCACCACTTTACTTAGAGGTAGATCTTGATGAAGTACTAGAGCATTACAAGGATCATGATGATCATATTTCCAAATTGTATGCAGGAGATGAAGATGAACCAGGTGTTGAGGGAGAAGAATATATTGAAATAGATGCTATTTATGATGAGAATGAAATTGATGAATATTGGAAGCAGTTTACTGATTTTATGTAGGCAGAATTACATAAGAAGTATGACTTGAGATCAAGAAAAAGATCTAGAATTCAAGAAAATGAAGGTGAGAAGCAAGTTCCAGCTCCCCTACAAAAGGCGACTCCAAAAGAACCATAGCCTGCAAAACAATTAAATAAAGGAAAGCAATAGTAGAATACAAATAGAAAAGTGATAAAATTCCTTTAGAAAAATTTGTTTCCATTCCACAAGAGATTCCAGTGAAGAAGAGAAGTGAAGATGAAAATGAAAGGAATACTAAACAGGTCCATTTATTTAGTCTCACTAAAGAGTTAGAAAAAATCAAAATTCAGGTGCCCCTCGCAGAGTTGGTAAAAACACCAGTTTATCAAAGAGAGATTGTTGAGTTTATCAACCTGTCTCAAAATGTGAATATAAAAGACATTGTGAATTTGCAAGAAGATAAACCAGTAGTGGTTTTTGGTCCACATGTGGAGGAGGTAGATTCTTCAACACCTCCTTTCTACATTTCTTTATTGATTCATGATTTCCTCTTGCATAATTGTATGTTTGATTCAGGAGCTTCACATAACCTTATGCCACTATCAGTAATGAAACAACTAAACCTACAAGTTACTAAACCTTACAGAGACCTGTATTCTTTTGATTCAAATAAAGTCAAGTGTCTTAGGGTCATTAAAGATATGGTGGTGTCATTAGCTCAGATCCCAACTAGAAGCTTGGTAATGGATGTAGTGGTAGCAGATATCCCTGCTAGGTTTCAAATGTTGCTATCTAGGTCATGGGGGGCTAAATTGGGTGGTATTCTGAAATTGGATTTTACTTATGCTAGCATACCAATTTTCGATGGAGAAGAAATAAGGTTGTACAAAGAAACAACATTTGTTAAAACAATCACAAAGAACGGAGCAAGTAATTCACCTGTGTATAGCCAAGAAAAAGATGACTTTTCTTGCTTCATGCTGCATGACAATGTAGAGTCGGCTGAAGATAACCAAAGGCAGCTAACTTCAGCCTTTGTAAATACAGAGCTGCAAACAGAAGGAATGTGGAAGTGATTCTTTGATGGAGCCTATTCTAAAGAAGGAACAAGTGCTGGTTTCCTTTTAATTACACCCGGAGATAATATGATCCCATTTCCTTTTAAATTGGAGTTTAAAGCAACTAATAATGTGGTAGAATATGAACCCTTGATCATTGCTTTGCAAACAACAAAACAAATGTGAGTCCAGTAAATTTCTATTTTTGGAGATTTAGAGCTGATTATAAAGCAAATTAAGAACCGTTGTTAAACAAAACACCCTAGGCTCATGGCTTATAGAAATGAAGTGTGGGATTTAGTTGAGAATTTCTTTGAGGCTTTCAACATACAGTTCATTCCAAGAGATGGGAATAGATTAGCAGAATCCTTGGCTGTGGCTGCTAGTAATTTTAGGCCTCATATAAATCCAAAGCCAAGATATGAGGTTGAAATGAGGCATAGGCCTTCTGTTCCGGATAATATAAAACATTGGCAATTTTTTGAGGATGATCAGCAGATTAAGGAATTCTTGACTATGATTGAAAATTTTCAGGGCACCGAGATTGATCAAGATGGAGATGAAACAAGAGAAGGTGCAGAAGTAAGTGGTTTTAAAAATTCCATAGTTAATAAAAAAATGTTCAATTGAAAGAGAAAATTCTACCAAGGGGCCTTGTCCCTCTTGAAATACTTTTTAACTCCAATGATGTAGTTGTTAGTTCAGAGAAAAGTCCACAAGATGAGCAGATTCAAGATCACAATATTGGAACCCAAAAGGAGCCCAAGTTAGTCAAATTATTTAATGGAGTTGCACTTAATTATAAGGAGAGATATATTTAGCTTTTCAGGGAGTATAATGATGTTTTTGCTTGGTCCTATGAGGATCTTAAGACATATGATGTAAGCATTATTCAGCACAAGATTCCCTTGAAAGAAGGGATTAAACCATTTAAGAAAAAACCCAGGCAGATCAATCCTTTGCTTTTACCATTGACTGAGAAAGAAGTCAAAAAGATTCTTGATGCCAAGATAATAGTTCCACTCTGATACTCTGACTAGGTGGCCAATTTAGTACCTGTAAGGAAGAAAAATGGAGAAATAAGGTTATGTATGGATTTTAGAAATCTAAATAGGGCATCATTAAAATATAACTATCCATTACCTAAAATGGATCATGTGCTGCAAAAGGTAACTGGAGCATTCAAAATGTCAATGCTAGATGGATTCTCTGGGTATAACTAGGTGGTTGTTGATAAAGAGGATCAGAAAAAGACTGCATTCACAACTCCTTGGGGAACCTTCATGTATGCTCGAATGCCTTTTGGGTTGATGAATGCAGGTGCAACATTTTAGAGGGCTATGGACATTGCATTTGTGGGTGATAAGTTTGTAGTGATATACTTGGATGACATCACTATTTTCTCTAAGTCAGATGAGGAGCATCTGGACCATCTTAAAAAGACTTTTAAGAAATGTAGAAAATTTGGGATTTCTTTGAATCCTAAGAAGTCTATTTTTGCTGTAGAAGAAGGCAAACTGTTGGGGCACATTGTTTCTAGAGATGGAGTGAAGATAGATCTAGCAAGCAAGCTATGTAGAAAATACCCTTGCCCAGGAGTAAGAAAGACATTCAAAATTTTTTGGGAAAATAATTTTTCTAAGGAGGTTTGTGTCCAATTATGCTGAAATTGTAAAAGAGATTACCAATATGTTAAAGAAGGCAAATGAAGTACATTGTACCAAGGAAGCTAGAGAGTCATTCTCCAGGATCAAAGAAGCATTACAAGCAGCTCCAGTTTTAATTAGCCCTGATTATCAAAAGCCCTTTCAAATTTTTTCATTTGCATCACTTAATTCAATAGCTGCTGTTTTGTTACAGAAAAATGATGAAGGAAAAGAGTAGCCAATTCCTTTCTTTAGCAAGATTCTCAAAGATTCTGAACTCAAATACAATATCCTTGAAAAATAGGTATATGATTTGGTAAAAGCCCTAAAGGCCTTCAGGACTTATGTACTACAATCACAGATCATTGCTTATGTGCCAAATGTTGTAGTAAAGGATGTCTTAGTTTAGAGCATGGAAAATTTTAGGGGCGAATGTTCGCCCTTTGGCGAAATTAAGGGGTTTTAAATTTTTAGTGGGCGAATATTTTGTATCATAGTACATTTTTACAAATCAACTCAAATAGCCCACCTTATTTTAAGGGAGAGGGTAAAAAAGGTAAATTTAGCCCTTGAAATTAGGAGTTACAACCTTCCATTCGCGCTAATTTTCAAGAATAGGTTTTATTTAAATGAATCCTATGGGCCAAATACCATATTTATAAAAAAGGGTATGGTAAATTAATAAAAATATAAATAAATGAGAGGTATGGTAAATAAATAAACATTTTTTATATTTACTCCATAAGTCACCTTATATACATGCAAGGGTGTAAAAAAATAAAACTATAAGTAAAGTGGAGGTATGGTAAACAAATAAAACGTCTTTTTATACTTACTCAAAAGGTATGGTGAATAAATAAAAATATAAATAAACTAGACGTATGGTAAATAAATAAAACCTCTTTTATATTTAGTCCATAACCCTCGTTCTATTTATGAAGGCTCAAAAAAGAGGTTTTATTTAAGTGAATCCTATGGGCCAAATACCATATTTGTAAAAGAGGTATGGTAAATTAATAAAAATATAAATAAATGAGAGGTATGGTAAACAAATATATTTTTTTTTATATTTACTCCATAAGTCACCTTATATTTACATATTTACGAACACTCAAAAAATGCATTATATTTAGGTGAAACCTATGGGAAAAATACTATGGGACAAATACCATGGGCTAGATTATTATTAATACCATGAAAAAAACATTATTAACCCTAATATTAGTATAAATAAAAATAAAAATGGCACATGGTATTGACCCATGGTATTCACCTGGAATGTAGCCTATTTAAATGGGGGAATTAAACCAGCATAGATCCATCTTTACTACTAACCCCCGAGAGGTATCAAATATTGTGATATGCAAACTAACATAGAGTGAAAAAATATTTGATCCCTCTAGGGATCAAGAGTAAAAATGGATGTTGTAATTTAATGTATGTTAAACATTTTAGCTTGGTCAAAATAAAAAATAAAATAAAAATCAACTATTAATTTTATTAATTTTTATAAATTACTAATAGTAATTTTTAAGCTCCAGGTTTATGATAACCCATGGTAATATCATGGTATTCATGTGAGCATAGACTATTTAAAGGGGAAATTCTATCATCTCAGATCCATCTTAGTTCTGGGTCTACCAAGTGCTCAGAGGGATAAATAGATTTCATCCCCCTAAGAGTGGTAGATGTGGACTTAAGATTGATATAGGTTGGTTTTTATGATAATGAAGATATTAAATAGAATTAGGAAATTATATTGTAAAAACATCTTAAGGTGAATGGTTAAAGCATAGACATTGAACAAGTATATTTGTATAGTTCTGTTTTAAACTGAAACAAATCCAGGGCTAAAAGGAATGGATTGATTGCACTAATCATCCTTCTATAACTTTCCAACATAGGCTGGAGTAAACAGATTGTAATTTGGGTAATTTTTCTAACTGCAAATAGGAACATACTTGTGTATTGGCAGGGTGGTTACGAGGTCCCTAGAAGTGATGAATTT
This sequence comes from Pinus tabuliformis, assembly GCA_031772625.1. NCBI lineage: Eukaryota > Viridiplantae > Streptophyta > Pinopsida > Pinales > Pinaceae > Pinus > Pinus tabuliformis. The sequence continues at coordinate 222,955,500 of CM062814.1, read as the reverse complement.
GAATTTTTCTTGGTTTTATATAGTATTAGGTTTTTTCTCATGCTTTCTGTGAATGACACTGGTGAATTTTATCCTACATCGACTAGGTTATGGATATGTAATTTCGGTAATTTTGATTTCAAAAGATATTTTAAAGAAATGCAATGATTTCATTTGTGTATTCAATAAACAAAATATTCTAATGAATTATGCATTTGTGGTTTACCTATACAGATTCCATGGAGAAGTATTAGTGGTGTGACATCAATTGTCCTCAAGCAGAGGCTTTAGTTTTACTCTTTTCTGGAAGCAAATACTTTCTTCCAACATTTTTTAGTTCCATGAAAAATTTGAAAGTCCTAATAGTATTCAATTATGGGTTCAAGAGAGACATAGTATTCAATTATGGGTTAAAGAGATCCACATTGAATGATATATCGGCCTTATCTTCACTTAGTTTAAGACTATTCACTTGGAGAGGCTGCATGTGCCCCCACTTCAAGAGCATAGTAAAGTCATGTAGAACTTAGAGAAGCTATCTTTAAGCTTTTAGTGAAGATTGGAAAAATGTTTGGGTTCAATAACACCTAGTCGAGCATTAAGCTTCCAATAATGCTAGATTTTAACTTGGAGCACTTTTGTGATTTGGAGGAGATGCCCCCTCGTATTTGTGACACATTTTCAGTTGTGAATTGGACTATTACTAACTGTCATTTCCTTCGAAAGTTACCTGATGACTTGGGGAACCTCAACTCTTTAAGAATGTTAAGGAAGGAAAGAAAGTACATTATGCTAAGTTCTCTTATGCTTTTCAAGTTTTTCTTGGATATCTACAATGTTTCAGGTAGGAAAGTACATTCTGTTAATGAAAATTTGTCTTGATAGAAAGGCCCAATTTCAAATTCTAATGCTTTCAAAAAACATTGTATAACTGTAATGTTTCTAAAAGGAAAGCATATTTTTTCAATTTAATTATCATGATCCCATATTCCAACTTATTTTTCAGTAACCCATTAGGCTTTGTAGCTTTGAATAAATCCATGTCTTTTGATAAGACCCTCTTCCAAATTAGAAAGCAGTTTCCTTTTGGCAATAACCACATACAATGTCTTGATTTTGTTATTGAGAAAATAGAGGTTGTGAAACAAACCTGTGCCATACAAGGACTTCGATTCATTGATTATGTATCAATTATGGATCTTGATGTAACAATGTCTTGATTTTGTTGCTTGAAAATAGAGGTTATGCTTTACTATTTCACATAATTTCTTACAATCTTTCCATAAGTATTGATTTGTAACCTCAGTCACTAAGGGATGACAGTAATGACAAAGGTAATATTCCATGGTTTGAAGTTCCCCTCTTACCAAATATTTAAATATATCACCACAATTTAACTGTCAGTTAAAGGAATTTTATTTGATTTGTAAACAATTCATTGCTTGATTTATAGATTTTGATTTTTTCCCTTTTTTATTTTTTTTCTCAGATTTGGTATGAGATATCTTCCAGGATTTGGATTCCCTAGTTTCCCCACCGTAGCTACTAGGTTCATATGCTATCATTAAATATTCTTGGAACGTTACAACTTTACCAGTGAGTTTGCTTTGAAACATTGTTGTTACTTTTCCATGGTGTTAATGCAAATAAGCACTGCAACTAGTGCCATTATTTAGATTAAGTGCTGAAATCTAGGTGGTCTTGTAATGATGGAGTGATTATTTTCTAGCTACTAAGGCCATATGCATTTTTATCTCTTATGTTGTCCTGAGATATTCAAATTCGGAATAAGAATTGAGGTCTCGTTTCCATTGTAGATTGCAGTCAGTTTCTTGAACAAAATATATAGTAGATTATCTTTTACTAATCAACTGTGGATGTGATCCCTCGTAGGAAAGGAAATTCAAAGTGACTTTGATTTCACATTGATTTGTCAAAACATACACACAGGAAAGGAGATTCAAAGTGACATTTCACAGTGATTTGTCAAAATGGAGGCAAGAGAAAAGGAAACTTTGTATTCAACAATGTTCTTAATTTCATATGTACATGCACAAACATATTAGTAGAAAATATTGAAGGGTTGCCTAAGTAATATTTTCCATTCCACTACATTCTTTACAGCTTGTAAATAAATAACTCAGAACAATTCATTACACTACTTGTTATTCTTTATTAATCAGTGGTTAAGATTTTGATATTGAACTGGCTAAGATTTTTCTTCCTTCTGTGAAATTGTGTGTTCTATAATGCTTCTTTTCCATTCACTATGTATAGCATATAAAGTGTGTCTAATGGAGTAGGAAGATTGGAAACTCTTGTGATCCTTGAACTATGTTACAAGGCAGAAACCCAACGGGGCAGGGTAGGTGCATCCCCACAAAGGGGTCACAAATACCAAAGTTGGTATTGGCTAGTGCCTTGAGCTAGAAAATTTCCTTTACCCTTGTATTAACAGTGAATCTGGAGAGGATTCTAATATTATCTTTATAAGATTTATATCAGTTAAGATTGATGAATAAAATTCATGACACATGAGCTAGGATGTCCTTGCAAGGTGGTTGTTGATTATTGGAAGCTATGATGGCCATTATGTCAAGCCAGGTGGTCGCACTCCCTTGATTGTGAGCACGATTGTGATCAAGATGGAAGATTTCATAGTCTAGATTGATTGTTTAGCAATGATAGTTAGTGGGCTCATTCACAAAAGCTTCTATTTCACTAATCCTTTTTATAGAGTTGTCAGATTCAATTTCCAAAGGTTTTAATTACACTATAGAGTTGAGTTATGAGAGAGTTGTGATTCACAGTGTTAAGTATAGCAGCTATGACACTTGAATGAAGACAAGCATAGTAGAGGTATCAGACTCTGTTATAAGCTTACTTGCATATTATAAGGGACTTGGTTGGCTTTTTTATAATTTTATAAACAAGTTCCATGTCGTGGAAATGTGAAAAAAAAACATTGATATTGCCACCATGTGGCTCTTGTCATATATGGTTTTATACTTTTTCAAAAAATTCTCTAATAGTTCACAATGCTAAGATTCACTAGGACTTAACAAAGTTTTATTATTTAGTGAAAGACTGGCCAAGATTTTACAAGATTTTATAATTGAGTAAAATATTCGCCATTCTTAGTGAGAGATTTTCCAAAAAATTATATTTACATATTATATTATTGATAAAATCGCCTTCCATTTTTCCTATATACCATGGAGATTCACCCATTTATTATACATATAAATTTAGGGGGGGTTCTTAAAATTTTCCCTGGTCTAGAGTGATGTGGAAGGAAAAAGAGGAAAATGGATAGCTAAGATCCAAGAGTATGATCTAGACATAAAGCCCACAAAGCTAGTGAAAGGGCAGGGACTGGAAAAGATGTTGATAGAGTCAAATTTTTAGGCATTGGGAATCAACTTGCTAACACTTGTAAATGAGGAAATAATTGAAGAAGGTGAAGGAAAATCAAACCTAGGTATGAATATTCGATATAAATTTTCATGTTTAGAATGGTACAAGAACATAGTTCATTATTTATGTTTTTTCTCTTGTCCCCAGTCATTGGATAGAACAAGATATAGAGCATTAAAAATCAAAGCACAACCATATGTGATTGTAGAGGGCAGATTGTATTGGAAGAATCCTATGGGAATTTTATTGTCATGTTTAACAGAAGATAAATCTACAGATACCATTAAAGATTATCATGAGAAGTTATGTGGTGGAAATTATAGTTGGAAAGCTACTGCACACAAAATCCTCCATGCAGGATTTTATTGGCCCACCCTATTTGTTGATATATATAAGTTTGTTAGAAGTTGTTAGAAGTGTCAGCTTTTTGTTGAGAAGAAGAGGTTAGCTCCTTTGCTATTGATCCCAGTGTTCATAGAAGAACCATTCAGACAATGGGGACTAGACTTTGTTGGAGAAATTAACCCACCTTCAAGTGGACAACACAAGTGGGTTCTTGCAGCTACTGATTATTTCACCAAGTGGGTAGAAGCTATACCTACCAAAAAGGCAAATGATTGGGTGGTGATGAAGTTTTTAGAGGAAAAAATTTTCAACAGATTTGGATGCCCTGTCAAAATCATAACTGAAAATGCTCAAGTGTTTAGTTCAATTAAGTTTGTTTCTTTTTGTCAGAAGTATAATGTCATTTTATCTCATTCACCAACCTATCATCCACAAGGAAATGAATTGGTTGAATCCACTAACAAAACATTGATGAAAATTCTTAAGAAAACTATTGCAGAGAATCAGAAAGACTAGGATTTGAAATTAAAGTTTGTTCTATGGGCTGTCTGAGTGACTACAAAAAGGTCTACAGGAAAATCACCTTTTGAGTTAGTGTATGAAACTCAAGCTTCGTTCCCTAGTCATCTTGTGAAGCCTGTGATTGCAATGATTTAGGAGGCAAAAGAAGAGCCCAATGCTCTAATAAGAAGGATGCATAAGGTAGTGGAGTTGAGTGAAAGCAGGGATAAGGTAAGAGATAATTTGATTATGTATCAATCAAAGATGAAGGGTATTTTTGACAGAAAAGCCAAAGAAATTGATTTTAAAGTTGGAGACTTGGTATTAAGGTGGGATACTAGAAGACAAGATAAGGGAAAACATGGAAAGTTTGATCCTCTCTAGTATGGCCCATTTAGGATCATAGAAGTAAGGAAAAATAATACATTCTTCCTGGAGAATCTTGATGGTGAAACTTTACAGCTGCCTGTCAATGGGAAATACCTCAAACATTATTTCCAATTCTAAAGCACAAGCATCTTGTCATTGTAGATACCAGAGTGAATTCATTGTACAAATTCCATAGAATTAAAATTGGCTAAGCAATATATGACTCCATGCCCAAGGTGAAGGCATTGATCTACTGTTCTTAGTGCTTCTATGGCAAAAGCACTATCTTCAGGTGGAGCCAGATGTTGTAGCATCCATCGTCATTTATGATCTGAATTTGAAACTACTTGTAAATGGTTTGCAAGGTATTCAATTCAGATATATACATATTTAAAAGATGTCCATGTCTTGCAGAAAGAAAACAAATGAAATTTTCAGCTGTTCATGAACCATTTAAGCATAGAAGATTTATTTCCTTTTACTGTTTAACACACTAAAACAAATTTTTTCTGCAAAATAAATCAACCACATATGCAAAAAAGTTGATAAAGCAGTTCACCCCTCTTGGGCTACGTCTGCTAGGTCCAAAGCTCCCAACTGGGCCTGTCCTTGTTTTAATTAAATGCTCAAATTGAATATACAACTGAATAGAAGCATCTACAGGTGGAATAGATGGTAAAAACGGATTCAGAACACTTGAATCCTTCAGGATTGACTACTGGTTCACCTCCAATGGATACCTGCAACCCTATACAGTCTTCACAATAGTGGGCCCTGGTGGCTCCTAGAAATTTCATGGCTCCAAAACCTCTGAAAATGACCTCAGATGGTTTTAAGACCTGCACCAATGGCTTTCGAAGGTCGAAAATACCCAAAAAAAAAAAAAAATTGTCCAAAACCGCCTTTCCTAGCCAAAGTTATGGCCAATTAAAGTTTCTCCAGTCTGCCCCTAGAAAAACTCCAGCTAACTGTAGTTGGGGCCAGTTAGGCATGCCAAATATGGCGGGACCACCCAAATTTGGCACTCCGCCATTATTCCTGCCAACTTGATTGCAGTTACAATAAATGCCTATGATCGTTTGGCGGTTTACCTCGGATTATGTGCCTGACGGTTAAAGGTTTGGCCCACGGTTTTGGGCTGTGGTCACATGGCATGGGGCTGGCCCCCTTCGATGCCCCTCCAAACTTAAATCAAACTTTAATTTGAAGTCTGCTGGCCCACTAAACAAGATCCGTTGTCATGGTGTAATGGTAAGGCGTAGCATTGTTATAATGGAGGTCGCGGGTTCAAAACTTTGAACTCCCAAAAGTTTAACATGCGCACCAACAGCCATTTGTTGATGTCACCCAGGCCACGTGGCGGCCTCCGGGCCTGCCACATGGCAGCCTGTGATTGGTTGCTGAAACAAAATATTCCCTGGAATATTCCAAGGAATATTCTATGGAATATTTTATTTTTAATTTTTTTTTTTTGAAAAATTCAAATTTTCAATGTTATTGAGAAATTCTTCTTTTTTCCATAACTTCCTCATACGGTGACCGTTTTTCGAACCGTTTACGGCGCTGGATTTAGGAAGACGAGAACTTTCTAGTCGTTCAACTTTGAACTAGTTCTGAGCATTTTAAATTTTTAGCATTTTACGACACTTAGGACATGAGCACCTGATCACGCCTCCACATTGGGAAGCTTTTGGACCCCAAAAGCCTTCAACTACCTGTTAAAGAGGTGAGGGTACAACTCCCTCACTCTGTCCACCTCCATCCACTTTGCCTTGTTCGGTTTGCTGCCTTTGAAACCAACCCGAACATAATCTACACTGCCCCTCCTTGAAGTGCGTGTCCTTCTATCAAGGATTGTATCTTCTTTCAACCCATCTAAGAATTCTGGTGAGAAATCTTCTATAGATGGCAGCTGAATAGCACTTTCATGATCAGCAATCAAAGGAGGTTCATACAAACGTAAGTTCTCCACATTGACAACAGAATACATTTGCATGTAGGAAGGCAAATCTAATTGAAAAGCATTATTTCCAACCTTCTTGAGGATTTTGAATGGACCATAATGAATAGGCTTCAACTTTTTACCTTCTCCTTGCATCCTTTCCTTACTAATGTACAACCATACCTCATCCCCTTCTTGAAACTTGTGATCGACTCTATGCTTGTCGTGTCTTTCCTTGTACTTGCCTTGACTCTTCTCAAGCTATTCTTGAATTTGCTGAATTCTTTCAATGAATGAACGAGCTTTGTCAATATCACTATGTCCCTCAATTGCAACATCTTTCTCAAGAATGAAATCAAGAGGTGATTTTGGCAAGTAACCAAAACAAGCTTCAAACAGTGAGGTGTTTGTGGAAGAGTGCTTGGCACGATTGTAAGCATGTTGTATGTAGTGCAAATGTTCATCTCAAAGCTTGGGATGCTTGCTGCAATAACCTCTCAAGAGGTGCACAATGGTTTTGTTCACAACTTTTGTTTGTCCATCTGTTTGCGGATGGAAAGCAGTACTTTTCTTCAACTTTGTGTCCATCATCTCCCATAGGTTGGACCAAAAATTCCCCACAAATCTAGAATCCCTGTCACTAATAATGGAAGTAGGCAAACCAAAGTGAATCCATACATGATGAAAAAATAATTCAGCAGTTATAGTTTTCTTACAAGGCATAAGTATACACATTTTGCTGAAACGATCAACTACTACATATAAATAATCATGCTGCTTTCTAGATTTTGGCAAACCTCCTACAAAATCCATAGAGATGCTCTCCCATGGTCTAGAAGGTACTGGCAAAGGAGTATACAAACCAAGCTTCCTATTGCTAGGCTTGCTTGTAGCACATAATGAACATCCTATTATGAACCTTGAAAGAGAATCTACCATGCGAGGCCAATAGCAATACCTCTGTAGATGTGCAACTATTTTGCTTACCCCAAAATGGCCAGCAATAAGAGAAGTATGAGCTTCTCTTATGACATTTATTCTCTCCCCCTGTGGTATACACAACTTTCCCAAATGAAACAACAAATTGTTATGCATGTGATAGTCATTTTCCTCTACATGATTCCCTTTACTCAAGTTAGCATACACATCTTTAAAGTCATCATCAGATGCATATTGTTCTATGTAACTATCATGTACCATGGAATCATTCTCAAGTAAAGTAACAACACCAATAATAGGCCTTGAAAGCATATCAGCAACCTTATTCAAAGTACCTTTCTTGTACCTTATTACCAAATGGAACTGTTGCAAGAAGCCCATCCATCTGAAGTGCCGTGACTGTTGTAACTTGCTTTGTGATTGCAAGTATTGTAAGGGATGATGGTCGGTATGTATAACAGTTTCTTTGCCCATCAAATAGTGTTTCCACTTTTTGACGCTTTGTACCAATGCATACAACTCCTTATCATATGTAGGATAATTTACAATAGCACCATTAAAAGTTTCAGAATGAAAAGCAATAGGCTTACCATGCTGTAGAAGAACTGCACCCATGGCATAATCACTAGCATCGGTTTGTATCTCAAATGGCTGTCTCAAATCCGGTAATGCAAGGACCGGAGCTGAACTAATCTTCTCTTTCAAAGATTCGAAAGCTTTTTGCTGCTTGCCTCCCCATTGGAAAGCATTCTTCACGCTTGTCACTGCATGCATAGAAGCTGTTATAGAAGAGAAGTTAGAGATAAACTTCCTCCAATATTGAGCTGCACCCAAAAAAATTCTTACCTCTGTTATGGATTTGGGAGTAGGCCAATTCACAATAGCCTCTATTTTCGCAGGATCTATTCTCAAAGCACCTCCTCCTACTATGTGTCCCAAATAAACCAAAGAAATCTTTCCAAATTCACACTTTGACATTTTAAGAAATAACTGATTCTTCTTCAAAACATCAAGTACTTTCCTAACATGCATGACATGATCTTCTCTAGACTTGTTGAAAATTAAGATGTCATCTAAGTAGACAATAACGAAATCATCAAGAAAAGGACACAAGACATCATCCATTACCCGCATGAAAGTTGCAGGTGCATTTCACAAACCAAACGGCATCACAAGCCACTCAAAGAGTCCTTGTTTGGTTTTAAATGTTGTCTTCCAAATGTCACTTTCTTCAATTCTTACTTGATGATATCCACTGCGCAAGTCTAACTTAGTGAAATATCGAGCATCTTTCAGCTGGTCTAGCAAATCATCTATCCTTGGGAGTGGGTAACAATTCTTTACCGTTATCTTGTTCAAGGCCCTGAAATCAACACACATACGCCAAGTGCCATCTTTCTTTGGAATCAATACAATCGGTGACCCACATGGCGAAGTACTTGGCCTTATGAAACCCTTGTCCAACAAGTCCTTGATTTGCTTCTTTATTTCAGCATTCTCCATAATAGACATGCGGTACATGCCTATGTTTGGAAGAGGACAATCTGGATGCAAATGGATTTCATGCTGAATCTCCCTCTTAAGAGGCAAACCTGTTGGCTCCTGAAACATCTCATGATATACATCAACTACATCATACAGTTCTGACTTAAGTTTTGGATCACAATTGTCAAATGACTCATGATTCACATCAACCTTGGGCTTAATCATAAGAAGAACAAAATTCTTACTTGAATTGACCAGCCTTTTTACCTGTCCTGCATTCACCATCGCTATATTTGTCTTCTTGCGATGAGCTCTAACAATGAACTCCTTGCCATCTTTGAAAATATGATATTTGTTTTCATGGTGATGAAAGATAGCTTTCCTGTCAAACAAGTAAGGACTTCCCAAAACAATTCCTGCTATATCAAAAGGTACCACATCAAGTTCAACTGTGTCAATAAAATGTGCAGTAATTGCAAAGCGCAATGTGCACTTTATTGAAACTTGCAAATTTGCATCCTTGCAAATCCATCCAAGTGGATATGGCTTCGGATGTGGAACGGTCTCAAGTTTAAGCTACTTGACCAAGTCCTCTGATATAAGGTTTGCTTGTGACCCACCATCAAAAAGTGTGTCAATTTTAGTATGTTTTGAAATCACCCTCACATGAAACAGTTCAATTCTTTCTTCCTCATTAGGAGCTTGTACATGGTAGTTTGAGGTACTAGTGCTGGCTTGAGTTTCAATTTCTTTTCCCTTCAAGTTTTTCAAACCCATGGCTGCATTTTTGATTTCATCACCTGAATCATCCCCTAAATCCTGTGGTGTAGATGTAGTGGCAGCAGTTTTCTGTTTCCCTTTGGATTTGTTAGATTGAGGTCTTTTTTCAGGATGTAATTTCCAACAGTTTTTCTCCTCATGGCCTGGTTTAGAACAATGTTTACAGATCACTTTCTCACTCTCCTGTTTGACAAATGCATTCTTTTTGCCCTTTCCTTGGAGGTTTTCTCTTTGTTTTTCCCCTTGGGGGGCTTGTTTCTACCCTCTTCAAATGTGTTTTTTCCCCTTGCCTCTAAATGGGTAGCTTGGACACAAACCTCGTCCAGGCTAGTAGGGTTAAACATCAAGATGGTGTGTCTAAGGTAGCTATGCAAGCCACCAATGTATTTCAGCAAGGTTTCCTGGGTCTGTAAATCTACCCCTAACAAGAGAGCTCTTCTCCTGAATTCTTGGGTGTAGTCTTGGACACTCTGACCCTTAAGTTGTCTGAAATTTTTCCAATTCATAATGGCTTTCTGCATGTGAGCAAGAGGATAAAACTGTTTTTTAATGGCTAACAGAAATTCAGGCCATGTTAAGGTAACCTTACCAAATTTCTTGATCTCCTCTTTAGTCTTGGCCTCCCACCAGACCAATGCTGCTCCATCCATTCTCAAAGAAGCCAACTGAATCTTGGTGGCATCATCATGCATATTCTGGATCCTCAAGTAAACTTCCAACTGCCTAATCCAGTTGTCAAGCTTTTCTGCATTCACTTCACCATTAAACATAGGTAATTCGAATTTTACATCAAGCTTCAAAAAAGGACTTTTTCCAGAGGATCTATGCTTATGCACAGAAGAAGAAGACGAGGATGAAGAGGAAGAAGGTGACGATGGGGGTGGTGGATCACCATTACCTCCATGTCCTTTATTGGAATGATCATCATCCTTCTTACCTCCTGAAGAGCCCTCTCCTTCCTATGGATGTTTGGACCCTTCTCCAGCCAATTTCTCATTTCTTTCTTGGTACAATATCCTCACCATTTCAGTGAGGTCCAAGAAAGCCTTTCTGAAGACTCTTTCTTCTTCTTTTGGATCCATGTCTGCAGGAATTTCTCCTTCATGTGCAGACATTCTTGAAGCTTCTGCTGAGATTCTTGAGGGTGAAATTGAAGGTGGAGGTGATGGCTCTCTGGCCTTCCTTGAATGAGCATTCTCTCATTCTCTAGTCAACTGTCCTTCCTCTCTTTTAAGTTTCAACCTGGTAAGCATCAATACTTGCAAGACAGTTAGAAGATCTTTGCACAAAAACAATCAAAAGACAACTACACCAGAGATTGACTGAAAGAGCATTTATCTACTTTGCAATTGTATAACAAGAGCATTCCGAAGGCTTCCTGGCTCGTTTTAGGCTCTGTCTATAGTTTATTTGACTGCTTTTGATACAAATAAACAACAACATAGCTCTGATACCAACTTGATCTGAATTTGAAACTACTTGTAAATGGTTTGCAAGGTATTCAATTCAGATATATACATATTTAAAAGATGTCCATGTCTTGCAGAAAGAAAACAAATGAAATTTTCAGCTGTTCATGAACCATTTAAGCATAGCAGATTTATTTCCTTTTACTGTTTAACACACTAAAACAAATTTTTTCTGCAAAATAAATCAACCACATACGCAAAAGAAGTTGATAAAGCAGTTCACCCCTCCTGGGCTACGTCTGCTGGGTCCAAAGCTCCCAACTGGGCCTGTCCTTGTTTTAATTAAATGCTCAAATTGAATATACAACTGAATAGAAGCATCTACAGGTGGAATAGATGGTAAAAACGGATTCAGAACACTTGAATCCTTCAGGATTGACTACTGGTTCACCTCCAATGGATACCTGCAACCCTATATAGTCTTCACAATATTGGGCCCTAGTGGCTCCTAAAACTTTCACGACTCCAAAACCTCTGCAAATGACCTCAAATGGCTGTAAGACCTGCACCAATGGCTTTAGAAGGTCGAAAATACCAAAAATCAAAAAAGAATTCGTCCAAAACCGCCTTTCCTATCCAAAGTTATGGCCAATTAAATTTTATCCAGTCTGCCCCTAGAAAAACTCCAGCTAACTGTAGTTGGGGCCAGTTAGGCCTTCCAAATATGGCGGGACCGCCCAAATTTGGCGCTCCGCCATTATTCCCACCAACTTGACTGCAGTTACAATAAATGCTTATGATCGTTTGGTGGTTTACCACGGATTATGTGCCCAGCGGTTAAAGGTTTGGCCTACGGTTTTGGGCTGTGGTCACATGGCATGGGGCTGGCCCCCTTTGGTGCCCCTCCAAACTTAAATCAAACTTCAATTTTAAGTCCGCTGGCCCACTAAACAAGATCTGTTGTCATGGTGTAATGGTAAGGCGTAGCATTGTTACAATGGAGGTCGCGGGTTCAAAATTTTAACATGTGCACCAACAGCCATTTGCTGACGTCACCCAGGCCACGTGGCGGCCTCCGGGCCTGCCACGTGATAGCCTGTGATTGGTTGCCGAAACAAAATATTCCATGGAATATTCCAAGGAATATTCTATGGAATATTTTATTTTTAATTTTTTTTTTTTTTTAAATTCAAATTTTCAATGTTATTGAGAAATTCTTCTTTTTGCCATAACTTCCTCATACGGCGACCGTTTTTCGAAGCGTTTGCAGCGCCAAATCAGGAAGACGAGAAATTTCCAGTCGTTTAACTTTGAACCAGTTCTAAGCATTTTAAATTTTGAGCATTTCACGACACTTAGGACATGAGCACCTGATCGATTTAAATTTCATTTTCAATTTTATCACAAAAAATAAAAAAAAATCAAATATTATGTTCGAGAAACAAAATTAAAAGAGAATGTGAAAGTCTGAAAGTAGTGATTTGTTTTATATTATTGATGGCTTTCAAATGTGATATAAGGTGGGGCCCCGACCCATATGTTAAAAGTTTGAGTGGTATCACAAGATATGAGCAAGCATGGGCTCGAGAAGTGGGTAAAGTGATCTGCGGGGAACAATGAGCACGATTTATAACTCAAGCTCAACCCCTGTAGTTGACAATGACGTCAAGGTGTTTGACCAAGATCTACGGCCTGAGATTGCTGTGGGGGTTCAAGCCCAATGAACCTCTCGTACACTCCCTACCCCTGCAGCGCTCACCCCCATCGCTCCACTCCATATCATCTCCTCCACATCATCTGCCACCCTCATTCACTACCATCCACCGCATTCATCATGCCACGTCACCTCATCTTCCACTCCATTAATTAGTTACATTAATTACAGGTTTTTCCCCCCCGTTTGAATATTATATGTATAAAGGACAAGAAAAACCCCATGGTATTAGTCTTTTGTTTTAGTACTAAGCAACCTTGCAGTCAGTTCAGCAAATCTGAGTCAGCAACCATCCCAGCAACTGTCACCTATAGTCACCATGGCCAAACAAGTAAATTCCTCATCAGTTATCCATACCCCATTAATGGATGTTGAATGAGATATTTCCAATACCCTCTATACAAGTAAACATCTTTCATTGTATGAAGAGATCATTCTGAACCATAAGAAGTATCCTATATTCATGGCAATGGTTAGGTCAGGTGTTCTAGCTGCTTTTGTCCCCAGAACTCATTTATTTCCTGAATTTATTCATTGGCTAGCCTCAACAATGTACCCCAAGAAATGTTTTGTGATGAATCAGTCAGGGGAGAGCATTTTGCAAGTTACCTCACAATTAATACATTAAGCTTTGAATTACCCTGTGTCAGGAACTTACACCACCTTCATTGAAGAATCTCTGATTGCATATTATGATAACATGTCTCCTCGGGAACTTTCTCATGTCACCTCTTTCCTGGCCCTTAAATCTGGTCAATTCTCCCTAGATGGGAATCTCTTCTCTTAAAAACATTTGCAGTTTACCTAAGATCTGTTTTGTAAGTAATTGCCAAGATTCTAGGAAAAGAAGACTCCAAGCAGGTAGATAAGGTTTTGCTAGGATTTTTCTCCTTAATGATGAAGCCAGAGATAGTACTAGACATTCTAGCATTCTGGGTAGATACTATCAATACCCAATTTATGACTTTGCCTCTCACTGGGTCCTTCAAATTTCCTTCAGTCATTACTTATTTATTTTTATACCATAATGTTGAACATTTTTCTGATTTGGGGCTGAATATTGTTGATGTCAATAAAAAGAACCAGTCAGTGGTATTATGGACAGACCTGATAAAGGGGGATCTAGGAGATAGTGGTTTATTTGAGTTTACTTCTTTATTCCTTCCAGTGGCTTATAAAATCTTGAATGGAACCCTACCCCCAACTTTCCTTCCTAAAGCTCAAGAATTTCTTCAATTGAGTAAGGATGTGACATGTGGGGATTGGTTCATTTTTGAAGAGCATGCAGATATTAGGCTTTATGGAGCCTTTGTCAAGCCTTACAAGTTACCTAAATTTGTCCCAATGAGGCTTTTTGCCCTTGAATTCATCAGGCAGATCTTAAATGTAGATCAAGTTCATTTTGCTCCTATGAAGAAAGGCTTTTTCTTCAAGTTTCCTAAAGCAGTGGGACCCTTCATTGTAAACACTAGGCATGCTTCCCAAGAGGTTGAAAGATTGTTAAATGACATGTGTCTTTATAGGTGGTTGAGTGGGCTTATGACCCTCACCAAATTATTTCAAAGAGAATACTAGAGAATGGCTATTCAACCTTTGTACATGAAAGTAGACCTGAAACAAAGAAATTGGCAAATGGAGGTTTGTAAAACACTCATGGGAAAGAGATTGAAACCCCTAGCATTACAGAAAAAGGGGTCAAGAGGGTTGGAGAGGAAGTTATTGATTTGGATGAGGAAGAATCTGAAGCAGCAAAAAGGACCAAGCTTTAGGTTGCAATGTCTTTAGCACAACCCGATTTGGTGATTCAGTTAGGAGAGATAGAAGGTTCCCCTGCTTCCCCATCTTTCAGAGAATTTGTTCATGATCATGTTCCTTTAATTCAAAGTATGTTTTCTCAGATAGCTGAGAGAAATCAGAAGATGAAGTTAAATATGGAGGCTCAAGCTGAGTCTCAGGTAACTCCTGAACAAACTAGATTACTATCTTCCATGGATTTGGAGAAGAGCCAACTTAAAATTGCTTTTTCTCATCCTACTGAAATATCAATGGGGTCTACTAGCAATTTCAAGACTGTGAACTTAACTATTGACACTCACAAGATTCCAATGCTTGATAAGATCAATTTGCATATGAAAATTGGGCAATTGATCGTAAATGATCTCCATAAGACAAATGAAGCAGCTATCAAGGTAGAAAAAATGATAAATAAGGTGATTCAGCAGTTAAAGTTGGAGAAAGCCAACTCCAGAGCTTTGAATGCTCAGGTGGATGAGCTAAAGAAGATTATCATCAAAATAGGTGTTAATCTTGATGACCAACCTGTTGTTCAGAAATTATTGCAATCTGCCAAATCAGAGATTGGGGCTTTGAAAAAGAAGTTGAATTTAACTACAGGTGAGCATCCTATAGCTTCAGGGATAGCTAAAGTAGAAAATGAAAAGGAAAATCTCCTACAGGATGTGTTGCAGAAGACCGAAGAAGTTTCTTTACTTAAAGAATCTTTGAACAAGCTGCAACGACATGTGAACACTCATGTTTGTACAATGGTAATGTCAGCCAACACAGATGATCCAACAACACAGGTTTTAAAGTTGGGAACATAACTTAAAATGGCTGAGCATGATGTAAAGAAAGCCCAAAGGGAATTGGAAACAACTTGCAAGCTACTGGATTTAAGTGAAGAAGAAGCAAGAAGGGAGAAAGATAATGCAAAGAAGTACAAGGAAGATCTCTTGAAGGTTGAAGATGAAATCAAAAGGCTAAAGGAGAAAATGAATGGCAATATGTCCTTGATTCAAGCCAGAGAAATCCTATGGGATGAACTCATTGAGGTTATCAGGGGAATTTGGGAGTTTTTGGTGATTATATCTAAAGAAAAAACACTAGTTAGGGATATGGAAGAGGTGGTCATTAAAAATAAGCAAAAAGATCTAGATAGATCAAAGTTTGCAGAGAGGATGATAGATTTCATCAACTCTAAATCTATTGCGGAATTGAAGGAACATGACATGCCAGACATAACATCATGTGCAATTGATTTTAATAAAATGATTGTCAGAAACATCTACAGGATTACTGCTGGGAAGAATATAAAGGAGATGAAGGAAGAATTTTCAAAGTTTAACATCTTGTTTGATAAAAGGGTTAGGGCTGGACTTCCTTCTTGCTGGGATCTACAGGGAAACTTGCTACCATGGAAAACATATCAAACTTTGCTGGTTGAGGCAAAAAGAAAAGTTGATAACACTCATGAAAAGACAACAGTATTGAAAGGAGCCACGATTGTGAACTACCTGAACAAAGATTTTAAGCTTCACTGGATGGTGAAGAATTTGTTTACTGACAAGCCTACTTATGGTAGGATCACAGCTTGCAGAATAACACTTTTAGAGGAAGCACCAAAGTCAAATGTACCATTATGGAGAAAGTGCAAGGAATGGATGATAGAGCAGATTAAAGATGCATCAACAGGACCACATACTCAAGCCACAGATTCAAATAGTGAGCAACAATCACCAATCATACTCTAATTTCTGTTACTTCTTGTTATTTTTTTTTCTTGAGAAGAGTGAGGTGTCTTTTACCCTCCAATGTAATATTATGTAATGACTTTTACTTTAGATAGTTAGGAGGTAGTTAAGCAGTTTGGAAGTTTTGGTAGTTACCACCTATCCCATGATGTATAAAAAGAGGCAAAATTATAGGAAAATGGTTTGAATTTTGAAGAACCTAGAGACTATGCTGTTGTATTCTTGATAAATTGATGATTAATGAAAGAATTAGAAGTTTTCCACACATTGTTGGGTATGATTTTGTAATTTCTCTGTTATGTGTCATCATGTTTCTTCCTTTCTTTAAATATGGTAATGATGCAGCAGGTCTTTGTTTACTTATGTGAATGAAGTTAAATATCCTTAAAAGAGCGCTCCTATATTTAAAGTTCCTACCCCTATATTTCTTCTAAGTTACAGATAATAGTTCCTTTCAAACACATCATATTATCTTTAACTTCTCAAGGCTTTCTTCACACAACATTCATATTTAGCATTATATGGAATTTTGAGATTTTCATGTCAGCTAATTATTAAGGGTTAAAAGTCAGGTCCTTCAGGCCCTTCATATGAGGATACATTATACAAATAAGTGACATGCATAAATAAAATTAATGTCTTAAGCACAATTTCTACGTAGCCAGGAAATTGGTTTCTTAAGGGACAACACTGATCATGGCGCTGCAAGTACTTAGCATTCGCTCTGTCCAATATATCACGGAGCTGCTAGAGGATGTGTTTAATGTGCTCAATGAAGTTTTTACCCCTTTCAGCTTCGAACCAAACCTGATGTGAATCTACTTGAGTGGCTTCAAATGGTATGGCCACATCAATGGGGCATAATGGCTGAAATCCCAACTCTACTTGAAAGGGATTGTGGCCCGTTGAGTTGTGGAGAGCTCTGTTGTAGTTATGTTGGACATAGGGGAGAATTTCATCCCATGTGCGTGGATTCTTCGAGTTGTACATGAGAAAAATGTGTACGATCATCCTGTTGACAACCTTTGTTTGGCCATCAGTTTGGGGATGGAAAGCCACGGACTTAGTAAGTTTTGTATCTAGCATCAACTAGAGACTTGACTAAAATGCACTCAGGAAATTGTTGTCTCAATCTGAGACAATGGACCGTGAGATCCCAAAGTGTACCCATACTTGCTCAAAGAAGAGCTTAGTAGTGGCATCTACTGTGATACTCTTCTTGTAGGCCGCCATGATGGCCATCTTAGAGAATTTGCTGACGACCACGAAAACGAAATCATTGCCATGCATAGTAGAAGGAAGGCCCAACATGTAATCCATGGAGACAGATTACCAAGGATGGCTAAAAGTAGGTAAAGGAGTATACGGGCCTTGCTTCTTGATGGTTGGTTTGGAAATGGCGCAGGCAATGCAAGATCTAATGTACTTCCAAACATCCTGACGATGTTTCAGCTAATAAAAATACTTCTGCAATACTGCCACTCTTTTCTCTACTTTGAAATGTCCAGCAACTCGACTATAGTGCGCCTCCCAAACCATATTGGAACACTCACTTGAAGGAATAAAGATGTGTCCCAAGTGGCATAACTGTGCATTATGAAGGTGAAAATTTGGAACTTGCTTCCCTTCCAGGAGTGTTTGGTATATGCTGTCGAATTCTAGATCACTCTTGTAAATATGCAGCCACCCTGATGTCTCATGCCCACATGAGTCGAGCACAGTGATTAGCGCCATGACCGATGGTTGGCTGAGGCAATAAACAACATTATTGGTGCTACCCTTCTTATACTTAATCTTCAAATGGAGCTGTTGCAAGTAGGTGGACCATTTCTGATGGTGATCATTCTGCAACTTCCCTTTTGCCTATATGAACTGCGGAGGTTGGTGGTCTATGTGGATGGCAATTTCCTTCCCTAGAATGTAATGCTTCCATTGACGGAAGACCTGCACAATGGAATACATTTCTTTGTTGTAAGTGGGGTACTTTTGGACTGTGTCTGAAAGTGTCTCACTGTGGTAAGCCACTGGATGCCCATGCTGAGTAAGAACTACACCAATAGCATAGTTGGAGGCATCTGTCTAAATCTCAAATGGTTGTTGCAGGTCTGGTAATGTGAGCACTGGTGTAGAATAGAGGCAATTCTTCAACTCAGAGAATTCTTGTTGTTGGGTTTCTGACCAAAAGAAATTTTCTTTCACTCTGACCTTAGTGACTTGACTTAAAGGCCAAGTGATATGAGAGAAACCCAACATGAACCTACAATAGAAATTTGAAAGATCTAAAAATCTGCGGAGCTCCATTTGAGTGGTTGGGGCTAGCTAATCCAAAATGACTTGTATCTTGGATGGGTCCACATGTACACCCTTATCATCAATGATGTACCCTAGATATTGAACCTGAGTCAGGCCAAAGGTGCATTTCTCCAAGTTAGCACACAAATTGTGTTGGCGTAGGGTTTGAAGGACTTGTCGAATATGGTGGAGGTGTTCTTCCCAACTCTAGCTGAAGATCAAGATGTCATCTAAATACACCACCATGAATGAATTGGTGAAGGGTCACAAGATGTCATCGATTAGTCTCATGAAGGTTGCAGAGGCATTCATCAATCCGAATGGGATGACCAACCATTTGAAAAGTCCCTTCTTGGATTTGAAGGTAATCTTACACACATCGGAGGGTTCAATAAGCACCTAGTGATAACTTGACTTCAAGTCAATCTTGTTGAAATATTTGGCCCCCTTGAGCTGGTCCATAAGATCATCAATCTGTGGGATTGGGTAACTATTCTAGACAGTGTGATCTTGTTTAGAACTTGATAGTCAAGACAGAGCCTCCAGGTCCCATCGTTCTTCTGTAACAATACAATTGAGCTCCCACAAGGTGATGAGCTTGGCCTTATGTGCCCTTTCTGCAATAGTTCCTGAATCTACCTCTTGATCTCATTGTTCTCTAGAACAGAGCGTCGATAGATTGGTCCATTGAGCAGCGGCGTGCCCAGGGTCAGATTGATGGAGTGCTTGACCTGATAGTGTAGAGGTACCCCTATGGGTGAGGCAGAAATATCCCTGTACTCCTCCACAACCTTGTCCATTTGCTGCTGCTGTGTAGAGGAGCCCTGTCTGGAAGTCGTGGCCACAACCTTCTTCTTTCCATGGGGGTGAATCATAAGGAAAACAAATTTCCTGGTTTGGGAAATGATCTTACTGCATTTCTTTGCAGTGATCAAAGAGGTGCTGGTAAGCGAGGCTACCTCTGGTATCTAGACTCATATACAAAATGTCACTTCCACAAGTATGGTTTTCTAACAATACATCACAAACTTCAAGATGCACAACGTCACACAGTACCTCATCCATGAAGGGCTTGATGCTATAGGGAAGGCGACACTACTGGCTGACACGAAGATCTCGTCCTTGGTGAAGTCACCCGATGGTGTATGATTGTGGATGTGCTATAGTCTTTAGGCCTAGCCGCTTCACGGCCTCTACTGAAATGAGGTTCTTTTGGCTCCCGCTGTCGACAATGAACTGCAACAGAGAACCCTTCACCCACATGTGTGAGTGGAAGAGGTGTTCCCCCTCCTCTGGAGCTTCAGGCTCAATCTTCTGGATCTTGGTGGTGGCCACAATGGCACTGGGCTCTGCATCAACGATCTGTTTCCATTTGTTAGTTCCCTTCTCGGGTTCTAATTCAGATTCAGAACCTGCGTCTGATTCGAAAGCCTTCAGCTCGACCACCAGTGACTCCTTGGCCTTGTAGGTTTTAACCCTAAACAGAAATTACCTGCATACAAATTCTAAAACACAGAAAATAAACAATGCAAGAGCATAACACATAAGAAACATATACACAGAGATTTTCCCTTGGATCCCAAAACCGGGACTACCAACTTGATTTTTCATTATGTTCCTTTCAATGTTACAATACATATTTATACATGTTGAAGCATCCAATACGATGGACCAAAAACCATCGCGTCCAAAACCATGGATCGAAAACCATCGCGTCCAAAACCATGTGCAAAAAATCATGCACAAAACCATAGGTAGGTCCACCCAAGCTAATATAGGGTTCAAAAACAAAATTTTCAAGGGTGTTTCCTCAGACCCCATAGAGTGGGGTTACCTGCACCCCTCAAACCCCCTGTGACTCCCCTCGCTACGCAATCGGCACAAAGAAAGGGGGGGTTCCACCCCCCTTCTAACCCCCCAGTTAACTGCGTGGGCTAGTCATGGAAAGAATATAACACAACCCAACATTCTCCCACTTGTTGTTTTCCTTCCATAGGGGGCCACAAGAGAGCTTAGTCATTTATCTAGCCCTGCAACACCCATTTTTTCTCTACACCAAGAGAACTTCTCAGAGCTCACAGATTTTGTCAATGCATCTGCAATATTCTTCAAAGTGTCCACCTTTACCAGCAACACCTTTTTGTCTTCTATCATATCCCTCACAAAGTGATACTGAACATCAATGTGCTTTGTCTTTGAATGATATGCAGAGTTCTTTCGTAAGAAAGTTGCACTTTGGCTGTCACAGTCTATCCTTATAGCTCCCTGTACTAACCCCATACTTGAGCACAATCTCTGCAACCAAACTGCTTCCTTGCTTGCATGAGTGGCTGCCATGTATTCTGCCTCTGTAGTTGATAGTGCCACTACAGTTTGTCTGACTGCACCTCCAAATAGGTTAAAAGCATACCCACTTGTAGATCTTCTTTGATCTAGATCTCCAGCCCAATCTGCATTAACAAAGCCACGAATATCCAACACTCTGTCCAATCCTGGTCTTCCTTGGTAGCACAAACCATAATCACTAGTGCCACGCAAATACCTAAAAACTCGCTTCACTATTGTCCAGTGCTCCTTCCCTGGTTTTGACATAAACCTGCTCAATACTCCCACTGCATGTGCAATGTCAGGTCTAGCACATACCATCACATACATTAGGCTACCGACTACACTTGCATATGGAAGACAGGACATGTTCTCTTCCTCTTCTTGTGTCTTGGCACATTGTTCAACAGATAACTTTACACCTACAGGAATAGGAACCTTCACCGGTTTACTATCCCGCATATTAAACCTCTGCAATATTGTCTCAACATACTTCCTTAGGTTTAACCAGAGCTTCCTCTTTGTCTGATCTCTTTTAATTTCCATGCCCAAAATATAGTTTGCAGCACCAAGATCTTTCATATCGAATTTGGAGGACAATTGGGTCTTCAAATCCTGGATAATTTCTTTGTCATTTCCAACCGGAAACATATCATCCACATACAAGACCAGATAAATAACACGGTCACCAATTAATTTAAAATAAACACAGTGATCTGCTTTTCTTCTAGTGAAACCAACTCCCCAAATAAATGTATCAAATTTCTGATACCACATCCTTGGTGACTGTTTTAACCCATATAGATACTTCTTTAACTTCCATATCAGTTCTTTCATACCCTTCATCGCAAAGCCTTTAGGTTGCTTCATGTAGATCTCCTGTTCTAGATCCCAGTGAAGAAATGTTGTCTTCACATCCATCTGTTCTACCTCAAAATCAAAAGCAACAACAATAGATAAAAGAAATATGATAGAAGCTACCTTGGCAATAGGAGAAAAAATATCACCAAAATCAATTCCTGGCACCTGGGAATAACCTTTTGCTACCAACCGAGATTTGTATTTCTCCACCTTTCCTTTTGCATTTGTCTTATTCTTGAACACCTATTTGCTTCGAATGGGTTTCCTTCCAGCCGACAACTCCACCAAATCCCAAGCCTCATTTTTGTGCAAAGATGCCATTTCATCAACCATGGCCTCTTTCCAGAGTTTTCCATCCTCTGAACAGAAAGCAGATGGACTATACCTTTCTGGCTTCCTTCTTTCTCGAATTGATCTTATCACACTCAGAGTTTGTGGCTCTTCATCTTCTGATTCCTCCTCTGCTGTAGAGTCTGATTCTTCCTCCTTTAGCTCAAAATCTATCTTCTCAGGTTCCTTTGGTTGGACTTCATGTTTAATAACATCTTTCACCTCTCTGAACACCACATCTCAGTTGTACACAACCTTCCTTGTGACTGGGTTCCAAATCTTATAACCCTTTAAACCATCCTTATAGCCTATACAGATGCACTTTTCAGATTTACTATCCAAACTTGGTTTGTTTCTCCTTTGGAACATGTACATATGCATCACATCCAAATACCCTCAGATGTGAAAGAGAGGGTTTCTTACCAATCCATACCTCTTGTGGAGTCTTATCCTCCAACGCTGATGAAGGTGATCTATTGACCAGGTAACATGTTGTCTCCACCGCCTCTGCCCAGAATTCCTGTCCTAACTTGACACCACTGAGCATGCTTCTTGCCCTTTCCATCAACGTCTTGTTCATTCTTTCTGCAACTCCATTTTGCTGAGGTGTATATGGAGTAGTCTTCTACCATGTTATACCACACTTCTTACAAAATTATTCAAATTTCCTTACTGCAAAACTCTCCACCGTTATTTGTCCTCAGCACCTTTATCTTCTTCTCTGTCTGGTTTTCCACCAGAGCCTTAAATTCTTTAAACCTGTCAAAGACTTCAGATTTCTTCTTAAGGAAATATATCCATGTATTCCTTGAGAACTCATCTATAAATGATACATAGTACACAGACTTACCCAGTGATGGAACCTTCACAGGTCCAAACACATCACTGTGCACAAGCTTTAGTATTTGTTTCACCCTCTTACCACCAGGGGGAAACTCACCCGATTTTGCTTCCCATATACACAATTTTCATAGAAATCAAAATACAGAGAGCTATTACTCATACCTTCTACCATACCTTTACCATGAAGTATTCGAAGGCCCTTCTCTCCAATATGTCCAAGCCTTTGATGCCACAACATGGTCTTCTCTCCAGAGACCACTAGATTTTTTGCTCCACTTTCAGGAACCATGGAACTATTGCAACCATCAACAACAGTGCTACCTTGCAGCTTGTACAAAGTTCCAATTTGAACTCCCTGCATCAATACTAGTGCCCCCAAACCATCTTGCAGGTATCCTTCTCAAAAACTATTTTTGCACATGCATCATCCAATTTGCTTACAGAAATCAGATTTCTGGATAATGCAGGAATATGTAGAACACCCGGAAGTGTTCTAACCCTTCCACCTTCCAACTTCAATTTTACTTTTACATAACCAACGATTCTAGCCTTCCTTTCATCCCCCAAGAAGAAATCACCACCATCATATTTCTCATACTCGCAGAACCACTCTCTATGAGGAGTGAAGTGAAAGGATGCACCTGAGTCAATCAACCATGCCTCATGATCTACATGTGTACTTGAAGAAGAAGCCAAGTACACATCCCCACCTTCATATGAGGTGGTTTTCACCTCTACAGAAGGAGCATCATCAGATCCCTTTCCTTTATCAGGAGCTTTAGATTTACAGTCCCTTTTGTAGTGCCCTTCCTTTCCACATTTCTAGCACACCACCTTTACAGGTTTTCCTGGAGATTTAGATCTCCCTCTAGATTTAGATCTCCCACTCGATGACTTATTCTTTTTCTATTCTGGGACCGTTCTCATACAGAGAAGGCATCACCATTCTGGATCTCCATATTTTTCTGTCTCATCTCCTCTGTCATCAAGGATGAGACTATTTCATCAAACTGTAAGGTAGTTTCATTGCTACCTATTGCAATAACCATACTATCCCACGAATTTGGTAGAGAACAAAACAAACTAATGCACTTATCTTCATATGAAATTTTGATATCAACAGACGATAACTAACTTACCACAATATTAAACACATTCATATTCTCTGTCACCAAGTCTCCATCTTTCATCCTTAGGTTATATAGATTTTTCCATAGGAACAGTTTATTCATCAAAGACTTAGATTGGTACAAAGTCCCTAACTTGTCCCACAAAGCCTTTGCAATAGCTTCCTTTGATACATTCAACAATACTAAATCTAAGACACACAATTGTATTGTGCTCTTTGCCTTCCGATCTAACTTCTTCCATACTTCATCGGACACTACCGTTGGTTTAGTACCCGAATCTACCACAATCCACTGATCTTTATCCACCAACAGATTCTCCATCACGAGTTTCCACAACTCAAAACTATGACCATTAAATTTCTCGATCTCTATCTTTCCACTGCACACCATCTTCTTTCACCACCAGAATCAACCTCGCAGATCTCCCACTGAACAGGGTCTACCATAGGCCCGAGAAAAATCTCTCAGCAACAAAGGCATCCCCTTGAAGCCAAAACAGCTCTAATACCAAATGTAGGTTTTAACCATGTACATAAATTACCTGCATATGAATTCTAAAACACAAATAAACAATGCGAGAGCATAACACATAAAACACATATACACAGAGATTTTCCCCTCGATCCCAAAATTGGGACTACTAGCTTGATTTTTCATTATGTTCCTTTCAATGTTACAATACATATTTATACATGCTGAAGCATACAATACCATGGACCGAAAACCATTGCGTCCAAAACCATGTGCGAAAAATCATGCACAAAACCATAGGTAGGTCCACCCAACCTAATATAGGGTCAAAAAACAAAATTTTCTAGGGCACTGCCCTGGACCCCATAGAGTGGGGTTACCTGCACCCCTCAAACCCCCTATGACTCCCCTCGCTACGCAATCGGCGCAACGAAAGGGGGGGCTCCGCCCCCCTTCTAACCCCTTGGTGGGCTAGTTGTGGAAAGAATATAACACAACCCAACAGGCCTAACACTCACTTGTATTGTGAGTGGAGATCTTATGGAACTCACACCATTTTCCCACATTCTTCTTCGTCTTCAGGGTGTTGTTCTCTTCTTGCGGCTTCAGCAGGCTATCATCGGTAGCACTGCCTTGTCTTGGTCCTTTGTTTTATGGTTTGGGGGCGTCGTTTCCTTACTTTGGATTTACAGATCCAAAGTCCCATTTTTTGTTGTTTAAACTTCTGCTCAATCTTGATAGCGTACAGAGACGTCATGCTGAATGAGGAAATTTCCAGGAACTCCATCTCATCCTAGATGTACTTGTGTAGACAGCCACAATACTTGAGCACCAAATGCCTCTCATTATCCTTGATACCTAGATTCATGCGAAGGGTATGGAAAGTATTTGTGAACTATGGAACATCTTGGTCCCTTCCCTACCGTAGCATGGTCCACTTTATGTACTTGTATTCATAGCTTCTGACAAGGTAAGATTGTTCCTTTATGGTATCTCAGAAAGAATTCCAAGTGGGTGTGGCTGAAAACAGCAAGGGTTCACTCTTGCCCTTTTGTTCACAGTAGGTTTCCCACCAATCCTTGACATGTGGGGTGACTTTAAGAAGTTTAGAAGTAATATTTTCCCATTTGGAAAAGTCATGAACTGAAAAATATCCTTCAAATAGATTTAATCATTTATCTACGGTGTCTGCATCTATCGCGACTTCAAATATGGGAATATCAAAGTTAAATTGTACCTTAAAAGGAGTGGTGTCCCTAGAGTGGCTGTTGGATGAAGATGCATCATCTATGGGTAGCCGTTGAAGGATCTGGCCAAATTTATCCATCATCACATCCCTTTGTCACTCGAGGGATTCCTTGAGCAACATTTTGAAAGGATCTCTTGCCCCTTCATCTTTCTTTTCTTCTTCCATTGGAGGTCATCAGGTTTTGCGAGGCTAATATTGCAATGGTTCAACCAGATCAAGCCCTTGTAGGTTTTAACCCCATACAGAAATTACCTGAATAAGAATTCTAAAAGCAGAAAATAAACAGTGGAAAGAGCATAATGCTTAAAACAAATATACACAAAGATTTTCCCCTAGATCCCAAAACCGGGACTACCAGATTGATTTTTTATTATATTCCTTTCAATGTTACAATAATATATATACATGTTGAAGCATCCATAAACTCCAATCCATTAACTCAAGATTATAACATAATTGTAGTTCCCATGACCCGATATACAAAATACCATGGACTGAAAACCATCGTCCAAAACCATGTGCGAAAGTCATGCAGAAAACCATAGGTAGGTCTACCCACCTAATATAGGGTCCAAAAAAAAATTCCTGGGGCACTGCCCCAGACCCCATAGAGGGGGGCTATCCCCTCCCTATAACCCCCCCACTGCACCCAGTGCAACGAAGGGGGTGCTAGCCGCCCCTCCTCTAACCTCCCGGCTTCACTACTGGGGCTAGTCGTGGATAGAATATAACACAACCCAATTACATTATCCCACTTGTTGTTTCCTTTCCATAGGGGGGCATAGTAGATCTTATTCATTGATCCAGCCCTGCAAAGCCCATTGTTTCTATAAACCAAGAGAAATTCTTAGTGCTCACAGACTTTGTCAATGCATCTGCAATATTCTTCAAAGTGTCCACCTTTACCAATAACACATTTTTGTCTTCTACCATATCCCTCAAAAAGTGATATTGAACATCAATGTGTTCTATCTTTGAATGATAAGAAGGGTTCTTTGCCAAGAAAATCGCACTTTTGTTGTCACATTCTATCCTGATAACTCGCTATACTAACCAAATAATTGAGCACAATCTCTGCAACCAAACTACTTCCTTGCTTGCATGAGTGGCTGCCATGTATTTTGCCTCTGTAGTTGATAGCGCCACTACAAATTGTCTCTTACTCATCCAACTGACTGCACCTCCAAATAGGTTAAACACATACCCACTTTTAGATCTTCTTTGATCCAGATCTCTAGCCCAGTCTGCATCAAAAAATCCACAGATGTCCAAAACTCTATCCAATCTTGGTCTTCCTTGGTAGCACAAACCATAATCACTAATGCCACGCAAATACCTAAAAACCCACTTCACTACTATCCAATGCTCCTTCCCTCATTTTGACATAAACTTGCTCAATACTCCCACTACATCTGCAATTTCTGGTCTAGTACATACCATTGCATACATCAGACTACTGACTGCACTTGCATATGGAAGATGAGACATGTCCTCTTCCTCTTCTTGTGTCTTGGGACACTATTCAGTAGATAAATTTAAACCTATAGGAATAGGAACCTTCACCAGTTTACTATCCTGAATATTAAACCTCTAAAGTGTTTTCTCGACATACTTCCTCTTTACCCAATTTCGTTTAATTTCCATGCCCAAAATATAGTTTGCGACAGCAAGACCTTTCATGTCGAATTTGGATGACAATTGGGTCTTCAAATCCTTGATAATTTCTTTGTCATTTCCAACCAACAACATATCATCCACATACAAGACCAGATAAATAACACGGTCACCAATTATTTAAAACATACGTAGTGATATTCTTTTCTTCGGGTGAAGCCAAGTCCCCGTATAAATTTATCAAATTTCTAATACCACATCCTTGGTGACTGTTTTAACCCATACAAAGAATTTTTAAATTTCATACCAGTTCTTTCTTACCCTTCACCGCAAAGCCTTCAAGTTTCATAATGTAGATCTCTTCTTCCAAATCCCTGTGACGAAATTATGTCTTCACATGCATCTGTTCTACCTCATAATTAAAAGCAACAACAACAGATAAAAGTAATTTAATAGAAGCCACCTTGGCAACAAGAGAAAAAATATCACCAAAATCAATTCCTGGCACTTGGGAATAACCTTTTTCTACCAATCGAGCTTTGTATTTCTCCACCTGTCCTCCTGCATTCATTTGCTTCTTGAACACCCATTTTCTGCCAATGGGTTTCGTTCCAGCCGACAACTCCACTAGATCCCAAGCCTCATTTTTGTGCAAAGATGCCATTTCATCAACCATGACCTCTTTACAGATTTTCCATCCTCTGAATTTACTGATTCCTTCAGAGTTCTAGGATCATCATCAATAATAGATAAAGCAAAATTTGAATAGAAAGTAAATGGACTATACCTTTCTAGTTTCCTTCTTTCTCGAACTGATCTTCTCACAACTGGAGTTTGTGGCTCTTCACCTTGTGATTCCTCTTCTGTTGTAGAGTCTGATTCTTCCTCCTTTAGCTCAAATTCTATCTTCTCAGCTTCCTTTGGTACATGTTTAATAACATCTTTCACCTCTCTAAACACCACATCTCGGTTGTACACAACCTTCCTTGTTACTGGGTTCCAAAGCTTATAACCTTTTAAACCATCCTTATACCCAATAAAGATGCACTTTTCAGATTTACTATCCAACTTTGTTATTTTCTCCATTGGAACATGTACATATGAATCACATCCAAATACTCTCAGATGTGAAAGAGAATTTTTCTTACCAGTCCATACCTCTTATGGAGTCTTATCATCCAACGCTGATGAAGGTGATCTATTGACCAGGTAACATGTAGTCTCCACCGCCTTTACCCAGAATTCCTGTCCTAACCCGA
Source organism: Pinus tabuliformis (assembly GCA_031772625.1). Lineage (NCBI taxonomy): Eukaryota > Viridiplantae > Streptophyta > Pinopsida > Pinales > Pinaceae > Pinus > Pinus tabuliformis. Next base: position 222,926,716 of record CM062814.1, on the reverse strand, counting down.
CACCATTGAGCATGCTTCTTGCCCTTTCCATTAACGTCTTGTTCATTCTTTCTGCAACTCCATTTTTATAAGGTGTGTATGGAGAAGTCTTCTTTCTTGCTATACCATACTTCTTACAAAACTATTCAAATTCCTTCCTGCAAAACTCCTCACCGTTATTTGTCCTCGACACCTTTATCTTTTTCTCTGTCTGGTTTTCCACTAGAGCCTTAAAGTATTTAAACCTGTCAAAGACTTCAAATTTATTCTTCAGGAAATATATCCATGTATTCCTTGAGAAGTCATCTATAAATGATACATAGTACACATACTTACCCAGTGATGGAACCGACACAGGTCCAAACACATCAGTATGCACAATCTCTAATATTTGTTTCGTTGTCTTACCAGCAAAGGGGAAACTGACCCAATTCTGCTTCCCATATACACAATTTTAACAAAAATCAAAATCCAGAGAGCTATTAGACATACCTTCTACCATACCTTTACCATGAAGTATTCGAAGGCCCTTCTCTCCAATATGTCCAAGCCTTTGATGCCATAGCATGGTCTTTTCTCCAGATACCACTAGATTTTCTGCTCCATTTCAGTACCCACTGAACTATTTCACCCATCAATAATAGTGCTACCTTGCAGCTTGTATAGAGTTCCAAACCAAACTCCCTACATTAATACCAATTCTCCCTGAACCATATTACAGGTATCTTTCTCGAACACTATTTCTACACCTGCATCATCCAGCTTGCTTACATAAATCTGATTTTTGGCTAATGCAAGAATATGCAGAACACCTAGAAGTGTTCTAATCCTTCCACCTTGCAACTTCAACTTGAATTTTCCATGACCAAATATTCTATTCTTCCTGTCATCCCTCAAGAAGACATCACCACCATCATATTTCTCATACTCGTAGAACCACTCTCTATGGAGAGTGAAGTGAAAGGATGCACCTGAGTCAATCAACCATGCCTCATGATCTACATGTGTACTTGAAGAAGAAGCCAAGTACACATCCCCACCTTCATCTGAGGTGGTTTTCGCCTCTGCAGAAGGAGAATCATCACATCCCTTTCCTTTCTTAGGAGCTTTAGATTTATGGTCCCTTTTGTAGTGGCCTTCCTTTCCGCATTTCCAGCACACCTTTACAGGTTTTCCTAGAGATTTAGATCTCCCAGTTGAGGTTTTATTTTTGTTTCTGTTCTGGGACTGTCCTCATACAGACACGACATCACCATTCTGGCTCTCCATATTTTTTCGTCTCATCTCCTCCATCAGCAAGGATGAGACTATTTCATCAAACTGTAAGGCAGTTGCATTGCTACCTATTGCAACAACCAAACAAAATGATGCAATTATCTTCATCTGAAATTTTAATATCAATAGATAATCACTGGCTTACCACAATATTAAATGTGTTCATATGATTTGTCACTGAGTCTCCATCCTTCATCCTCAGGTTATACATCTTTTTCCATAGGAACAATTTATTCACCCGAGACTTAGATTGGTACAAAGTCCCTAACTTATCCCATAAAGCCTTCGTCGTAGCTTCCCCTGATACATTCAACGATACTGAATTTGAGACACACAATCATATTGTTCTTTTTGCCTTCTGATCCAACTTCTTCTAGTCTTCATCAAACATTTTCGTTGGTTTAGTACCCAAATCTACTGCGATCCAATGATCTTTATCCACCAACAAATCTTTCATCTTGAGTTTCCACAACTCAAAACTCTGGCCAGTAATTTCTCAATCTATATCTTTCCCTGCTCGCCATCTTCTTTCACCACAAGAATCAATCCCGCAGATCTCCCACTAAAGAGGGTCTACCATAGGCCCAAGCAAAACCCCTTAGCAGCAAAGGCGTCCCCTTGAAGCCAAAACACCTATAATACCAAATGTAGGTTTTAACCCCATACAGAAATTACCTGCATACGAATTCTAAAAACAAAAAATAAACAATGGTGAGAGCATAACACATAAAACAAACATACACAGAGATTTTCCCCTAGATCCCAAAACCAGGACTACCAGATAGATTTTTTATTATATTCCTTTCAATGTTACAGTACATATATATACATGCCCAAGCATCCTTAAACCCACATCCATTAACCCTAGATTAGAACATAACCATAGTTCCCTTGACCGGATCTACAAAGTACCATGGACCGAAAACCATCGAGTCTAAAACCATGTGCGAAATTTATTCACAAAACCATAGGTAGGTCTGGCCACCTAATATAGGGTCCAAAAAAAACTTTTCACGAGGTGCCTCCCTAGACCTCGTAGAGCGGGGCTATCTCCCCCCCTCAAACCCCCCTTATGACCCTCCCGCTGCACCTGGTGCAACGAAGGGGGTGTTGGCCGCCCCTCCTCTAACCCCCCGACTTCACTACTAGGGATAGTCATGGAAAGAATATAATACAACCCAACATTCTCCCACTTGTTGTTTTATTTCCACAGGGGGCCACAGGAGAGCTTAGTCATTGATCCAGCCCTGCAACACCCATTGTTTCTCTACACCAAGAGAACTTCTCAGTGCTCACGGAATTTGTCAGTGCATCTGTAATATTCTTCAAAGTGTCCACCTTTACCAACAACACCTTTTTGTCTTCTACCATATCCCTCACAAAGTGATACTGAACATCAATGTGCTCTATCTTTGAGTGATAAATAGGGTTCTTTGCCAATAAAATTGCACTTTGGCTGTGACAGTCTATCCTTATATTTCATTGTACTAACCCCATACTTGAACACAATCTATGCAACCAAACTGCTTCCTTGCTTGCATGAGTGGCAGCCATGTATTCTGCCTTTGTAGTTCGCAATGCCACTACAGATCGTCTCTTACTCATCCAACTGACTGCACCTCTAAATAGGTTAAACACATACCCACTAGTAGATCTTCTTTAATCCATATTTCCAGCCCAGTCTGCATCAACAAAGCCATGGATGTCCAAAACTCTGTCCAATCCTGTTCTTCCTTGGTAGCACAAACCATAATCACTAGTGCCACGCAAATACCTGAAAACCCGCTTCACTATTGTCCAATGCTCCTTCTTTGATTTTGACATAAACCTTCTCAATACTCCCACTATATGTGCAATGTCTGGTCTAGTACAAACCATTGCATACATCAGACTACCGACTGCACTTGCATATGGAACACGAGACATGTCCTCTTCCGCTTCTTGTGTATTGGGACACTGTTCAACAGATAATTTTATAGCTACAAGAATAGGAACCTTCACTGGTTTATTATCCTTCATATTAAACCTCTGCAGTATTGTCTCGACATAGTTCCTCTGGTTTAACCCGAGCTTCCTCTTTGCCTGATCTCGTTTAATTTCCATGCCCAAAATATTGTTTGTAGCACCACGATATTTCATGTCGAATTTGGAGTACAATTGGGTCTCCAAATCCTAGATAATTTCTTTGTCATTTCCAACCAGTGACATATCATCCACATACAAGACTAGATAAATAACAGGGTCACCAATTAATTCAAAATATATGCAGTGATCTTGTTTGCTTTTGGTGAAGCTAAGTCACCGTATAAATGTATCAAATTTTTGATACCACATCCTTGGTGACTATTTTAACCCATACAAAGACTTTTTTAACTTGCATACCAATTCTATGTTACCCTTCACTACAAAGCCTTCAGGTTGCTTCATGTAGATCTCTTCTTCCAGATCCCCATGAAGAAATGTTATCTTCACATCCATCCATTCTACCTCAAAATAAAAAGAAACAACAACATATAAAAGCAATCTAATAGAAGCTACCTTAGCAACAGGAGAAAAAATATCACCAAAATCAATTCTCGGCACTTGGGAATAACCTTTTGCTACCAACCGAATTTTGTATTTCTCCACCTTTCCTTCTGCATTCATCTTCTTCTTGAACACCCATTTGCTACCAATGGGTTTCCTTCCGGCCAATAACTTGATGCAGGAGCATCCAGCTTAGAAATTTCATTGTATTTTAGTAGACATAGGGGGTCTTGTGTTTTCAAGGAAGTTGGTTTCTTGAATATTAAATTAATATAATTATTAAGGTTTCTAAGTACTTTTATGAGAGATATTAAGAATAGGATTTAATTAAGTATTGTGAGGCATATTTGTAAATGTTCTCGAATGTTGGAGAACATGAGAGATTTAGGCTAGTTAAGATTCCATAGGGATTGAGAGATTTGGAAATCAATTGTAAATCTTAGATTAGGAATTGGTTTCATGATTTTGGGGATTAAAGAGAATCCATAGGTATTAATTGAGTCAAAAGTGGACTTAGAGGATATTTAGGATTTAGTTCAAAAGATTAAGGATCTAAACCAAAATGGGTTACAAAACCTTTTGCATAAATGTAAACCTAAAAGGCATAGAGAGAGTTAGTTAGTTAGATATTTTGAGTTCAGAGATTAGATAGGGTAGACTGTAAGCCTATGGGCAGGAAAGGAAAAGGCCACTGATTAGAATATCAAGCCACAGAGAGAGAGACTCATTATGTAATTATTTGTTTATATATACATAGAGATTTTAATTCTAAATTGTGCAAGTGTGGATTGAGTAATTGAATTATAAATTGTGTCTGAGTTAGAGTAAATTTGCGTAACATAGGTTTGTAGGTGTGTAGAAACAGAGACGAAATACATAGAGGAGTGTTATGGGTTTGCACATAGACAGTATTGGAGAAAACCTTTAATGTTACAGTGAAGGTATAACTACAAGGTTTCCTAAAAACCTAAGGATTTACGAAGGAAGCATAAAGGTGCGAAGGAGTGAAGTAATGGAGCTGAACATCAAGATTAGAATAATTGAAGACCATAAGGCGAGAATAGATACACATACAGAGAAGTGAGAAGACTATTACATGGTGAGATGCAAAAGAATGTAGTAGCGAAGCACAGTCGTTGGATCAGTCAGATCAATGAACGAGAGTGAGGTAGATAGACGGCTAGGATTAAGTCACGCAAAATAAAGTCAAGAAATGAACAGATCAGATGAAGCCATGTGTTAATGGACGCAGGGTAGTATTCACAAGTGGTCAGTGGTATCTCACGCACCCTAAAAGCTGTAAATGGTATTCTACGATTTCACGCGATTAACCTAAGCAGTTGACACGTAGCATGAGAAAACCACTTTTCTCACGCGCTCTCAATCTAATATCGGTTTTTCATGTAATCACACAATATGGCAGGATCACTGTTGGATTGAGGTAGGAGAAATAAACGGTGGATATTGGCCAGGCTGGTTGGCGTGAGTTATTGGGTGATAACCGTTGGATTGAGGAATGAGATTGATAGCGGAGATTTAATGTTCTAAGGAGAGAATCGATATATGTGCAAAGGTTTGTGGAATGGAGGAATGGTATGGTTAATATGTGTGGGTAATAAGAATTAACCAAAGATTATGAAGGATTTATAAGGTTCTGCTCTAAGGTTTATAAAGGTCCATACTTTGGATAGTTAAATCAAACGTTTCTGCATAGAGCTTATTGAAGGAGCATTAAACCTTGGTTTAAGAAGGTTTTACTAAGTAGGAATATTAAAATTCCTGGAACATAGTGTGACATGCAATTTTATTTGCATAATGTGGGTAGATGCGACTTTTGCTATGTTATTTTTGGTATCAGAGCTGAACAAGGAAATTATGCTTGTAAGAATTATTTGAGAAATTGAGAACAAAGTTATGTTTTTGAAGTATGTATACAGGAAAGAGGAGATAAGATTTTAAATCTGGCAAATAGTAGGCACGCAGAGATAAAGTGTAGCAGAATTTGTAGATGCAAAGAAATAGAGAACAATCCATTCAAAGTGCAGGTGAATGGTAGAACAAGATCATGCAGAGATCTTGAAGGTGAGATGATATGTTTTTGTTTTAATTTGGTTTGAAGATTATGATTACAGAATTCAGGTTGTAGACAAAAGAAGGTATCTTAGCAAAAGAAAAGAAGCAGTAATGAAGAAAGCTAGTAAGAATTTCTGAGTGAAAGAAGAGGTGGCCAGAACCTAGTATTTCATTTGTGATTGAAATACAAGAGGACAGTTGTGTTCGTAAAAAGTGCAGATGAGTTGGAGCTTAGAAGGAGCAGAGAGAAGTGCTCAAAGAGGTTCGAGAGAATAGAGAACCAAGTGCTTTCCAAAAGACCAAGTACAGAGGAAAGCTTGGTGAGGTAAGTGACAGCAGGGAGGACTTGTTGTTGCAGAGGCTTTAATACAATTCATAGTAAGTGAGTGAGGAACTCATGAAGATAGAGAAGGAGATGACTACTGATAGTCATAACAGAGATAACAGAGGTTTTGAGAAAGACCACAGTAGAAGAAAGGTGAAGAAAGAGGATGCCAAGGCAGATGGCATACAGAGACAATTAAGTGAAGAAGAATATGAGAGGGAGAAGGCTGAGATAAATTTTCATCTTGAGTTATTGATGGAGATGTTGCAGATGAATAAGGATGACCAGAAGCATGGTTGTGTCATGAGGAAGAAAGTAAAGTGGCAGAGGCTACAAGAGAAGATAAATCCACAGGTGAATATGCAGTTAGCAAAAGAGATGATGAAGCTTGAACAAGTAATGAAGGTTCAATTGAAGTTTGAAGAACTCAGAGAAGTTGAGTTGAAAATGGAAGTTTCCATTTGTGAAGCAGAATAAGTTGAAGTTCTAAGCAAAGATGAAGACTGAAGATCTATGAAATATCTTATGAACCATTGTGCGAATTCAAGACAACAAGAAGTTTACTTTGCTAAGGAAGGAATTTTTGATGATTTTCTAAACTGTTGGACAAATTCGGATCATCAGGACGATGTGAAACCTTGTATGTTTGAATCTAATAATTTTTATGTGATTACAGGTTTTGCAGAAGATGAGCAATCTTTTGAAGTTGTCAAAAGTATGGAAGAGTATCTTTTAGAAGATAAATACACTGAAGTAAAGAATGGTGGAGAATGTCTCTTGAATCAGAGAAGCAGTGAATTATTGTAGCAGAAAGAATTTAGTAATACATTGATGTTTGAAGCTGTTACAACACAGGAACAATTTCTTATGAAAGAAGGAGATGAGATTCAGTCTGAAGAGCTGATATGTGAAGCAACAGTTGAGGCTGTTGAACCTTGTAATTCTCAAACTGATAATTTGTGCATAAATGCAGGAATTATAAGTGATGATGAAATAATTATGAAGTGTCAAAGAGAAATTGAATTGCTGGAATATTTGTTGGAAAATTCAGAGTATGACAGTGTGATTGCAGAGGAAGCAGTTCACTACAAAGGACAAGAGTAGAAAGACATCATTGAAGCAGATGGTGTGGAAGAGATACTTGTTGACAGTTTCGAGAGTCCTTTAGAGAATTATTTAAAGAGGTGGAATTAGCATACTAACGTGCTAATAGAGGAGGAAAAATCAGAGCAACATACTGAGATGTTTCCAGAGGAAGAGAAGGTAATGAGGCCTTATATTTTTAATTCTGATAATTGTTTTATGATTACAGGATTTGATGAAAATGAGATAGACATGTTTCAAGTTGAAGAGTTAGTTTTAGAATTGAAGAAGACTGAAAGTTGCCAGGTCAAACATACTAATGAGGAAAATGAAAAGCATAATGATGCCGTGCTTGAAGAAATTAATCTAATTATCAAATCAGTCAAGGAATTGAAGGACAATTACTGAGGGTTGTCAAGGAAGAGGAAGGAAAGTATGCTGGAATTGATGAACATCATAGTGAAGTATTTGAGAGGAATCAAGTACAAGGGGAATTGGAGGATAATTTATTTTTTGAAATTAAATTTACAGATATTAAACAGAGGCTGTTTGGAAAGTCACAAGAGGGTAAGGATGAAAGGGTGGTAGTAAGAATCCAACAACTTCAAAGAGAAGATAATGAATAGTAGTTTGATGATGAGTGGACAGAGTACAACAAAAAATGGCAGAGTATGTACCAGCCCAAGGATGTGCTGGAGATAGAGATTGAAGAATTATGGCAATTAATGATGAAGAAGTTTAGATGGAGGAGATTGACAGCAACAGGAAGAGTGATCAGTCAGAATTTGAAATTGATTGACAAGGAGAGGAAGATGAAACAGAAGACAACAAACATACAACAACAACAAAGGAACAGAGAAATCAAACAACTACAAACTAAATTTTGGGACCCTGGAGTTTTTCTATCAACATATGAGAACACATGATCTAGAGATCATGATTATTTTAACCTTAGGAGTTTGATGTAGGAGCATCTAGCTCAAAAATTTCATTGTATTTTAGTAGACATAGTGGGTCTTGTGTTTTCAAGGAAGTTGGTTTCCTGAGTATTAAATTAATGTAATTATTAAGGTTTCTAAGTAAGTTTATGAGAGATATTAAGAATAGGATTTAATTAAGTATTGCGAGGCATATTTGTAAATGTTCTTGAATGTTGGATAACATGAGAGATTTAGGCTAGTTAAGATTCCATAGGGAATGAGAGATTTGGAAATCAATTGTAAATCTTAGATTAGGAATTGGTTTCATGATTTTGGGGATTAAAGAGAATCCTTAGGGATTAGTTGAGTCAAAAGTGGACTTAGAGGATATTCAGGATTTAGTTCAAAAGCTTAAGGACCTGAATCGAAATGGTTACAGAACCTTTTGTATAAATGTAAGCCTAAAAGGCATAGAGAGAGTTAGTTAGTTCGAGAGTTAGTTAGTTAGAGATTTGGAGTTCAAAGATTATATAGGGTTGACTGTAAGCCTACGAGCAGGAAAGGAAAAGGCCACTGATTAGAATATCAGGCTAGAGAGAGAAAGACTCATTATGTAATTATTTGTTTATATATACACAGAGATTTTAATTCTAAATTGTGCAATGTAGGTTTTAACCCCGTACAGAAATTACCTGCATACGAATTCTAAAACACAGAAAATAAAAATGCGAGAGCATAACACATAAAACACATATACATAGAGATTTTCCACTGGATCCCAAAACCAAGACTACCAGCTTGATTTTTCATTATGTTCCTTTCAATGTTACAATACATATTTATACATGCTGAAGCATCCAATACCATGGACCGAAAACCATCGCATCCAAAACCATGGACCGAAAACCATCGCGTCCATAACCATGTGCGAAAATCATGCACAAAACCATAGGTAGGTCCGCCCAACCTAACATACGGTAGGTTATTTGTACCCCTCAAACCCTCTATCACTCCCCCCGCTACACAATCGACGCAATGAAGGGGGGGCTCCGCTCCCCCTCTAACCCCCCGGTTAACTACGTGGGCTAGTCGTAGAAAGAATATAACACAACCCACCATTCTCCCACTTGTTGTTTTCTTTCCATAGGGGGCCACAAGAGAGCTTAGTCATTTATCCAGCCCTACAATGCCCATTGTTTCTCTACACTAAGAGAACTTCTCAAAGCTCACAAATTTTTTCAATTTATCTGCAATATTCTTCAAAGTGTCCACCTTTACCAACAACACCTTTTTTCCTTCTATCATATCCCTCACAAAGTGATATTGAACATCAATGTGCTTTGTCTTTGAATGATAAGCAGGGTTCTTTGCCAAGAAAATTGCACTTTGGCTGTCATAGTCTATCCTTATAGCTCCCTGTACTAACCCAATACTTGAGCACAATCTCCGCAACCAAACTACTTCCTTGCTTACATGAGTGGCTGCCATGTATTCTGCCTCTGTAGTTGATAGTGCCACGACAGATTGTTTCTTACTCATCCAAATGACTGCACCTCAAAATAGGTTAAAAACATATCCACTTGTAGATCTTCTTTGATCTAGATCTCCAGCCTAATCTGCATTAACAAAGCCACGAATATCCAACACTCTATCCAATCCTGGTCTTCCTTGGTAGCACAAACCATAATCACTAGTGCCACGCAAATACCTAAAAACCCGCTTCACTACTGTCCAGTGCTCCTTCCCTGGTTTTGACATAAACCTGCTCAATACTCCCACTGCATGTGCAATGTCTGGTCTAGTATAGACCATTGCATACATCAAGCTACCAATTGCACTTGCATATGGAACATGGGACATGTCCTCTTCCTCTTCTTGTGTCTTGGGACACTGTTCAGTAGATAACTTTACACCTACAGGAATAGGAACCTTCATTGGTTTACTATCTTGCATATTAAACCTTTGCAATATTGTCTCGACATACTTCCTCCGGTTTAACCAGAGCTTCCTCTTTGTCCAGTCTCTTTTAATTTCCATGCCCAAAATATAATTTGCAGCACCAAGATCTTTCATGTCATATTTGGAGCACAAATGGGTCTTCAAATCCTAGATAATTTCTTTGTCATTTCCAACCAACAACATATCATCCACATACAAGACTAGATAAATAACATGGTCACCAATTAATTTAAAATACACACAGTGATCTTCTTTGCTTCTGGTGAAGCCAAGTCCCTGTATAAATGTATCAAATTTCTGATACCACATCCTTGGTGACTGCTTTAACCCATACAAAGACTTCTTTAACTTGCATACCAGTTCTTTCTTACCCTTCACCACAAAACCTTCAGGTTGCTTCATGTAGATCTCCTCTTCCAGATCCCCGTGAAGAAATGTTGTCTTCACATCCATCTGTTCTACCTCAAAATCAAAAGCAGCAACAACAGATAATAGTAATCTAATAGAAGTTACCTTGGGAACAGGAGAAAAAATATCACCAAAATCAATTCCTCGCACTTGGGAATAACCTTTTGCTACCAACCAAGCTTTGAAGTTCTCCACCTTTCCTTTTGCCTTTGTCTTCTTCTTGAACACCCATTTGTTGCCAATGGGTTTCCTTCTAGCTGGCAACTCCACCAGATCCAAAGCCTCATTTTTGTGCAAAGATGCCATTTCATAAACCATGGAACCCTTCCAGAGTTTTCCATCCTTTGAATCTACTGCTTCCTTTACAGTTTTGGGATCATCATCAGTAATAGATAAAGAAAAATTTGAACAGAAAGTAGATGGACTATACCTTTCTAGTTGCCTTCTTTCTCGAACTGATCTTCTCACACCCGGAGTTTGTGGCTCTTCATATTCTGATTCTTCCTCCTTTAGCTCAAACTCTATATTCTCAGGTTCCTTTGGTTGATTTCATGTATAATAACATCTTTCACCTCTCTGAACAACACATCTTGGTTGTACACAACCTTCCTTGTTAATGGGTTCCAAAGCTTATAACCCTTTAAACCATCCTTATACCCAATAAATATGCACTTTTCAGATTTACTATCCAACTTTGTCATTTTCTCCTTTGGATCATGTACATATGCATCACATCCAAATACCCTCAGATGTGAAAGAGAGGGTTTCTTACCAGTCCATATCTCTTGTGGAGTCTTATCCTCCAATGCTGATGAAGGTGACCTGTTGACCAGGTAACATGCAGTATCCACCACCTTTGCCCAGAATTCTTGTCCTAACCCGGCACCACTGAGCATGCTTCTTTCCCTTTCCATCAACGTCTTGTTCATTCTTTCCGCGACTCCATTTTTCTGAGGTGTATATGGAGTAGTCTTATGTCATGCTATACCACACTTCTTACAATTTTTTTCAAATTCCTTACTGCAAAACTCTCCACCGTTATTTGTCCTCAACACCTTTATCTTCTTCTCTGTCTAGTTTTCCACCAGAGCCTTAAGTTCTTTAAACTTGTCAAAGACTTCAGATTTCTTCTTAAGGAAATATATCCATGTATTCCTTGAGAAGTCATCTATAAATGATACATGGTACACAAACTTACCCAGTGATGGAACCTTCACAGGTCCAAACACATCACTGTGCACAAGCTCTAATATCTGTTTTGCCCTCTTACCACCAGAGGGGAAACTCACCCGATTCTACTTCCCATATACACAATTTTCATAGAAATCAAAGTCCAGAGAGATATTACTCATACCTTCTACCATACCTTTACCATGAAGTATTCGAAGGCCCTTCTCTCCAATATGTCCAAGCCTTTGATGCCACAACACAGTCTTCTCTCCATAGACCACTAGATTTTCTGCTTCACTTTAGGAACCACAAAATTGTTGCTCCCATCAACAACCGTGCTACCTTGTAGCTTGTACAGAGTTCCAATCCAAACTCCCAACATCAATACCAGTGCTCCCCGAACCATCTTGCAGGTATCCTTCTCGAACACTACTTTTACGCCTGTGTCATCCAACTTGCTTACAAAAATCAGATTTTTGGCCAATGCAGGAATATGCAGAACACCCGGAAGTGTTCGAACCCTTCCACCTTGCAAATTCAACTTTACATTTTTGCGACCAACGATTCTAGCCTTCCTATCATCCCCTAAGAAGACATCACCACCATCATATTTTTCATACTCGCAAAACCACTCTCTATGGGGAGTTAAGTGAAAGGATGCACCTGAGTCAATCAACCATGCCTCATGATCTACATGTGTACTTGAAGAAGCCAAGTACACATCCCCACCTTCATCTGAGGTGGTTTTCGCCTCTGCAGAAGGTACATCATTAGATCCCTTTCCTTTATCACGAACTTTAGATTTATAATCCATTTTGTAGTGGCCTTCCTTTCCACATTTCCAGCACACCACCTTTACAGTTTTTCCTGGAGATTTAGATCTCCCACTCGATAACTTATTTTTGTTTCTGTTCTAGGACCGTCCTCGTACAGACAAGGCATCACCATTCTGGCTCTCCATATTTTTCCGTCTCATCTTCTCCGTCAGCAAGGATGAGACTATTTCATCAAAATGCAAGGCAGTTGCATTGATACCTATTGAAATAACCAGACTATCCTACGAATCTGGTAGAGAACACAACAAATTGATGCACTTATCTTCATCTGAATTTTTAATATCAACAGATGCTAACTGACTTACCACAATATTAAATGCGTTCCAATGCTCTGTCACCGAGTCTCCATCTTTCATCCTCAGGTTATACATCTTTTTCTGCAGGAACAGTTTATTCACTAGAGACTTAGATTGGTACAAAGTCCCTAACCTGTCCCACAAAGCCTTCACTATAGCTTCCCCTGATACATTCAGCAATACTAAATCTGAGACACACAATCGTATTGTGCTCTTTTCCTTTTGATCCAACTTCTTCCATTCTTCATTAGACATTCCCGTTGGTTTAGTACCTGGATCTATCGTGATCCACTGATCTTTATCCACCAACAGATCCTCCATCTTGAGTTTCCACAACTCAAAACTCTGACCATTAAATTTCTCGATCTCTATCTTTCCACTGCTCACCATCTTCTTTCACTGCCAGAATCGATCTCGCAGATCTCCCACTGAACAGGGTCTACCACAGGCCCGAGTGAAACCCCTCAGCAACAAAGGCATCCCCTTGAAGCCAAAATAGCTCCGATACCAAATGTAGTTTTTAACCCCGTACAAAAATTACCTGCATATGAATTCTGAAACAAAGAAAATAAATATGCGAGAGCATAACACATAAAACACATATACACAGAGATTTTCCAGTGGATCCCAAAACCAAGGCTACCAGCTTGATTTTTCATTATGTTCCTTTCAATGTTACAATACATATTTATACATGCTGAAGCATCCAATACCATGGACCGAAAACCATCGCATCCATAACCATGTGTGAAAATCATGCACAAAACCATAGGTGGGTCCACCCAACCTAACATATGGTCCAAAACCAAATTTTTCCGAGGCGCTGCCCTGGACCCCATAGAGTGGGGTTACCTATACCCCTCAAACCCCTGTAACTCCCCCCCACTATGCAATCGACACAACGAAGGGGGGGCTCCACCCCCCTTCTAACCCCCTGGTTAACTACGTGGGCTAGTCGTGGAAAGAATATAACACAACCCAATGTGCAAGTGTGAATTGTGTAATTGAATTATAAATTGTGTGTGAGTTAGAGTAAATCTACATAGCATAGGTTTGTAGGTGTGCAGAACTAGAGACGAAATATAGAGAGGAATGTTATGGGCTTTCACACAAATAGTATTGCTGGAAACCTTTAATGTTACAGCGAAGGTATAACTACAAGGTTTCCTAAAAACCTAAGGATTTACGAAGGAAGCATAAAGGTGCGAAGGAGTGAAGTAACGGAGCTAAAGATCAGGATCAAAATAATTGAAGACCGTAAGGTGAGAATAAATACACAAACAAAGAAGCGAGAAGACTATTACACGATGAGATGCAGAAGAATGTAGTAGCGAAGCACAGTCGTTGGATCAGTCAGATCAACAAACGAGAGTGAGGTAGATAGATGGCTAGGATTAAGTCGCGCAAAATAAAGTCAAGAAATGAAGAGATCAGATGAAGCCACGTGTTAATGGATGCGGGGTAGTATTCGCAAGTGGTCAGCAGTATCTCGCGTGCCCTAAAAGTTGTAAGTAGTATTCTACGATTTCACACGATTAACCTGAGGGGTTGACACATAGCATGAGAAAACCACTTTTCTTGCAGGCTGTCAATCTAATATCGATTGTGCATGTAATCACACAATATGGCGCAATCACCGTTGGATTGAGGTAGGAGAAATAACAGTGGAGATTGGCTAAACTAGTTGGAGCGAGTTATTGAGCGATAACCATCGGATTGAGGAATGAGATCAATGGCGGAGATTTAATGTGCTAAGGAGAGCATCGATATATGTGCAAAGGTTTGCGGAATGGAGGAATGGTATGGTTAATATGCGCGGGTAATAATAATTAACCAAATATTATGAAGGATTTATAAGGTTCTGCTTAAAGGTTTATAAAGGTCTAGACTTTGGATAGTTAAATAAAACGATTCCGCATAGAGCTTATTGAAGGAGCATTAAACCTTTGTTTAAGAAGGTTTTACTAAGTAGGAATATTAAAATTCCTAGAACATAGTGTGACATGAAATTTTATTTGCATAATGTGGGTAGATGCGGCTTTTGCTACGTCACAACTCCACCAAATCCCAAGCCTCATTTTTGTGCAAAGATGCCATTTCATCAACCATGGCCTCTTTCCAAAGTTTTCCATCCTCTGAATCTACTTCATCCTTCACAGTTCTGGTATCATCATCAGTAATAGATAAAGAATAATTTGAACAAAAAGTAGATGGACTAGACCTTTCTAGATGCCTTCTTTCTCGAACTGATCTTTTCACAACCAGAATTTGTGGCTCTTCATCTTTTGATTCCTCTTCTGTTGTAGAGTTTGATTCTTCCTCCTTTAGCTCAAACTCTATCTTCTCAAGTTCCTTTGGTAGGACTTCATGTTTAATAACATCTTTCACCTCTCTAAACATCGAATTTCGGCTGTACACAACCTTCCTTGTTACTGGGTTCCAAAGCTTATATTCTTTTAAACCATCCTTACACCAATAAAGATGCACTTTTCAGATTTACTATCCAACTTTTTTCTTTTCTCCTTTGGAACATGTACATATGCATCACATCCAAATACCCTTAGATGTGAAAGAGAAGGTTTCTTACCAATCCATACCTCTTGTGGAGTCTTATCCTCCAACACTAATGAAGGTGATCTATTGATCAGGTAACATGTAGTCTCCACCGCCTCTGCCAAGAATTCCTGTCCTAACTCGGCACCACTGAGCATGCTTCTTACCCTTTCCATTAATGTCTTTTTCATTCCTTCTGCAACTCCATTTTTCTCAGGTGTGTATGGAGTCGTCTTCTATCGTTCTATACCACACTTCTTATAGAAATCTTCAAATTCCTTCTTTCAAAACTCTTCACCGTTATCTGTCCTCAACACCTTTATCTTCTTCCCTGTCTGGTTTTCCACCAGAGCTTTAAATTCTTTAAACCTGTCAAAGACTTCAGATTTCTTCTTGAGGAAATATATCCATGCATTTCTTGAGAAGTCATCTATAAATGATACATAGTACACAAAATTACCCATTGATGGAATCGACACAGGTCAAAACACATC
The DNA here is from genome assembly GCA_031772625.1 of Pinus tabuliformis. Classification (NCBI taxonomy): domain Eukaryota; kingdom Viridiplantae; phylum Streptophyta; class Pinopsida; order Pinales; family Pinaceae; genus Pinus; species Pinus tabuliformis. Next base: position 222,910,819 of record CM062814.1, on the reverse strand, counting down.
ACTGTGCACAAGCTCTAATATTTGTTTCACTCTCTTACCACAAGAGGGGAAACTCATTCAATTTTGTTTCCCATTTACAAAATTTTCATAGAAATCAAAATCTAGAGAGCTATTAGACATACCTTCTACCATACCTTTACCATGAAGTATTCGAAGGCCCTTCTCTCCAATATGTCCAAGCCTTTGATGCCATAGCATGGTCTTTTCTCCAGAGACCACTAGATTTTCTACTCCACTTTCAGTAACCACTGAACTCTTGCACCCATCAATAGCAGTGCTACCTTGCAGCTTGTACAGAGTTCCAATCCAAACTCCCCACATTAATACCAATGCTCCATGAACCATCTTATAGGTATCTTTTTCAAACACTTTTTCTACACCTGCATCATCCAACTTGCTTATAGAAATCATATTTTTGGCTAATGCAAGAACATGCAAAACACTCAGAAGTGTTCTAATCCTTCCACCTTGCAACTTCAACTTGACTTTTCTACGACCAATGATTCTAGCCTTATTTTCATCCCCCAAGAAACAATCACCACCATAATATTTCTCATACTCGCAAAACCACACTCTATGGAGAGTGAATTCAAAGGATGCACCTGAGTCAATCAACCATGCCTCATGATCTACATGTGTACTTGAAGAAGAAGGCAAGTACACATTCTCACCTTCATCTAAGGTGGTTTTTTCCTCTACAAAAGGAGCATCATCAAGTCCCTTTCCTTTCTCAATATCTTTATATTCACAGTCCCTTTTGTAGTGCCCTTCCTTTCCACATTTCCAGCACATCTTTACAGGTTTTCCTGGAGATTTAGATCTCCCTCTAGATTTAGATCTCCCACTTAAGGATTTATTTTTGTTTCTGTTCTAGGACTATCCTCATACAGACAAGGGATCACCATTCTGGCTCTCCATATTTTTTTGTCTCATCTCCTTCGTCAACAAGGATGAGACTATTTCATCAAATTGTAAGGCAGTTGCATTACTACCTATTGCAACAACCAGACTATCCCATGAATCTGGTAGAGAACACAAAAAACTGATGCACTTATATTCATCTAAAATTTTAATATCAATAGATAATATTTGGCTTACCACAGTATTAAATGCATTCAAATGCTCTATCACCGACTCTCCATCTTTCATCCTCATGTTATATAGCTTTTTCCGTAGGAACAATTTATTCACCAAAGACAAATTGGTACAAAGTCCCTAACTTGCCCCACAAAGACTTTGTCGTAGCTTGCCCGGATACATTCAAAAATACTGAATCTGAGACACATGATCGTATTGTGGTTTTTTCCTTCAGATCCAACTTCTTCAGTCTTTGTCGGACATTTCTGTTGGTTTAGTACCTGGATCTAATGTGATCCACTGATATTTATCCACCAACAAATCCTCCATCTTGAGTTTCCACAACTCAAAACTCTGACCATTAAATTTCTATCTATATCTTTCCGTTTCTCACCATCTTCTTTCACCACAAGAATCGATCTCGCAGATCTCCCACTGAACAGGGTCTACCACAGGCCCGAGCAAAACCCCTCAGCAGCAAAGGCATCCCCTTGAAGCTAAACCACCTCTGATACCAAATGTAGGTTTTAACCCCGTACAAAAATTACCTGTGTATGAATTCTAAAAACAAAAAATAAATAATGGTGAGAGCACAACACATAAAACAAATAGACAAAAAAAAATTTCCCTGGATCCCAAAACCGGGACTACCAGATTGATTTTTTGTTATATTCCTTTCAATGTTACAATACATATATATACATGCCGAAGCATCCATAAAACCAAATCCATTAACCCTGGATTAGAACATAATCATAGTTCCCTTGACCAGATCTACAAAATACCATGGACTGAAAACCATTGCGTCCAAAAGCATAGGTGGGTCCACCCACCTAATATATGGTCCAAATTTGTTTTTTCCCAGGGCGCTGCCTCGGACCCCATAGAGGGGGGCTATCGCCCCTCGTCTAATCCCCCGGCTCCACTACTGGGGCTAGTCGTGGAAATAATATAACACAATCCAACACCCCTAACTCCTTATACCCTGACCTCGTTGGGAACATGCAAAGAAAAATAGAGCAAGAGAAGACTGCTCTGATACCACTAATATAAACTTAAACATGAATGCAAAAACTTACAAATATAACCATAAACACAGAGATGCAAAAGAAAAACACTTCATTTCATTAATAGAAAAATATTGAACTATGCTTACAAACAAAATGGAAATAAGATAGCTCGGGCAATGGCAACTTATCTATGATAAGAGATGTGGGGGCTACATGCCTCTGAACTATGTTACAATGAGGCTCAAGGGCCTATTTATTATTGGAAAATATGAAAAAACTGTAAACAACCAAAACCCTAACCCCAGGAGATGTAACACCAAGAGTTTGTGGGCCCTGTTGGGGTTAGTTGGGTAGCCAACTTCCCACGGTTGTAACTTGGTCATATTATCTCCGTTTGGTGTGTACGATACCTTGTTGGAAAGGTCTCTCTGAGTACTACAAGTTTCAACATAGGCCCCTACCTACGGCCATGGCCCTGTCGCAGACCCCAAGAAAACGTCGTTCAGGGGGTCAAAACTGTTCTGAAAGTTCAGGACCCGAAAAACTGCTAAAAATAGTAAATGTTGAAATGAACAAGGAAACAAATGAAACTGACTTATGGGGTCTAAGTGGAATAGGAGGGTGGCCACCAATGTCCACCTAGATCAGTGATAGCTATGTATAACCATGAGGTGGAATCACTGGATGAGGGTTGAGGTGGTTTGGACTCTCGAAGCCCTAGGTTGGTTTTTTTATTTTGTTCATTCCATGAGATGCCATATTCATGCTTGGAATATGGCGCGAAGGTGATTGGCTGAAAGAATGATTTGTTTCAACCCAATCTATGATTGGGTGGTACATGGAAGTACCTAACTTGGTTAGAATTTTCATATGTTAATATGAGTTATTTTATATTGTGATCTATGATTATACGTATTGATTATGATGGAGATATTATGGTTGAGTTGTTATGCTTTATATGTTGGTTACTTGCTAGTTTATATGCCAATTATTTGCTAGTTATATGTTGTTTATATGATGTATATTATCTATGGCTCTTAACATTTTTGATGAATATATGAACGGTTGATGAATGCATGGACTAACAAATTTTATTGTAGCTAAATGAGAGGGCATTAGACTTTCTTGGTGAATCATAGATAAGTTTCATACTCCTATGTTCATATACACATGCATGACATGTAGATTAGATGTAAGCCATATGTTTGATGAAATGAATGTCATGGTTAGGTCTCGTTAGGTCTAGCCCTTGATCAAGATTTGTATGAATGGATTTTTCCTGATGTTATTTATAATTTTGGAAAGTCTCACTAAGTTTTGGGCAGTGGTATGGAGGCTAGCCTGAAATGGTGTCTTAGAATCTGGGATCACACCCTCTAAACTGGAAGTTTTGGGCCATAACCACACCCTTATAGGCTTATGCATGTAGTTGGAGGCCTATAACCACACAGAGGCCTTGTCATGCATGCATTCATAGGCCCAGGTCACTAAAAAGGTAGTCTAGCTTAGGGTTTGGGCACTTGGAGTGGTTGTTTAGTCCCTGGGTGTCCTATAAGCCCTAAAGGATACTAGTTTGTGGTTGGTAAGTTCTAGTTAATGACCACACTTCCTTAATTGGATCTAGGAGGTTGGGTCATGCAATAGTATCTCTACGTCTCATGTTTACCCTAACAGGTTGGTGAAACTGGGTAAATGTGGGAGGGGGGGTTATAGATTGGCATCAGAGCTTCCAGGTTCAAACACTTGGAATGGATGGGCTAGATGCACGTTTTTATGCATGCATAGTAGGTTTGAAATGCATCGTGGTGGACATTATGAAATTTGTGTCTTCATGATGTTGTTGGTATGTTATGATGTTGATATGTGGGTTGAGATGGAGCATGAGATGCATATTATTAGAGCGAAGATGCATCACTAGACCTCGGGGTAAGAGTAGATTGTCACACATGTTTGTATGTTGGCATGCAAGTATGATGGTTAATGGGTGTTATACACATTATGGTTATGTACATACCTTTTCATTCTATCATTGTTGTGGTTACATGCATGCTAACTACTAGTGAAATAGTGCAATCATATGCACATGCGTCAGATAGTCATGCATGGTAGTAACTTGTTGTGGTATGCATTTTGGTCATATGCTTGATGATTATGGTCATTTCATTTAAGATTTTGATGTTATATGTATTGTGCTAATCTGAATCAGCTTGTACAAATCATTATGATTATGGTATTTAGGTAGAAGTCGATATATTCGTGATATTATGTCATACTAATATTCACTGACTTTTGCATATGTGATAACCTCCGTTGAGATACATTGAGGTATGAGTTTGATTATGTCCTCTATTTTGTATATGTAACATGGTATGTTTATAGGTTGTTTGAATGTATAATTAATTGCATGATATGAGTATATGTCTATAATATTGCATGAAGTAATGATCTTGTTTTAAGACGGTTGTACTAATGCAATATGCAGTTAGACAAATGATATGTACTTCAATGCAAGTGGGTGCTAGTTTTAGTATTATGACTAATGAATGTGAGTTGACTGTTGATTATGAAACGACCGTTAGTCTTGATAAAGGCTCATTTTAAATTAATAAATGTGATGTCTTGATCTTTGGTATGTGTGACTGACATGTGTGAACAATTGCAAGGAAATATGATTGGCATTAGCACGACAAGATAACAATTGATTTGTTTATATAACTAACAGTTGGGTGATGTGACAACACATAATAAGACTCAATTTCATCAAGGTAAAAGTTAAAAGAAAGGAATTGGGTGAGAATTCCTTTGGCTATCTTTGGAAACTACAATTCCAAATTAATGAGAGATTTGCATGAATACAAGAACTCTTCTTAACCTTGATTTTGTCTGACATTATGTGGATATATGTTATATTTGTGCACATGTATTTGAAATGTATAACAATTGGTTTCCAATTATGGCTATATTAATAAATGAATTGGAGTCTCTTGAGAGATGATATATGTTGTGTTCAGTTACAAGACAGCGTGCTTGGTATAGCAAGGTAAGGTAACTACTATGTTGGTATAATTATTTATGAACTAATAGTTATGTGCTTATGGTAGTATGATGCAGGGAATTTCATGGCAAAAGAGACTACCATGCAATTTTGAAGAAGGATTGGGTTGAACTTTCCCTTGAAAGCATTGGGAACCCATGGGGATTGAGTCATGGAGTTTGTTGCTAGTTTGTGCTTTCAATATTTTATGAATTGTTTGCATTTGAATTGCAATTTTGATTGTGTCTGGTGCATGGCCATGCCACTCTATTTGTGATGTTGTATTGTTATTGGTTTTCCATGGTTTTATTCTTTTTTTTCTTCTTGTTCTTTCCTTTTATATTTGAGGGTCTTGGGAATTGGTTGGGGAAGAGGAAATTTAATGGAGCTCGGGGAGATCTGAATAAAACCGAATAGGTAATGTAATACCCAAATGAAGCCTAGTGCATGAATAAGGGCAGTTGAAGGCAAGAGTATAACAGATAGTTGGATTGGTTGGGTCCATCGAGAGAAATGGACGGTGGCAGGACAATCATGATAAAAGTAACAGGAAAGGTAAAGTAAATGGTTTTGAGACATTATATGCCTTGGCTATGTTGGGAATTGTTGTTCTCAATGTTGTGCATGTTGTGCATGAATAAAGGAAGTTATCTTAACCTTAACCTTATGATATATGGTAATTATGTTGTGATCATGATTTTGCTGACATCTATATATGTATATATGTATGTATGCCACTATTTGACAGGGTCGTCGGGGATCATGATTGTTTTATCCTAATGTTTAGATGTATATATGTATGTATGTATGTCATTGTCTGACAGGGTCATCAGGGATCATGCTTGTGGAGGAATGTTTTCTTATGCAGTTGAATGACATGAAGAGGTTCCTAGTTTATGAGAAATCAAGTGGGTAGAGTAGCCTTAACAAATATATGAGGTTAGTATCATGTGGATATGATTTAATATTATTTTCTTATACTATGCCTATGTTTATGTTATGGGCATGTTATGCTGAGGGATACATTAGTAGAATGAAAACAGTGTGATTCACGACATGCTGAGACAAGCATGGATAGTGGAAAGGAACTAGAAGCTAGATTGCTTGGTAGAGTTAATGTGGTCTTTGGATGTGCAGTACTACTATTATATATGTGGTGTTGTATATATGGTGTTGTGTGCATGTTGCATATGAAGTGTTGTATACATATGGTTTTGTGTACATGTTGCATATGCGGTGTTGTTTACATATAGTGTTGTGTACATATGGTGATGTGTACACGTTGTATAGGTGGTTCTATGTACATATGGTACTATTTTCATGTTGCACATTTGGTGCTATGTACATGTGTTGTTGTGTGCATGTAGTGTTGTGAACATATTGTACATGTGATGTTGTTTGCATGTGGTGTTGTGTACATGTCGTGCAAGTGGTGATGTGTACACATTGTACATGTGGTGCCATGTACATGTGGTGTTGTGTACATGTTGTGTACATGTTGTGTAGGTGGTACTATGTACATGTGGCACTATGTACATGTTGCGCAAGTGGTGCTATTACATGTGGTAATGTGTACAAATTATGCAAGTGGTGCTATGTACAAATGGTATTGTGTACATGTTGTACATATTGTGTTATGTATATGTGATACTGTGTTACGGGTATTGTGTAGTCGTTGTGTCACAACATGTGTATTCATTGTATTGTATGATGTGTATGTATATGTATTGTGTTGTACACTAGGTGTATGCATATGTATTGTGTTGTACACTAGTGTATGTATATGTATTATGTTGTACGCTAGGTGTACACATATGTATTGTGTTGTACACTAGGTGTAAGTGTATGTATTGTGTGGTGTTGTATGCCATGTGGGGGTGTATGTGTGGTGATGTGAACTATGTGTATGGGTATGTGACTGAAGAGAAGAGAAGGCACTAGGTGCTTGCCAGTTGTGGCAACCAATCAGATGTGTGTATGGAAAAGAACAAAGGTAGAAGCAAAGAACCGATTGAAAGATAAGTATCATCATTTTATTTCTATATTATTTATGCATGTGATCTATGTTATGAAACCAGCTCACAAAAATCTAGAAAATTTAGATCAATGACTTAGTAATAATCCTCTTAGAGGGGGCAACCTCCTTTACATTACACAAATGAATAATTCTTGGATGATTCAAATGACACAACCTCCTTTCTATATATAGGAGTCTAAGGGGTCATAATATAATCAGAGCTCACATAACAATAACAATGTAAGGGCACCACAATAAAAATAGTGGGCTTCTATGGGGCACAACAATAATAATAAGGGAGTTACATTAATAACAATGAGGGAATAGTGGGCTTCTATGGGGAACAACAATAACAATAAGGGGGCTACACTAATAACAATGACATAATAGTGGGCTTCTATGGGGCACAACAATAACAATAAGGGGGGTACACTAATAAAAATGTGGGAATACACTAGTATTATAGGGACCTAACATGCCCCTCTCCTTCAAAAAAGTGTTGTCCTCAATGCTTGAGTAGTTCTTGATGATTTTGTATACAATTATCATCCTCCCATGTGGAATCTTCAGCGGGTAAGTTCTTCCACTTGATGAGATACTCTGAAATTGAATAATTTCGTAAGTATTGATTTCTTGTTTCCATGACTCCTTCAGGTTCCAATATGATTTTCCCTTCCTCGTCAAGTTCTGGCAATATTGTTGATACTGGGAGCTTGTCACTTATAACCTTCTTTAAGCATGAAACATGGAAAACTGGGTGCACTCTGGAAGATGTTGGAAGCTCCAATTTTTATGCCATACTACCAATTTTTTGCAACACCTTGTAAGGACCATAATACTTTGGTGATAATTTATTATCCTTCTTAGCTTGCTTGAGGGACATTTGTTTGTATGGTTGTAGCCATAAAAATACCAAGTCGCCTACATCAAAACTTATTTCACTGTGATGTTGATCCACCTATTATTTCATTCTATTCTACGCCAAAGTGAGGTTATCCTTTAAGAGTTGGAGAACTTGTTGTTGATGCTCTATGTGATCTTCCACTCCTTGAACCTTAGAATTTTTTCTTAAAGATGACGTGATGGATAGTGGATGATATCCATAAAGTGCCATAAATGGGGTCATTTTTGCTGCAATATGGAAGGAAGTGTTATACCACCATTCAGCAATAGGTATCCATTTGACCCATTGTGTTTGTTTATCAGATATAAAGCAATGAAGATATCCTTCCAAACATTTGTTTACTATCTTGGTTTTCCCATTTGATTGAGGATGATAAGATGAGCTATGAGCTAATTGAGTACCCAGACAAGAAAATAATTCCTTCCAAAAATTTCCAGTGAAAATAGGATCTCTATCACTTACAATAATCTTTGAGTTTCCATGTAGCTTTTGAATTGTTTCCATAAATGCAATAGTAGTTGTACTGGCTTTAAATGGATGAGATAATTCAAAAAAGTGTACATACCTGGTAAGTCTATCAACTACCACCATGATGACACTCTTTCCTTCGGACTTGGGTAAACTTGTGATAAAATCCATTGAAACCTCCTCCCAACGTTGAATTGGAATGGATAAAGGTTGTAACAGACCTGGGGTCTTAATTGTCTCAACTTTATTTAGTTGGAAAACCAAGTATTCTGCCACAAACTTTTGAATATTGGCTTTAAGGCCATCCCAAAAAAATTCCTTCTTCGTTCTGTGGTAAAATTTTAAAAATCCTGAGTACCCTCCTAAGGGAGAGGTGTGCGATTCTAGAAGAATCTTTTGTTTGAGTTGGGAATTCTTACAAAGGTATAAGTGATCTTTGTACCATAATGCATCAATTTTCCAGCTAAATGTATCAGATATACTAGGATCTTGCTGCAACTTTTGAATGAGTATGCACACTTCTTCGTCATTCTTCCATTCATCCCTCGCTTCAGTTATCCAATCTGGTTGAATGACACAAAGCAATGCTTCCACATCCTCATCCTTTCTTGAGTGTGCATCTGCAACAACATTTTTCTTGCCTTTTTTGTAGAGGATTTCAAAGTCATAACCTGACATCTTTATGACCCATTTTTTTTATTCCTCTGAAGATAATATTTGTTCTAAAAATTATTTAAGACTATCATGATCTATTTTTACCTTGAAGTGCCTTCCCATTAGGTAAGGTCACCATTTCTTAAGTGCATGTAGTATTGCCAACATTTCCTTCTCATTAATAGCTTTGTGAAAATACTTTCCTATGATTGGATGACTTTCAAAAGAAATGGGTCTTCCTTATTGCATTAAAACAACACCAATTCCATTTCCTGAGGCATCACAATCCACAATATAGGTTTTTGTGAAGTCTGACGTAGCTAAGACCGGCGCTTGGCACATTGCCTCTTTAAGATGCTCAAAGGCCTTAGTTGCTTTTGGAGTCTAAGAAAATGCATCTTTCTTCAGTAATGTTGTTAGAGGTGCTACTATTCTCCCATAATTCTTAACAAACTTGTGATAGTACCCTGTCAACCCAAGAAATCCTCGTAGATGCTTTATGGATGTGGGGATTTTTCATTCCTTAATAGCTTTAATTTTGTTAGGGTCTACCTTAACACCCTAATGAGATACAATATGACCTAGATATTCCACCTCTTGTACTCCAAAGTAACATTTGGAGGTTTTTGTATATAATTGTTTCTCCTCTAATAGCTTGAGCACCTTGTTAACATGTTGAACATGATCCTTCCAAGACTTGTTGTAGATTGGTATATCATCAAAAAATACTAACACAAATTTTCTAAGGAAGGGTTTGAAAATGGAATTCATCAAACCTTGAAATGTAGAAGGTGCATTGGTAAGGCCAAAAGGCATGACCAAAAATTCATAATGACCTTAATGAGTTCTAAATGCTGTTTTCAAAACATCTTCAATCTTCATTCATATTTGATGATATCCTGAGAAAAGATCAAACTTGGTGAAGTAAATTGCTCCATGTAATTCATCCAATAATTCATCAATGACAAGAATGGGAAATTTATCCTTAATAGTGAGCTTGTTGAGCTACCTATAATCCAGACACATGAGCCATGATCCATCCTTCTTATGCACCAATACTACTGGAGCAAAGAAAGAACTTTGACTAGGTTGAATTATACCCGCATCTAACATTTATGCAGCCATACGTTCAATTTCACTCTTTTGGGCATACAGATATCTGTAAGGCCTGATGTTTGGAGGAATACTTCCTGTAATCAAATGAATAGCATGATCATGATCACAAATAGGTGGGATGCCTTTGGGAGTCTCAAATACCTTGGAATGATTGTCCAAGACTTTTTGGAGGTCTGGAGAAATAGATGGTTTCGATGTTTGAGCCTCTAAAGAACATAATTTTGTAATTACGCTCTGTTGTTATTTCATTAGAAGCTTTTTATCCTATTAGAGATTATTATCTTTCCTCGTTTCCCTAAAATACCCCTTAATTCAACTTCCTTTCCTTCCCAAAAAAATTTCAAGAAAAGTTCTTGAAAATTAAAAGATCATACACAAATATTGTAACCATTGGACTCCTAGTACAACATCAGTGCCACCCATTGGAATGAAAAGCATTGGACTATTCAATACATATTCTTCCATGGATAACTTGATATTATGGTACTTTCTAGAGCAATTTATTGTTCCTCCATTTGCAACCATCACTTGACACTCTATGCTAGATATAAGAAGAAATTTAATTCCTTTGCTATCTTAAAATGAATAAAATTATGGGTACTACCCGAATCAATCAACACTATTACCTTCTTCTTCTTGATATGTCCTTCTATCTTGAGAGTTTGAGGAGTGGTAATTCCTACCAATGCATTACAAGATATGGTCAGATTCATTTCTTCTTTCTCTGGAGTTGATTCCTGGTGTATATCCTCCTCTTTTGATGTTTTTTGTTCCTTTTCTTCCTCCTCTTCACAATCTATGTAGAATAATTTCTTCTCATCACACTTATGACCTTTAGTGTATTTGCTATGACAACTGTAAGAAAGCCCTTTTTCTATTTTTTCCTCCAATTGTTGTGTTGTCAACCTTGTAGGTTGTGGAAGACTAGGACCAGTAACACTTCCATCTTTATAGTTGTGATTGGCAGACTTCCTTGTTGCCATAATTTTGCTTTCATTTTTTCTTGCCACCCTGAATGCCTTCTCCAAGGAATCAGGTTCCCAAAGGTGAACCTCATGTTGGATGTTATCTTTTAAAGTCCCTATGAAGACATCAATCCTATGCTGCTCTGGAATATTGATTACCCTAGGATTCAATTTTTGGAAGTCTTCAATGTGCTCTACCATTGAACCCTTTTGTTTGAGATCTATCAATTGGCTAAAGAAGGTGTTGCTCTTTGTATCTTCATAATGTGCTATCATTTCTTAAGTAAAAATTGACAAGGTGACAAGTGGTTTACAAGAAAAAAAACCATCTATACATACAAACTGATTGGGTTCTAAACATAAAGATGCAATACTTACCTTTTGTGAGGGTTGCCCATCCTATAGATCAAACTATTGCTCCATCTATATTATCCAAGTTACCGGATCCTTGCCATCAAACTTCCTCATCTCTATATTTGGAAGGTGGTGGTTCTTAAAACCCACATGGGGGTCTCTAAAATAATGATTGATATTTCTTTTGTCTTCATCATGATTTTCATGGATTGCCTTGTCACCAATGGGACAACTTTCTTCTAGAAACTTTTCCAAACTTTCTTTCAATCCTTCTATTTTGACATTCATCATTACTTCCATGTCTAATTTTAAACCATCATTCAAAACTACCATGTCCCTTTTTATAACATCTATATTAACATTCATCATGGCTTCCAATTCATTTTTTGTTACTTTTTGCGAGAGCGAAATTTGTTGCATTTGGTCTTGCAATTTTGATATATCATGTTGCATTTCTTCCTCTTCTTCACGTGTCATAGTGGAGATTGTGGGTTGCTTACTGAGTGTTTCCATTTTCTTTCTTTGGGGCATCAATTAATGATAATTATGCTTCACTATTCCCTTTTGAATCACTTCAAACTAATTTTTCAAACCAAACTTATGCAAAAAAAAATTAAAAGACTACACACCTTTTTTTTTCTTTGTAGGAGCTCAATATTGAATATGTTGTATCTCTACAATTTCAGATCTCCAAGGTCTGAAATTTCATCCTATGGTAGCCATATGAAACCTTCTTTCGAGCCCCACATGTCTGATCAATATTAGAGTCTTCAAGAAAGAATTAGTCCAAATCTCCCACACTAACCTAATTATAGACTTCTTCAGTAGAGAAGGTTTGTACGAAGTTCCATGTTTCACTGTTTCCACCTTCGGACCTTAAAATTCTCCACTGAAAACTAAATTCCATCCTCTCTCTATAACTTCTTATGTAATTTCAATCTGATACTCGAGAAAGCTATGACAATTTTCCCAAGGTCACCTGTTTGGGATGTAATTCGGGATCCTGCATAAACCCTATCTTCCTTGGATCATATCTCTGAAACTGTACCGAGATAGGAACTGACATTCGGACCCAAGCTTCATCATGATTTCATCTCAAATGGGCTTTAATTTTAGAGTCTGAACCTTTGTAGAAAACATATTATAGCGCAAATTCCACGATGATTTGTTCTAGATGGAATTCTAGAGCTTGCAAAACCCCTAACTTCTTCAGATCATATCTCTGAAAATATAGCGAGACAAGATCTAAAATTTGGACCCAAGGTTCAGAGGAATTTTGGCTCAAATGACTTTTTCTTTTAGCTTCTAAAACTTTGTAGCGAAAAATGTATAGCGAAAATTCCACGATGACCTATTTGGAGAAGCAAAACCCTAGAATCCAAAGCTCTGATACCAAATGTTATTAGTGTAGTGTTTTCTTCTCCAAGATGTACGAAAAAACCCACTTAATATTGTGGATGACAAACAATCTCAACAATATAAAGGGCTACTAAACATTGTAGATCTGCAGCAACTGATAGAAACAAAACCCACCAAAGTCCAAATCTATGCCACAATCATAGTTAAACAACAAAAAGAAAGAGTAATAACACCAATCGTCCAATGGAAACTAGATATACAAAGAAAAGTTTTATTATAACACCTGCAAGGGGAACAAATAAATGTTACGAGTCCCCCTCTATGGGATGGGTTCTTGGCTATCCTCAAACATCTTCAGCTTGTGTAGAGTCTCTCTCCTCTATAATGTGTAAGCCCAACAAAAATATTGTGTGCGACAATGAAAATAATCAGAGTTACAACAGCGAGTGCAAAAATGAAAACAATCAAAACTGAATAATGAATGGAAAACCCTTCTATTTAGGACAAAATATTGAGTTATCCTCGAATAATGAGAAATAATAAAATATTATTGATCCCAATCTTGGAATAACCACTTGGAATATTTTATTATATTTGGTTAGCAGGGAAAAAGTATTTAAACTTTTATTTAGAAATAATAGATAAATAATTGATTTATTTATCATCTCAAGAATTTAGTTAAGGAATAATAAATAAATAAGGATTTATTTAATTATTCCTAAGGGATTTAGCCAAATTTAACGAAGAATAATAATTAATTAGTTATTAATTAATTATTCTTAGAGAAAAATAAGATAATTAATGATTTATCTGTTTATTTTTCCTGATTGGGTCAAATATGACAAGGAATAATAATTCAACAATGGTCTAATTAATTATTCCTAGAAGAAAATCAAATAAATAATGATTTATTTAATTATTATCCATGGGTTTAACTATAAATTACTTAACAAAGGTGGTTTATTAAGTAATTTTTCACAGTGTAAGCAATTTTACTATGGTAAAATTGGCTTTACATGGTATACTTCGATCCATCTAGTAAATTAGGCTAGATGATCAATTTCTTGGTGATAAAATATTTCCCCCCAATGTACGAGTGTTAGGAGAAAAATGTATGACCAAAGTACGTTGTAAAGACACAATCACTAGACAACACAGGGGAGTCAGAGAGAGAGAGAGAGACCAATGAAGTTGAATTGAAAGAGGGTAGGGAAAGAGGGGGTGAGATTAATGCAAGTCTCATTTTATGTTGTGGTACCAGACCTCAATGAGGTGGGGGAGGCATACCCATACCCGCTGAGATAACTTAGTACAAAAATAATGGTTCGCTCAAAAATTTAAAATTGAGCAATGAAGTACATGCTAAATGGTACATGACATGCTGGAGTAACAGAGCCAAAAAAATAATACAATGTGTCCCATATACATAATGCACCTGGAAAAATATGATCCAGGACTAAATACAATAATATCTGAGTACATGAGATACAAAGGCCCTTCCCTCAAGAAATGGGTGGGAGGGAGGGTAAAACAACCAGAGAAGCCCTCCTAAATAAGGAAGGGCTCTGCAAACTAAATGGATCATCTAAAGGAGATGTGCATGCTATGAATGTTGTGATCAGTAGGAACCGAAACCATCAACTCTGTGGAACTACATATGAGGCTGTAGCATAGTAGGAATGCATCCAGGCATGTGGGGGGCTACCTGAAGGGCCACCCACTCATGAGGTTTGAAACATATCACACATACCGAGGAATCACTGGTACAATCTGTTGCATCACTGGACCATCAAGTTTATGAATCACAAACATGAGACAACCAAGTCAAAGGGAAAGAATGAGTCCCTCTACTTGATCCAAGGCACCAAACAAGAATGGGAATTGGAACCAAGATACACCTCCCTCTAGGCCATTCTTCTGGAATAAATGCGCTGATGTCGATAGAATAGGGCCCACGATAGATGAGGCAATGAGGATCCTCAACTAAGGCAAGAGGGAAAATAGTAAAGTGACTGATGCACTGACACCAAGGATAATGTGGAAAAGTGGGACTGAGGGACAAATAGGCGACTTCCATTGTCAAAGCATAAAGTGCATGGTTGACCTGACAGCGTCTGACTCAACTCCGGAGGGGATGGGGACAGTATGACTGGAGGCAAAAATGGGCAACACAGGATGAACGGTATGAAAAGATGGATGGAATGTTGTGTCATGATATAATGGGACATGAAATAGACTCGAAGAATGTAAGGGTGACTCATCGTGGATGCTCTGAACAAGGGTGACTCAATGACGCTCCCACACGGGCTAGGCTCGGTGGGGACCATCAAAACATGAGTAAATAATGAGTAACTCATGACGAAAGTCTACATATGGTACGACAAGTATTAAGAGGAGGTGGAACTCAAAGTACGAGTGTCTCTTTATGATGAAACTTGATTTTGAGAGGCAACGATGTGACCTTTCTTGGAAAAATAACTTCTAGGTGAAGTGTCAAATCATCAAAGACTGAGGAAGACCCATTATAGAGCTCGACGCGAGATTTCCAATGATGTTGTTGGTTCATCAAACTAAGCTATGGTTCACTCAAAATGTGCAATATAAAAACTGTGGGTCTTCCTATAAAAGGGTGTTTTCCCTCCAATTTGAGAGGAGGATAAGGTCCTAAATCTTATGGAGATACTAGTGGAAAAAAATGACCATCGGAATCGGGATCTATGACTTTCAAGCAAGTGGCCTTACTTGTCTAAATATGGCCTTAATTCTTCTTGGAACGATGGTTCCTAGTGAAGAATTAAGGGAAGAGGAAAACAAGAATGAACTACTAGAGGAGGTCTAGAATCATCCTCACCCACGAAGTCAAATATGGGAATATGTGGACATAGAGTAGAATATTTGAAGATATGGTATCAAACGTCTACGATATGCGATGTGCATATGACTCGATGGAGAGCCCAATAGGACAGACTATCCAAGGAATGGGAGGATAATCAACCATACCTAGATTCAGTGGGATCATGCCCCCAAGCATGGGATACTAGCCGCAAACATATGTGATGGACGAGATTGATATGGTATGCAAAGGTGGGAATGATGCCCCTTAGAAGGAGGAGTTTATGGAGCGCCATTGTGTTCTGAGTGCTCGAAAAAGGCATTCAAGCATCGCGGCCCAACTTGGCACTAGATCTTCCAAAGGAGATGTAGGGACCTATGTGCCCCACCAATATGTTATGGGTGTACTGGAGGTATTTAGAGTTGTGGACTCCAAATATGGGAGGAAGTACGCACAATGTTGGATATCACTCCAAAGAACAATGTAAACTTTGAAACGGAAACTCATAGTGTTACCCATTTCATAGAGATAGCAAAAAAGTGACCCGATTTTGAAAAGGGGCGATGTAGAACACATATTTTTTTTAGAGCATAGTTTTTGGCACTTTAATTTTTTATTTATTTATTTATTTATTATTATTTTTTTTTTTTTTTTTTTTTTTTTTTTTTTTTATGTATGTACATTACGTTTTAGAATGTTAGTGATTTGCATGCTAATTTTAAAAAGTGGTGATTCTGCATGAAGCCCTTTTTTTAAAAGACCTATATTTTTAGTTTAAATTTTCTAATGTATGAAATGTAAATAATTATTTTCTAAATTTAACAATTTTTGAAGTGGTCTTCTTCTTCATATTTTCTTGTTTTTATTTAAACTTTTTTTTGGAGTGAGGTTTTTATTGTTTTGCATATTTAAAGAAGAAGGTCGATATTTTGAAGTTTCGGTATTCTACATATTTATACATCGTTAATTAATTTTTCAATGCACATGAAATAATTGTCTCTAAAAAAATAATTTTTATTCAATTGACATAAAAATAACCATTTTCAACATAAATATAACTAAAAAATTACACATTTTGATTATTTTTTGTAATTTTTTGCTAGAAATGACATGTCAAAATCACAATTTTTATAGGAAATTTTTAACTAAAAATGGTTAAATAATAGTTTTTTATGAATTTCATGTCAAAAAAATAATAATAATCACTGTTTTTTTCAAAAAATAATGAATAACATAAAAATCAATGTGAAAATCACATAATACAAATATTGAACACATAAAAACATTAATTGAATGCTTATTCTTATCATAAAATGTCAAACTCAAAACATTACATGTATAACTAATTAATAGTTACAAAAAATGAGATTTATTTCCAAGCATAACTTAAATTTAATCAACAATATCACATAATCCAAACTCTTCATCCTCTAGAGTTTCATCATTGTCTTCTTCCACAATATTTTTTGCTTCATTTTGCTCATTTTCCTCTTCTAATGGATCTTTGATGTCTGCAAATCTCCCAATGTATGCCTTTCCAATCATTCCATGTAATGGTGGTTGGGGTTCCTTTTCCTTTTTTGCCACACGTGATTCACTAAAGTCCCCTTTCTTCAACCCAATTTCTTGCATTGCATCTAGAAGAAATTGAAGAGCATTAATTCTTTGTTGAACAAAATTGCATTGTATTGGATCCTTTTCAATGGCAATGCAATTTCTTCATTTTTGAAGGCAACATGCTAGTGTTGTGCCTAATTATCAAGCACAAAAGAAATAATGAAGTAAATTAGTACAATGACATATAAATTAAGAAATAAGATATTGAAATTCATTTCCATATAATAAAACTTACCTGAGCTAAGAAACAAATCCAGAACCCAATCTCCTTTATTTGAACATATGTCTATAAGATAGTTAATCAATAACTGTGTTTTTTTATAAATGATAACTATCTCTCCTTTTGCTTCTTTGTCTTCATATGTTAGCTTTCTCACAATAACATCATAAGCCAGTACTTGGCTATGATTCTTCCATCTACCCGATTAAAAATCATAGACATATACCTATCATCTTTTGCCTAACTATCAATATGGATGAACTCATAATCATTTATAAATGGTTAATCTTCACGATTAAGAAGATTTGTCTTTTGCCTGTAATATGAAATAGTAAAATTTCAATTAACTTGTACATAAATGAATTTTTTAACATTAATAAATATACATTTTCAACGTCTTACCATGTAAGTTGCATCCCTGAGTTTGTTTTCCCCTTGAAGCTTGACAATAATATTGCCAATTGTGTGTCTGAATGAAATGTCACAAATCTCCATAATGGTGATGATGTGACTTCTAGAAATCTCGCAACCACTTTGCTAAGAGCTTGATAAGTATAAAGGTCACTATCATAGTCAATGTTTGGAATATTGAAACCATGGGGAATATCTACAATAACTAGGGCATAATCTCTTTTAGGTATGAGTTTAGCAATGTCTTCACAGTCGCCTTGTATTACTTGATATTGAATAGTGTCAAGCCCATTCCAAATGAAATGAATAAGAGTTGGATCAAGTTCAACATTCTTAAGATGATACTTCTTTAGCCTTTCGATCTTAATTTTTTCAATAAAGGTTCTGAAACTATCTGGTGCTCCATTTGCTTCCTTCCTCATCTTTAATAAAATAAACAAAAATATGTGTAATTTATAAAATAAAAATAGTATACAAATGAATAAAAATGAATGTATAAATCAGCATACCTTTTTAAATGCAAGATAAAAAAAATTAATGTTGATATAGAACTGAATCTGGATAGTTGCATACAACATCATCCCAACTATCTTCATTCAACAATTTAACCATTTTTTCTTGTATTTTCATGTAAACTTTGTGACTGCATAGATAAAGTAAAAAAAAGTTAATATAATGATATGTATAACAAATACTACCAAGAACAATATGTTATATTTAAAAGAAATTATAATCTAAAAATAAGTAAAAATAATTCAACAAACTTACTTTTGAAATTCCTCAGACATTTCCTCCAATGATAATTCCCCTAACCTCACATGAGATAATATTTATTTGACAAGTTTTTCATCCTTCACTATTTGTAATGCTCTCCAAGGTGTGATAGTCATATCTTCTGGAAGTTGCTTCATTTCCAAACCTGATTTATTGTTGCTACATATCAATGATTTAGACCTTTTGACCTTCTAGTTTTTAATGCCAATGTTCTCCCACATGCTAAAAATCTCATTAATCAATTCTCATATCTCTCTAGTTCTAAATGCCAACTGGAAAATGTTATCAATACCTCTAAATAAATCAGTATTTACTCTGCCGCCTTTCGAATTGATTTTCTCCTCATTTTCATAGCCTATTTCCATACAACATTCCTTTCAGAAATCTACAGTAACATTTAGCTTATCCCCACCACATTTTTCTTCAAATTCACTATGAATAAATCTAACCCTTTGGATGAAAGTCATAGACATCTTATATTCATTATCGAAATTATGATCCCATGCCACTAACTTTTCTTATGTATCTGATAAACCAGCATAAATGATACATTTCATTGTTTCAAAACATGGGTTATTGGGATATTCCTTCATTAATTGTCTTTGATCTTATACAGAATGGTTCCCCCCAAGCGCATAATAATTGTATTCAAAACATTTTGACTTATCAAATGCTTCTTTGTTGGGAACTTGATATGGATCAACAATAAGTACATAATTAACCACATGAACATATGGATTGTACCTCATCAATGCCTTCAAGTTGTGAACATGTAGGTGGCGTGGCTTTCTGATTTGATATTTACATTTTCCTTCACTTTCCTTATAGATTTGTCTCACATTAAGCTGAAATGTACGACCACCCTCAATTAAGTTTCTCTTTGTCAAGTTTTGTCGAATGGCATTTTGTTTTGTTTTAATAATGTCATCCTCTAAATCAGCTCCTGGTGTAATGATTTCTCTGCTTTCTCTTGAAGTTTCACTAGGATCTTGACTGTTGGTAATGACTACTTCAGAATGTTCAACTTTACTTTTCTTCCTCATAACATTCTCATCATTAACTAGAACATATTTATTCTTGGGAATTGTTACTTTTGGTCTTTTACGACTCTTCTCCTTTCTAACATTAGTTCCAATGTCATCCTCAGTAATGACAACATATTCTTCAGTGTCAGTTTCAACTTCCTCATCTTCAAAAGTAACCTATCTACCTTTGCTAGATTTATCCACTAGAGGCATTTTTTTTCTGATCCCTTGGATGTAGTTTTGTAGCATCATGAATTACTACATTTTTCTTGTTTGCCATATCTTCTTCTGACACTGAGTAGAAACTGCTGACAAATTTCATAATATCATGCTCTATGAAATGAATGCCTCCCAACATAATTGAACAACTTTCAACAAAATTCTGCCAAACAAAATATCATATGTCAATAAAAACAAAGTTATAAAAATATAATGAGACAATTACAAGAACGCAAAACACAAATATAAATAACAATACTTACGATATTTTGTTTCATCTCATTTACGATTTGTTTACCCAAATTTGTAGATACCTATCTCATGTCATATAATGAATATGATAATTGGTATTTAATCCTTTCATGTGACTTGAGTGGTTTTGTAAGTATGTAAACAACTTCATGCCAGCATGGGGTGGGGTGTTGGGCAGCCAGCCCCCCCCCCCCGCCCCTCACTCATGGGACCGTTGGGCCGCTGGGAGCATTATCAAGCCCACAACGCTGACTGCGGATGTAGTGGGTAAATTTGTCCCACAAATTTTTTTAACTACTAAAAAAAATAAAAATCATTAAAGTTATTTAATTTTAAAATTTACACGGCAGAAAAATTAACTGACCTTTCAAATGTGATAATCCTTCGTTGAATATGTTGTTGATAGCAATGTAGCTGCTCCACAAATTCTCTCCAAGTCTTTTAACGAACTTCAAAAAACCTTGATGTGATGCGAGGAATAGTGATAGTGAAATTTATTGTATAGTGGAAATTACAAAATTGTTTTACCGTATGGTTAATGTGAGATTAATTTGTTTTTATAAATTTTAACATGTTAATTTTGTTATGGCGATATAGGAAACTATGATAAAGTGAACATTACAGAATCGTTTTACAGCATGGTGAATGCAGCATTGATTTGTTTTAGAAGGTATAATAAAAATTAAAAAAAAACATTCAATTGTTTAATAAATATTATATAGTTTAACTAATAAATTAATTTAGGTAAAAGATTTACTTTATAGTTTTAATTTTAAATATTTATTTCATAAAAAGAATTAGTTAAATTTTTTCAATAAATTGTAGAAGAAAATAATGGAGGGAAGTACATGAAACGAAATTTTTGGAGGGAAAAATTTTGGCGAAAAAATTTGGAGGGAAATTTTCATTCTTTAAGCTATATATTGTCATTAGAAGAGTTTTCATTTGTATCATTCAACCTCTTCTATTTGAGAGCCATGGATTATTTGATAGTGAAGTTTCGCTTTGTGAAGCATCAATATCTTCATCGCGTAACAACTCTATTCATATTGATGAATACAACAGAAATTCTTCCACTATGAATAGAGAGTCAATTCTTCCACTTAGTCCTAATCCTAAGGACTATGAGAGCAACATTGATGAAAGACGGGATAAAGGATTTCAAATAAACAAAGAGTCATAGTTTCCACTTAGTCCTAATCCTATGGATTATGAGAGTAATAGTGATGAAGAGCATGACGAAGAATTTCAAAAGAATGGAGTGGCATGGTGTTCACTTAGTCCTAATCCTATGGACTATGAGAGCAATAGTGATGAATTTCAAAAGAATGGAGTGTCACGGTGTCCACTTAGTCGTAATCCTATGGACTATGAGAGCAACAATGATGAAGAGCAGGATGATGAATTTCAAAAGAATGGAGTGTCACAGTTTCCACTTAGTCATAATCCTATGGAATATGAGAGTAGCAGTGATGTACAACATGATGAAAAATTTCAAAAGAATGGAGTGTCACGGTGTCCACTTAGTCCTAATCCTATGGATTATGAGAGCAACACTGATGAACAACATGATGAAGAATTTCAACTCAATAGAGTGTCACAGTGTCCACCACTTAGTCCTAATCCTATGGACTATGAAAGCAGCAGTGATGAAGAACATGATGAAGAATTTCAAAAGAATGAAGTGTCACAGTGTCCACTTAGTCCTAATCCTATGGACTATGAGAGTAGCAGTGATGAAGAGCATGATGAAGAATTTCAAATGAATAGAGTGTCACAGTGTCCACTTAGTCCTAATCCTATGGACTATGAAAGCAGCAATGATGAAGAACATGATGAAGAATTTCAAATGAATAGAGTGTCACAGTGTCCACTTAGTCCTAATCCTATGGACTATGAGAGAAGCAATGATGAATAACATGATGAATATTTTCAAATAAATAAAGAGTTGCAGTTTCCACTTAGTCCTAATCCTAAGGACTATGAGAGCAGTAGTGACGAAGGACAAGATGAAGCACTTAGTCCTAATCCTAAGGACTATGAGAGTAGCAGTGAAAAAGAATAGGATGTAGAATTTTCAGTAAGTAATCAGTCAAATTTTCGACGTACTCCTAATTCTATGGACTATGAGAGTAACACTGACAATGCACATGAGGAAGAATATCCAATAAAGATCGAGTCAAACTTTCCATTTAGTCCTAATTGTAAGGACTATGACAGTAGCACTAAAGAAGGTGAAGATGAACAATATCCTCCAAGTCAGTGTTTCAAAAGCACAGCTGATCATAGTGGGGATAACATTCCTCAGTGATGATGAAAATGCTTATACAAATGATGATCCAATGATGGATATGTTGCCAGGAAATATTGTATCGAGGAGTAGGAGTAGACCTTTTCGTATCAATCCAAGATGTTCTAGTTATATAAGGGGTAGAGAAGAATATCTGACGAGAAGAAGTTCTATCAGCGCTCTCATTTCAAGTGAATGTTGTCAAAAATATTGCTTGAAACATATGGATTTCAAATTTGCATTAGAGAAAAGGAAGAGATATTTGTCAATGAATAAAAGCACGCAAAATTCATATTTAGTTGTGTGCATGCAATCTACATTTTTAGGTTATGATTATCATATTGGGTCTTTATTTATCTGTAGAAAGGCTTTCAAAATGTTTCATTCGATGGGTAATTTTCGTCTCTCAAGAATCCAAGAAAATTTGGAAAAGGATCCCACATTTTATTCAAAAGTATGTCATAAACGACAGTTTGGGCCATTTTCAAATACTGCAATGTCATGGATGAAAGATTTCTTTTCAAAGAATGGAGAGTGTATGCCAAATAGGGAGATAATAGATATTCCAGATAATTTTTCAAGACGAGAAATCTACAACTTGTGCAAAGAATATGCAGAAGGTTTTGAGGGACATGATCGGTTTATTACATATCAATATTTTGTGAAGGTATGGATGGGGATTTGCAGTACATGTGCTTCTGTTAAATAAAAAAGGGATAAATGTGAAGGGTCGAAAAGAGGTAAGAATTCATAACTTTAACTTTTAAAATTGTATAGTCATCAACTATGAAAACACATTTCTTAATGATTCTTTTATGTTGTGTAGATTCCATTGTCAAAGAACTTTAGGAGCATCGCGAACAACAAACAAGTGAAAGGAAAAAGTTGTACAAGCATCAAAATAAGTGTTATGATAATCCGAATAAATATTTGGGTTTGATAATTGATGGTATGGACCAGAAAAAAAAAAAAAACACTTTTACCACATTTTTTTCACACACTCAAAAATTTACAGGAGGAAAAATTTATTCAGTATCACTTGGTCGGTTGTATGGTCTTCAATGGGAAAATGTTGCCAAGGGTGTACTTCACAACTCCAAATATTCATAATGATGCAAATTTGACAATAACCATAATTCATGATGTGCTTTCTCATTGGTCTAGTAATCTTCTTGAAGTTTTGTATCTACAATTGGACAACACTTGTGAACAAAAATCAGGTTGTTGTTGGATATCTAAACATGCTTGTTGAATTGAGAATTTTTCAGAAGGTAAAGTTTGGTTTCCTTCTTTTTGGGCACACTCATGACCATATTGATCAGATGTTCAGTCGTTTTTTAGTCACATTGAGGAGGAAGGATGTTGGGAGCTTGCCATTATTAATTGAATGTATTAAGAAATCATACATGCCAAAAGCCTAATTTTGATGTGTTGGAAGAAACTGTTGACATGCGAAGGTTTATTCTGGGATCTCATGATGAGGAGAAATGCATTGAAAAACTTAATGACATTAGCTTCCAACATCAATTTCATATCAAAAAAATTGATGGGAAAACACTAATATGGGGCAAGAAGTATTCAACTATTACAGAATCAACATCGTCATGAGGTTTGGAATTTTTGAAGTTCATTCTAGATCATCCAATATTTGCATCAAAAATATTGTTATTACAATCAGTTGGTGAAGTTCATAATGCACACAGATAGAATAGAGATATCAATTATTCTGATTTCCTAGAAGAAATTAAAAAATGTATTAGATATACATATGAGTACTTTGACATTGCTGATACATTTTGGTGGGAGTCATTTTTCAATAATCAAAGTGATGTCATTTCAAGAACAACAAATGAAGATATACATTTGAAAAATCTATTTATTTGGCCACAAAATGTGTAAAGTGAACATGAGGAAAGAAACATTATTGAACAACAACAATCTCAAGGTATTATTAATTCTTCATTGGCAGATGAAAGAGAGATGTATATTGGTTCTAGAATATCTTATGCACAATGTGAAGCCATGGAACACCTTTACAGGGTTTAGTACAAGATATTAAGGAGTGTTGCACGATCACAGTGCTAGCAGATGGAGATCCCAATGACTATCCATTATGGGTTGCTAAGGTTATAAAGGTCTTTATAGAAAATGAAGATGTTACAAGTGTTAAAGTACATTGGTATGCCACAAATACACACCCATTCAATGGTGTGTATAAGCCAGAGATGGTAGTTGATAAAAAAATTGGTGTAAAGAGAAAAAGAAAGGGTACAAATATAAATCGTCGCCGCATAGACCTCTTAAACTTGGAGGATGTTGACATACTTGTTTATGACTTCAATTTAACTAAGAGAGGAACTCTTCACTTCAAGACGATAGAGATTCTAAAAAGGTTTTTACCAGATGGAACATTGTTGAGATGGGATTCTATTGAAACCAACCATAGATCCAGAAGAATTTTGAAACCTGAAATGGAGGGCATGCATGTGGACTTAGATGGGGCACTAGTTGATGAAAGAGAAGAATATGGAACATCTTCATCTGCATCCAATCATTCATTTGAAGATGTGAATTTTGATGGTGTGCAAGAAAATATGAGTGATTTTGAATAATTGTCTAAGTCAGTTTATATAATTGATGTTTGCATCATAACTTGAAATAAAAAATTTGATTCCCATATGGTGTTAAATCAGAAGTTATGAGTCATTTTTATGTTGTTGGATTATATCTTTTAATTATGATGATTTTTATTGTTTAGAATATCTACAATGCAACAATAAATTAGATATATAATGTATGTTTCATTCAATGTACAAATAATGACATTTTGATTAATTTAGTCATGTAATTTGTTCATAATGTCATGATTTTTTAATTTTATGGTTGAAAAATTTCCAATTTTTTTTGTATCTTTAATGTTATGGTTGAAAACAATTAGAATTTTAGCAATCTCTAGTGTGATGTTAATATATGTTTAACAACATGGATGAAAACTAATAGAATTTTAATGTGTTTTATATCCCATTATTTTATCTTTATCAACATTACTAAAACATGTTGAATTTATACTTAGGAAAGAAAAATGTTATTCTACCAAAAACATTAGTGTGTTTTCTTCATCAAAACAACTGTTTTCTTGCATATAAAAATTCAGTTTTACTGGCATTTTTTAAAAATGTTGAAAATTGACCCTAAAAAAAAAACCATCGTTCCAGTATCAACACTTTTCTTTTTCAAGGTGTTTTTGCACAATTTTTGCATAAAAAAATCGTTTTCACTGCCATTTTTAAAACATGTTCAAAATTGAGCCTAAAAAAAAAACCATCGTTCCAGTATACACACTTTTCGTTTTTAGCATTGTTTTTGACGTTTTTACGGGGTTTTTTGGCCGGAGTTCCCATTTTGAGTTTATAGTTCCCATTTCAAAGTTTACAATGTTAAAGGTAATCTAGGGTAGTCATGGCTTCCATGATGTCCTCATCAGAATGGGAGATGGGGGGACGGGAGGAAAACAGGCTACATGATGAGGCAGAAATACCTGCTACATCAACTTGAGAAAGAAGGTTCATATACACATTGTCTTGAATGGTGGATGGCGAGTTGGTAGATGGAGGATCTACGAATGTTGAGACCCGGGATTTTTTCGAAGGGGCTTCGATAGAAGTGCACGCAAAAAACTCAAAAAGGTTTTCCTACGAGGAACTCAAGGATGACAATAGGTAAAGGATATGGCCTGTGGTGTCTATCGTCTTGACATTAGGGGGAGGGATCATGATGGTGGGACCAAAGTACCCCTATTCTGGTTGATTAGGGGTACCAAAATCCATGGGTAGAGGAGTAGATGATCCACTACGAGTGGCCTCATATTCGCGAAGCACCCCAAGGTAATCATGAAATTAATCGAGATGAGGGAAACAATGGGAATAATGACCATGATGATCACACGGGACACAAGGGTGATTTGTATGCAATGTTCTTAGTTTCTTGGGTGGGCCCAACAAGTTAACATGGACTTCTAGGATATTTGACTTAGGGAACGCTTCATGAACCAAAGGTTTAAGTTGAGGACGTTCAGGACAATTATTGGTGGCATGCCCAACCACTTTACACAAATCGCATGGAGGTGACGACATTGGGGCCTTAGGGGCTCGAGGAGCTTGGGGAGCCTTTTCATTAGGTTCCTTCCTCTTAGCTTTTCCCCCCATCCGTGTTTTGGAGAATTTGGTATCTATGAATAAATACTAATTCCCTAGATAAGTAGCCATATCTAGAACAACAGTTTAAAGTATTTTAGGCTTTTCTTATAAGCAATAGATAAGATGAGAAGACCTACTTGTAGTTCCATTTTCCTCTCGTCTCCTTTGTATCGATCCTGTCGCTCCTTCCCATACTTAATATGCTTGAGAAGTACCTGTAAACACAAATAGATAACAAAGAATCGATCAAAGAAAAAGATCTATTGAAGATAAGTGAATGGAATCAGATACATTTCACACATATAAGCATTATAAGACAATACAAAAATATGGGAGAAAGGTTCGAATACTTTATTGAATAGAAGAAGGAATTACAACCATTGTGTCTGATTCAAAGTCATTCCTCCAGCTTGGATTCCATCCACATCAAATCAAAAGCATGACAAACTTGTAGCATTATAATACTTTCTTCAAAGATAATTCTCATAGCAACATTATCTCCTTACAATTCAGCATAATCTAGCCCCTGATCACTTAGTTGAGTGATCAATTTATAGGGAGATGAAGGATGTTTTGTCATAAATGGTGGTATTGAATGGCCTTCCATACTTAGAATTAGTTCCATGGGGGAAGGGATGAGAGGATAGGATGCATCTTAACTCATTCCTCATCCATTTTCGAGCTCATAGGAGTTGATAAGTGAGGGAACCTTGTAGATGACTCCAAAAGATAAGAATATTACCCAAACCCTATGTGAATTTCGCTCAATATCGCCCATCATGGGTGAAAGGAGGCCTAAGTGCTCTGTAGAGCACCCTGGCATGGACTCAACTGCTTTGCAATGCACCCTTACATGGCCTCCCTGCGTTGGTCCCTTTAGAGGTCATTTCAGGATGTCTTCAAGTCATGAAACTGTCTGGGAAGGAGACAGCCAAAAGGGTGACTTGTTTAGGGCATGTAGAAACCGGAATTAGGGTTTGATGAGCCCTAAAACACTGATTTGGATGATGGGAGTGATGTGCCCAAATGGATCTGTAACAGATTCCCCCTAAAGCATGAAGTCAGAAAAATGCCAATGTTGAATGAAATGCTTTACGATGTGATGAGGAGGTTTCAAGGTGGAAGGTGACCTGCATCAATTAGAATACATATATCATGATATTTTGATTTTTACATGAATCGTTGAGGGAAGGCATACCCATGCTCAGCTTATAAAATTTCATTACATGTACATAAACAGTCGTCTATAGATATAGACCCATGATCGGAATGACTATCAATGTAAAGCCATTGTACATATGATTTAGTACTCCTGAAATCATAGCCTGGATGGATGAAACTAGATCCAGGGTCTTCTATCTTGTTCAATTGTTTGCTCAAGTACGATCCTAACCATGTGAATATGTGATCAGAAGTCGAACATGGGGAGACATCGTCTGATTACCAGCCAATGATGTAAGTTGTTAATAGACACGAGATAAATCACCGATAATGACAATGAACCTCAAGGTACTGCAGTACATTCTGCATGGTGTGAATGAATGATTTGATGTCAAACACCATACAAAGACTTTTGGTCAAAGGCCATTGATGTAAACCTATCGTCGGAAGTGAGAAACTTGCCATTGATGTATGCAAGCCTCAAGGTACTGGAAGGGTGTTTCTAAGTCAACTTCTTGGATAATGTGCTGATGTCAGCAAGAAGTGACTCATCGCAGGAGGGCCTTGATGTATCCCACATCAACGACACAAAACAAGTGTAGTGATTTTGGAGATGGAATTTGACTAATGACACAAGGTTTAGGAATGGCAGTCATGAAAATGAAGGTTTATAGTATTGCAAAGGATCAATTTTAAGTGAATGACTTCTCTTGAACATATCGGTGACACTGAATGAATTGGCAGCATTTACCCAAAACCAAAGTAATGGATGGTGTGATAGACCATAGGTGTGATAACCATCAATCTAATAACCCAACCCAAATAGTCACAATGATGGAGTGAAAGTGTCATGTTCAAGAGCGACCTGCTACCATAAAGTGGTTTTCCCCTTTTTCCCCTTTTCCCCAGTCATTGCTGACCATTACCTCTTTATTTTTATCAAACTTGAGGAGGATAACATATGCTTGTTGTATAATCCCACCCTTCGGGGGAATCCATCGCTATTTGATGTTTTAACGAGTCTAGTGAAGGTGAAACTTGGTCTTGTCTAGATGGACAAGTTTGTTGCTATTTGATGTTTTAACAAGTTTAACGACAAAGATAACTCGGTCATTTTCATGTTTAGAGAGTTTGAAAAGGGACAAAAAGAAAACTATACAAGTTATTTTTCGTAAATTAATATCTCAAGCCCAAAAAAGTGTAAAATAATACAAGAGAGATGTCATTTCCAATCCGTTAATGAGCTGGAAAGGACAAACGCTCGACAATCTTTTCATGTTTAGAGATTCTGAAAATAGCTTAAAGAGAACTCCACTTTGAGGAACGAGTGGTGTCTAGGATAACAACTAGTTTTGGTGACGTTGGAACTTCTCAAAACATGTTGATTTATGTGAAGAGGCTGGTTAATAAGACCACTCATTGCAGCTGTTCCTCAAAAAGGGTAAAACAACCAAGTGAAAGCGTATGATCGGCCAAGAAGATAGTGACCATGGAAGGAGAAAAACCAAGGCTCATCTAACCAAAAATGGTGATAGAATGGAAATCACGAGGGTTAAAATGGAGATGGGTTCATTTTTACACAAGCTTGAACCATAGGGAACTATGCTTGGATTTAGTTTCATGTTTACACAAGCTTGAAATGAAAAACTATGCTTGGATTCCATTTAAATGCCCCCAACATGATGAAAGGGAGAGTCTCTTGTAACTAGATGGAAGTCGCTGCGGTGTGTTGGCATTATGCTGTATGTGTTGTACTTGATGGCAACCCACTTATAGCAGAACAACTCACTTGTATATGGTAACTAGATGAATCTACAGAAGAGATATCAGATGTGACAGAATGCATGAAAATAGTGTTTACAGATGTGATGAAATGCAGCGTAGCTTCAAGGAATCAGTTCAGAAGGCAACTCACTCAGATGAAAGATCACGGTATACCAAGTTAACAGATCATACTGCAAAAAATGAAGAAAGAGAGGTATACGCAGGTTCACCATTGGCCAAGTCACGTATACACGCGGGTTCACTGTATACAAGTCGCGTATATGTACACATGCACTATCACAAAAGGAAAAACACCTATATCTTGGAAAACTAAGTTTTTGGTCCATGGTATTTTGATCCATGGTATTGGTCCATGGTATTTGGTCCAAGGTATTGACCCTACGTATTTTATCCAAGGTATTGGTCCTAAGTGGTTTTGGTATATGGTATTGAGAAAGGCCTGAAACTATAAAAGGAGGAGAAGATCATTAGGTCAAAGCACACAAGCATTGAATATTTGATGAAGAATGAGATCTAATATACAGGATATTGGCTTATGGTGTTGTGCTCAATCTGAAACCAAGGATGAACCTTAGTGTTTGATGAAGGATGAGATCTAATGTTGTATTAGGATCTTAAGGTTGAACTGAATTATCTTTATGTGGTTTGTTCATGTATCTGAATAACTAGCACATGTTGTTGTCTATAAATATGATGATCTGGGTATGGTTGGAGTCTAGAATAGTTGTAATGTTTAAATCATCATTTACAGATCTGTACGTAGGTTCACTTTAGAAAAGAAGTGTATACATGCTAGTTCTGCATATCAAAGCAGCGTATACATCATAAATTTGATTTGTAGATCTGTACACTAGTTCGCATTGAGGAAAGCGCGTATGCATGCAGGTTTGACACATGGAAGAAGCGTATACCTTATAAAATATGTTTTAGTTGCTTTTGTTTGCTATTGCAGTGTTCTGGATTCTGGCTTGGGTTCTGGTTACTGTATTTTGGTGACAGTATTCTGAATGATCAGATTGATGGGTTGTCAAAGTGATTGATCGATTCCATTGTGGTTGGTTCGAAAGTTGATTGGCTAATGCAGATATATTTGATATGATGTTGTTGATGGATCCAGTCTGAAAATTTATGAAACATGATCCTTGGAAGAAAAAGGAGAAGGTCGTAGCCTCCTGTAGGCAGGCACCTACGTACTAGTAAACACATCGGCTAATACAAGAGCTAGGGGGTTGTAGCTCCCTTCCAGTAGAAGCTAGAGAATGAGAGAAGGTTGTAGCCTTCTACAGATAGAAGCATGCGTACTGGTATAACACTACACCAGTACAAAAACTGTAAACAGAATTTTTTTATTAAAAGAAGACAGAGACGATTGCAGCAGGTGGTTTTCACCTACATTGGGTTTCCACCTTATATCTTGGTGTTCATGTGTGTTGCTTATGTGTGATGATTTAATATGTTTTTACTGCACTATCTAATGAATTCTTGATATACTGATTTAAATTTCAATACATGATAATTTGGGTAAATCAAAAGATCTCTGCATATACGTTGGTTGCATTAAGTATAGTCGCATATGCACACTAGTTCACTGAGCTGAAGTAGCGTATACAAATCAATTTTGAAAATTAAATTATTGATCTGATAAGACTGATTCACCCCCCCTCTCAGTATTATTTCCAACAATTGGTATCAGAGCAGGTCCTTTAGAAGAAGCTTGATCGCTTGAAGGAAGATCCATCATCATGAGTAATCAGGAAAGTGGGGGATCCATCAGACCGCCAATCTTTGATGAGAGAAACTTTGTTTATTCGAAGGTAAGAACCACAGCCTATCTTCAATCTCTTGGAACAGATGTCTTGGAAATCGTGGAAGGAGGATACACATTTCCATCAACAATTCCTATAGATACGAAAGGTAAAAAGAAATATGAAACCAATGCCAAGGCTGTCAATACATTATTGGGAAGTCTGTCACAATCAGAGTTTGTCAAAGTTATGAAACTCAAATCTGCCAAAGAAATATGGGACAAAATCGTTCTAAGCTACGAAGGAGACTCTTAGGTAAAATGTGCTAAACTACAAATTCTCAGAATTCAATATGAAACTCTCAAGATGCACAATGATGAAAGTATAGCTAGTTACTTCTTACATATAGATGAGATTGTTAATTGCATGAAGAATTTGGGTGAAGAGATAAAGGAAGTTACTTTAGTTGAAAAATTTTTAAGATCCTTGTCTGCTAAGTTTGAATAAAAAGTATCTGCCATAGAAGAAAAGCAAAATCTACAGACTATTACTATGACACAGTTGCACAGAATCTTAACTGCCTTTGAGATGAGAAAAGGAGGTCCATCAGATATGAGAGAAGCCGCATTTAAATTTTTAGAAAAAGGAAATTAAGAACTCAATGAATCGGGACATATTTCAGAAGGAGAAGAAGAAGCAAACTTTGCCAAGAACCTTCAACGGGGTTCTAGAAGATTCAGAGATAAACTACCTTTCAAATGTTTTGCCTGTGGTAGAGTCGGTCATTATGCTGCCAAATGTCCTCATAAGGATAAATATGATAAAGGGAAGGAATCTTCAAAATGGAATAGAAAACAAAGTGTAAATAAAAAGAGCTACTATACTCATGAAGATAGCGACGATTTATCAAATAGTGATGAAGATGAAAATAGTAATGACTATAGACTTCTGATGGCTTATGAATATTATGACTTTTTGGATGCTTTAGATGAAGATGACCTTTATGAATAAATCTCTAAACTAAAAATATATTTAGAATAAAAGAATATGATTATAGATGCCTTGACATACCAACTTGCTGAAAGAGAAAAACACAATGAAAAACTAGAATGTGAAATTGTGGGTCTAAGAAAGGATCTTGAGAAAACAAAAGCTCTCAATCTTAGATTTGCTAAAGGATTAGAAAAATTAAATGAAATTAT
This sequence comes from Pinus tabuliformis, assembly GCA_031772625.1. Lineage (NCBI taxonomy): Eukaryota > Viridiplantae > Streptophyta > Pinopsida > Pinales > Pinaceae > Pinus > Pinus tabuliformis. The sequence goes on along the minus strand of CM062814.1, from coordinate 222,878,131 downwards.
CAAAGTGCAGCATTCTCCTCTCATAAAGACAAGTCTTGGATACACTGAAGAAGCATCTCAAGCACAGAAGCCGTAAACCTCCACTAAAAGCTATCTTGATGCAGCAAAGAGCAGTGAATAGTTTAACAATCGTCAAAAAAGGCATAAAGCAGAACACTAGGAAAAACAGGCTCAATTTACTTCAAGGATGAAAAAAAGCCACAACCAACCTCAGTTAAATCGTACTCAATTTGCTTCAAAGATGAATATCAATAGAAACTACAATCACCAGGTCATTAGATTCGATAATTGCAGGAACTTCTTTAATAGTCAATGTTTCTCATGTCATAATTTTGGACACAAAGCTGGTCAATGTGTTGCTTACAAAACCATCATGACTACAAAAACATGAAATCAAAGGAATGTGATAGGGATCAAGAAAAGTTCCTATAATAACTTTTCTTTGCTTGAAAATGAAATAGAATGCTCAATCTGTAACAACTTTGGCCATGAAGAATCTGAATGTAGGAGCAAATTTTCGCAAATATCTCAAAAGGAGTAAACTCCATTAAATCCCAAAATATGGAGAAAGAAAGAACCAAAAACAGAAAGATGTGGTATAGCCTTGTATGCAGAAGGACAAGAAAACCAATGGTACATCGACAGTGGATGCTCAAAACACATGACAAGTGACAGAGAAAAACTACACTCATATAATGCCTTAGAAAAGGAAGAGAGTGTCTCATTTGGAAACGAAACTCCTACTGTCATAAGAGGTAAAGGTTTTGTTTTCTTGAAAGAAAAGGTTAAAGCTGGAAATGTTATGTATGTTGATGGCTTAAAACACAACCTGTTAAGTGTGAGTCAAATGTGTGATCAAGGAAATGAAGTAGTGTTTTGATCAAATGGATGTGTTGTTTGTGAGCTTGATACAGAAGAAACCGTGATTAAGGGTACAAGAACTCCAAACAACCTATACATACTCAAGGGAGGACAACAATAGTGTTATCTAAGCAAAAATGATGAAAAGTGGCTATGGCACAGAAGATTGGGACATCTAAGCTTTTCTCAAATAAGAAAAGCATGCAGATTCCAGGCTGATTGAGATCTTCCAGATATCAACATTCCTGAAAATACTATATGAAAATCATGTAAATTCAGTAAGCAAACCAGATCTCAATTCATAGAAAAGGAAGGATCAACTAGTAAGCCTCTTGAACTTGTTCATACTGATTTATGTGGACCATCAAGGAAAAAGTCACCTCGTGGAGAAGAATACTTTATATTGTTCATTGATGATTTTTCCAGAATGTGTTAGATAGGTCTTCTAAAGCATAAACATGAAGCATTTGAAAAGTTCAAAGCCTTCAAAGCTTTCGTTGAAAATGAATCAGGTTGCAAAATAAAATGCCTCAAATCTGATCGAGGAGGGGAATTTACTTCGGATGAATTCTTTGACTTCTGTGAACAACATGGAATAAAAAGGTAGTTCTCCACAGCAAGGAATCCTCAGCAAAATGGAGTGGTAGAAAGGATGAACATAACTATTCAACAAATGGCTTGTGCTATGCTAGATGAATTTAGAACTCCTGCAACCTTCTGGGGTGAAGTTGCATTCGCCACCATCACTATTCTCAACCAAGCAAATGTTCAGGTAAACAACACTCAAACTCCGCATGAACTTTGGTATGGTAAAACTCCTACGGTAAAGTACTTCAAAGTTTTTGGAAGCAAATGTTACATCAAAAGGACTGATGAAAAACTTGGTAAGTTTGAACCTAGAGCAGATGAAGGTATTCTTCTTGGCTACTCTTCCCGAAGTAAAGGATATAAATGTTATAACAAAAGACTTGGGAAAATTATTGAAAGTATTGATGTCGTAGTTAATGAAGCATGCAAAAATCCAAAACAGATAAAAACCGAAGATCATGACAATGAAGAAGATGAGGATCATTTTCCCACATCAAATCATACTGATTCTTAAGAAGAAACCAATGAAGCACTAGATGAAGAGATAACGATAGAAGAAAAGACTTCGTCCAACTATGTTCAGAAAAATCATCCAGAAACTCAAATTTTGGGGGAAAAAGGGGCAGGTGTGTAGACAAGAAGAACTATTGCTGAAACCTCAAGCTATCTAGCATTACTATCTTCTACTAAACCTCAAAATGCGAATGAAGCATGCAAAGATGAATGTTGGGTCAAGGCCATGAATGAAGATCTTGAGCAAACTGAAAAGTATAATACTTGGGAATTAATTCCTAGACCTCATGATAAGAATATCATAGGAACTAAATGGATATTCAAAAACAAGCTGAACGAAAATGGAAAATTTATTAGAAACAAGACCATATTTGTTTGCAAAGGATACGCTCAACAAGAAGATATAGATTTTGAAGAAACTTTTGCACCTGTTGCTAGACTTGAAGCCATCAGAATGTTTCTTGCTCTTTCTAGTTTTCAAAAATTCAAAGTATAACAAATGGATCTAAAATCTGCCTTTCTTAATGGAGACTTAGAAGAAGAAGTCTATATTGAACAACCAGAAGGATTAATTCTTGGAAATGATGCAAAACTTGTATGCAAACTCAGAAAAGATCTCTATGGTCTAAAACAGGCTCCAAGAGCATGGTATTACCGTCTTGACAAATATCTCCACCAACAAGGTTTTTCAAAGGGGACAACAGATAACAATCTATATACAAAGATGGACACTGATAAATTGCTAATAATTATTGTGTATGTTGATGATATCATTTTTGCTAGCAATGAAGAATCCATGAGTCAAAATTTTGCCTCAGTAATGCAGCAAGAATTTGAAATGTCCTTGCTTGGTGAGCTCACCTAATTTCTTGGTCTACAAGTTCAGTAGAATAAAGATGGCATTTTTCTCTCACAAACCAAATATCTCAAACAGATCCTGAAAAAGTAAGGCATGGAAGATTCTAAACCAGTATGTACCCCAATGGTAACAGGATGCAATCTTAGCTCAGAAGATGAATCAATAGTAGTACATCAACCAACTTACAGATCCATGATTGGCAGTCTGCTTTATCTAATAGGTACCGGACCGGACATCATGCATGCAGTGGGAATAGTTGGAAGATTCCAAGCAAATCCTAAGGAAACACATCTTCAAGCAGTCACAAGGATTTTCAAATATCTTCAAGGAACACAGAACTTTGGTTTATGGTATACTAGAGATACAAATCTTACACTTCATGCATATACAGATGTAGATTGGGCAGGAAGTGTTGATGACAGAAAAAGCACTAGTGGTGGTGCATTCTATATGGGTTCCAGGTTAGTGTCTTGGTTTAGCAAGAAACAAAGTTCAATTGCATTATCTACAGCTGAAGCAGAATACGTGGTTGTTGCATCTTGCTGCACACAACTACTTTGGATGATGCAAACCTTGCAAGACATTCAGATCACATGTACTCCACCCATCTCCATTCTATGTGATAATACAAGTGCCATTAGTATTTCAAAGAATCTAGTCATGCACTCCAAGACCAAGCACATACCCATCAAATATCATTTTCTATGGGAACAAGTGCTTGAAAAAAAGGTCAAACTAGAGTATGTTCCCTCCAAAGAATAGGTTGCTGATATATTTACTAAACCACTTCCCAAAGAGACATTTGAATATCTCAGACAAAAGCTGGGAGTAGTTGCTGCATCATCCTGCTGTTAAATCCTAATTTCTTCAAAGAAAGGTGGTTATACGCTAGTTTCATAAAAACGTAGTCGCGTACATATGCGGGTTTCTGTGGGCATAGTCGCATATATGTTGGTTTGAAGGAAAAAAGTTGTCCAGACTTAGGAAAAAGGGGTCTGCCATGGTTCTGTCAATTATCTGCTTTGTTTGGTTTCACTCTGCTGATAACAAGTGGAAATATATTGGTTCTCATAAAGTTGCTGATAACTTGATGTATATCTGATTGATGATGATGCTTTGATATCTCTTGCTGACATATGCTATGATCAAATTTGACATTAAACAGGTGGAACAGGTTCAGGGGGAGAACATGGTTGATGCTAGTTGGGGAACAAATGATGGACATATACAGGTTGCTGGTTTGGATGCTAATTGACAGATGATGCTGATGGTGCAGATCATATGATAGTTGTTGATGACTATCATGGTCTTGTTTTAGATATTTGGTCTCTGTTATATAAGTCATGTACATCTTTTAATGTAAAGGTCATGAAAAGACCTAATTTGTAACCCCACTATGCATGGGATGGATGATGTAATGTTTGTGTTTTTCCATGTATAAACAATTGTATATCCCCACTTGGTTGGGTGGATGAGTCAAATGTGGTATATCCCCACTTGGTTGGGTGCATGAGTCAAATGTGGTATATCCCCACTTGGTTGGGAGATGGATGTATGTATGAGTCATTGGTGATAGGAAGGTCATTTGTGATGTATGTAAAGAGTCATGTTCTTCTTTTATAACATTTGTTTGCATACTTTTCTTATGCTCACGGGGAGCATGGACTCGATCATGGGAGCTCAATCAGCACACTTTAGCATATCAGAGATTTCAGCATGCACTCAAGGGAAGCATGACCCTTAGCCCTTGATGTCAAAGGGGGAGAGTGACTTAGTGTGGTTGTTGTTGCCATCAAGTCCAAAGGGGGATATTGTTGGCATTATGATGTATGTGTTGTACTTGATGGCAACCCACTTATAGCAGAACAACTCACTTGTATATGGTAACTAGATGAATCTACAAAAGAGATATCAGATGTGACAAAATGCATGATAGTAGTGTTTACAGATGTGATGAAATGTAGGGTAGCTTCAAGGAATCAGTTCAGAAGGCAACTCACTCATATGAAAGATCATGATATACCAGGTTAACAACACAGAGTTACAGATCAGACTGCACAGAATAAAGAAAGAGAGGTATACGCAAGTTCACCATTGGCCAAGCTACGTATACACGTGGGTTCACTGTATACAAGTCGCGTATACGTACACATGCACTTTCAAAAAAGGAAAAGTGCGTATACCCTGGAAAACAAAGTTTTTGGTCCATGGTATTTGGTCCGAGGTATTGACCCTAGGTATTTGATCCAAGGTATTCGTCCTAAGTGGTTTTGGTTCATGGTATTGAGAAAGGCCTAAAACTATAAAAGGAGGAGAAGATCATTAGGCCAAAGCACATAAGCAATGAATATATGATGAAGTGTGAGATCTAATATACAGGATATTGGCTTATGGTGTTGTGCTCGATCTGAACCAAGGATGAACCTTAGCGTTTGATGAAGGATAAGATCTAATGTTGTATTAGGATCTTAAGGGTTGAAGTGAATTATCTTTATGTGGTTTGTTCATGTATCTGAGTAACTAGCGCATGTTGTAGTCTGTAAATATGATGATCTGGGTATGACTGAAATCTGGAATAGTTGTAATGTTTAAATCATCATTTACAGATCTGTATGCAGGTTCACTTTAGAAAAGAAGCGTATACATGCTGGTTCTACATATCAAAGCAGTGTATACATCATAATTTTTTTTTTCAAATATGTACACTGGTTCGCGTTGAGGAAAGCGTGTATACACGCAATTTTGACACATGGAAGAAGCGTACACCTTATAAAATATTTTTTAGTTGCTTCTATTTGCTATTGTAATGTTCTGGGTTCTGGCTTGGGTTCTAGTTACTGTATTCTGGTGACAGTATCCTAAATGATCAGATTGATAGGTTGTCAAAGTGACTGATTGATTCGGTTGTGGTTGGTTCGAAAGGTGATTGGTTGATGCAGATATATTTGATATGATGTTGTTGATGGATCCAGTCTGAAAATTTATGAAACATGATCCCTGGAAGAAAAAGGAGAAGGTCGTAGCCTTCTGTAGGTCTACGCCTATGTACTAGTAAACACATCGGCTAGTACAAGAGCTAGGGGGTTGTAGCTCCCTTCGAGTAGAAGCTGGAGAATGAGAGAAGGTTGTAGCCTTCTACAGATAGAAGCTTGCATATTGGTATAAGACTGCACCAGTACAAAAACTGTAAACATAATTTTCTTATTAAAAGAAGACAGACACAATTGTAGTAGGTGGTTTTCACCCACATTGGGTTTCCACCTTATATCTTGGTGTTCATGTGTGTTGCTTATGTGTGATGCTTTAATCTGTTTTTATTGCACTGTCTAATGAATTCTTGATATACTGATTTAAAGTTCAATACATGATAATTTGGGTAAATCAAAAGATCTATGCATATGTGTTGGTTGCATTAAGTACAGTCGCGTATACACACTATTTCACTGAGTTGAAGTAGCATATACAAATCAGTTTTGAAAATTAAATTATTGATCTGATAATACTGATTCACCCCCTCTCTCAGTCTTATTTCCAACACAATGAAGCAGGACGGTTATCCAACACCTTTTTGCCTTCGTCCAGATAGGGACAAAGGTGAATGGGTTGATTCCCTTCACATAACCTATAGGGAAACTTAACTTTACCACTAGATGCATGCCCCCCAAGCTTCATTACATTCACCTAAGTAGACTACTTATGGCTATCAGGTGGATGGAATGAAGGTTCTTTTACGAGATCAAGTGAAAGACTCGACTGGGATTTTACAAGATCTAATCAAAGACTTGACTTGGAAATTTACTCCAGGGGACCTTGTTTTTTTTTTTAAGATCTTGACACAAGACAAGGAACTATGCTCATACCCCTTGGTTTCATTTTTTAATGAGGTTGACACAAAACAAGGAACTATACTCATATCCTTGGTTTCATTTTTTAACGAGGTTGACACAAGACAATGAACTGTCCTCATGCCCTTTGTTTCATTTTTTAACGAGGTTGACACAAGACAAGGAACTGTCCTCATATCCTTGGTTTCATTTTTTAACGAGGTTGACACAAGACAAGGAACTATCCTCATGAACCTGTTTCATTTTTTAATGAGGTTGACACAGTAAAAGAAGCATCCTCATACTCTCGATCACGACTCATAAGAGGTCATGAATTCTAAGAGGTTCTCATCAAATGGGAGAACAATGCTCTGGAAGGAGAGATCTAGTTCTAATGCCCCCAGTGCATGATGTACAACATCACTCAATTGATCGTCAGTTGATGTAGGCATGGAACAGGTTGCCACATAATTAACCCGTGGCAGGGATGATACCATTGGGACAAAAGGACCATTTAGGGAAGATGGTTAACTAGAAGCCATATTTGGACCAGGAAATGAAAGCTGGTCAATGGTGACAATCCTACCTTCATGCAGGAAACAAATCACTCGAAAAGTGTTGAAACAATAGCTCCCATGTCATAAACATATTTGCGCCCAATAAGTAAGTTGTAATATAAAGGGCCTGGGACTACCATCACATTCAGATAAACAATTTTTCCTCCCAAAGTAATAGGAAACTAAGGAAGGATCCCTAATGGTTGATTGTTTTCTCTATTAAAAGCCAACAGATTCTGGGTAACAGGCACAAGTGGTGGTGAACCGAGCGCTTGCCAAGTAATGGAACAAAGGATACTCACAGATGCACCTTCATCTATAATAGTGCCATATACAATCATATTACAAACCTGTACTATGATATGGAAAGCCACATAAGAAGGAAGACGAAATCTTGCCAATCGATTCCAATCAAAGGATGTGACTAGACTACTTGGAGGGGGTACCGTAAGAACAAGAGAATTATCCCCTTGAGTTACTATAACGGGAGGATTTTCCTCCTGTCTTGATGGAATAGGAGGGTTGCCTCCAAGCTCATTCGAATCTGAAGAAATGAAAAGAACCTGAGTGGTATCGTATTCACTCTCTTCGAGAAAGGTATGATTAACTGAAGGTGAAATTGGGTCAACTGTTATCTCGACCTGTTGATTTGGGTCAAGTATAGACTCATAGGATTCACTTTCAGAGAGAGTGGGTTTGACCGACAGTTGATTTGAGTCAGTCAATTCATCAACTAATGAAGGATTAAGGGAGAGTCTCCTGTAACCAAATGGAAGTCGTTGTGGTGAAGCAGGACAGTTATCTAACACTTTTTTGGCTTCATCCAAATAGGGATAAAGGTGAATGGGGTGATTCCCTTCACATAACCTACAGGGACACTTAACTTCACCCTTCTTTCCATGCACTTTACTACCACTAGTTGATGGTGTGTCACCAGCATGATCTCCAGAAGTTTATGACACAGGATGATGTGAATGAGAAGACCATTCTTCTAAGATCTGAGGAATATCATGACAATTTCAAAGAATATGGTCTCCCGTACAAAGTTTGCATGGATATCAAACTTTGTGAAGCTTGACGGATGGTTTCTCATCAGATATTGCATTCAAAGAAATAGTTGCTTGGTTGGCCCTCTGCTGAATTTGCTTCTTCTTCTTCTTCTTCTTCTTCTTAGCAACCTGGTTACTAGTACCGATAATTTCACCAGTCGAAGAGGAAGAAAGGGAGGAGGAAACAACCGAGGAAGAAGGCAAAGGGTCAATTTTAGGATCAACTGGAGGTTGATTTTTTCCAGTTGGAAGTGTACTCGATTGCGGAGAAATCACGATATTTTGAACCAAGGAGGTTGAAAACAACCATACTGGTAAGCCAGTGGTAAGTCCCAGAAGGGACAATGTAGCCATATAAGGAGCACCAATATTTTGAAAGGAGGAAAAGGACTAGGATTCCCATTAAAAGGAATTCCTTGATTGGTGGACTCTGAATTTGTCACCATATGTGTCAACCTAAGATCAACTAAGGATCGAGTGTGGAGGATGTTATTTGTGGTAAATTAAATTTATTTTAATCAAAGTAACACAAAAAAACAAAAGAGGGATAATCTAGGCAAAAAGTTTACCAAGCAATTGTGAACTGCATAATACCTCCCAGTGAACTGAGAAGGACGGACATGAAATCTCCCCAAATGTTCTATTCAGTGTATCACAGTGTACAAGGCGGCCGACTTGGTTACCTAAGGATGGATAGAAACCTAGTGTTGTCCTCCAATATATACCCGAAAGTACGTGGAGGCCCAATCTGTATTAGCATTGTCTAATGCAAAACCACACAGCGAGAGCATTCCCATATACTTTACGTACTGTAACATCGCCCTATATAACCGAAGGTACATGGACAAGCTATGATATACTCACGTACGTGAGATGAGGTATCACACTCGAGATGTATTGCAGACAAGTTAGCGACAACTGCTATGTTTTACGACGCCGGAACATGTCTCTAGCCTAGACCTCTAAATGTTTTTTGTTAGGTGACAATGCTCCATTAGGTTAATTCAGATAAATTTTAAGTTGATCTTCTTTAGAATTTGCCTTTCAAGGTTCACCACGTGATGTATTTTTGCAATTCCTAAAATGCAACTAATATGATAAGCATTCTTCTCATTCAATTGAACAATGAAAACCTTAGCTAGTAGGGATAGAGCAATCATATCTTTGACAAAGAGCAAAGAGCACATCTAATGCAATTTCCCTAGCTATTCCTTTCAAGCATTCACAAACTACAATATGAACGATGCAAGTTTTTCTTTTCAAATCCCTTAATGTTATGATGAAAAAAAGGAAACTAATGCACATACAGTTAATCAATCTTTTTATAAGAACAAAGACTTTATGATAGTCAGTTTCGAAGGAAAAGAAGACTTTTACAACACTTTATTTCGAACAAAGATTAATCGACTATAATCTAACTTTGACGATGAATCGATAATAACAAAAAAATCACTTAAGAAACATTAATCAATCAAGTCAAATTAGGGCTGGAAAGAGGAAATACAAGTTGATTTTAGAGACATACTACAATCATTGATCTTTCAATAAGCATAAACGAAAGGAAATTTGGAGAAAAAACCCTATCCAAAGGTGAAAATTTTCCCTAAGGTGGATCAACATAGGTCAAAGAGGGCCTAACTGTGCTGCAAAGCACTGTATCTCACTCAAGGGTGCTCTGTAGAGCATTGTCCCATGACCAAGCCTGCGCTAATTCCTGAGAGGCCACTCAAGAGTCATCTAACCTCAATTTTTGACCAAATAACACTTCAACAAGTCTAAAATACAATCAATGAAAGGAATTAAGGTCTACTAGAGTGTCCTAAGATGTGGATAAGATACTAGGAAGGATGATATTCCCCAGCGCAGTCGCCAATTTGTTTCGAAGAATTTGGTATCTACGGATAAATACTAATTCCCTAGATAAGTAGTCATATCTATAACAACAGTTTAAAGTATTTTAGTCTTTTCCTATAAGCAATAGATAGGGTGAGAAGATGAGAAGACCTACTTGTAGTTTTGTTTTCCTCTCGTCTCCTTTGTATTGATCCTATCGCTCCTTCCCGTACTTAATACGCTTGAAAAGTACCTGTAAACACAAAAAAATAACAAAGAATCGATCAAAGAAAAAGATATATTGAATATAAGTGATTGGAATAAGATACATTTCACACATATAACCATTATAAGACAATACAAACATATGGGAGAAAGGTTCAAATACTTTATTGAATAGAAGAAGGAATTACAACCATTGTGTCTGATTCAAAGTCATTTCTCCAGCTTGGATCCCATCCACATCACATCAAAAGCATGACAAACTTGTAGCATTACAATACTTTCTTCAAAGCTAATTCTCATAGCAACATTATCTCCTTACAATTCAACATAATCTAGCCCCTGATCACTTAGATGAGTGTTCAATTTATAGGGAGATGAAGGAGGTTTTGTCATAAATGGTGGTATTGAATGGCTTTCCATACTTAGGATTAGTTCCATGGAGGAAGGGATGAGAGTATAGGATGCATATTAATTCATTCCCCATCCATTTTTGAGCCCATAGGAGTTGATAAGTGAGGGGACCTTCTAGATGACTCCAAAAGATAAGAATATTCCCCAAACCCTATGTGAATTTCGCTCAATCTCGCCCATCACAAGTGAAAGGAGGCCTAAGTGCTCTGTAGAGCACCCTGGCATGGACTCAACTGCTCTGCAGCACACCCTTCCATGGGCCTACTTGCGCTGGTCCCTTTAGAGGTCATTTCAGGATGTCTTCAAGTCATGAAACTGTCTAGGAAGGAGACACTCAAAAGGGTGACTTGTTTAGGGCATGCAGCAACTGGAATTAGGGTTTGATGAGCCCTAAAACACTGATCTGGATGATGGGAGTGATGTGCCCAAATGGATCTGTAACAGTCCAGATGCTTTCGAAATAGGAGTGGGTTCCAATTGAGGTTGTGATGCAACTAGAGAAGCAGCAGGGGTTGTAGGGACCGGTTGAACCAGGGTCAAATCATGATATGGTCTTAGCTGACCATGTAGAATTCTTGGAGGGGGGTAGATGTACCATACTGGGATCCCCAGAGTCATGTTAGGAAGACAAGGACAGAAAATACTCCTTAAGGGGAAATAAGAAAGGTATTTGGCCTGCAGGGTAATGTCCCATCATAATAGCTCCTGATGGTTGAGACCTGAAGGAACAGTTCCTAGTGGAAACATAGGAGAGGCACCCACAAATGGAGGAGGTCCTGCGGGGGCGGATCCAGAGGGCTTGGCTGGGGTGGAAACAAATGGGTGCTAAGGAGCTGGCTATTGATCGGATGTGCCAGACTTCTTAAGGGTAGCCCATGACGCTTGTAACATGCAAACACTATAGAGTTAGTCTCTGAGATGGGAGGGGGAGGACTAGGGAAAGCACCCAACAATGAGGAATATTTATAGACTCTAGGTGAAACACCGATGAGTAGAGGTGAAGACTATTTATTTGACACCAATGAGATAATGGACTCAGGGAGGTCACGGATGTTGGATCGTAGTAAGTCAACTAATCGATGGTAATGATCTTTCCTTCACGAGGTAAGCACATCTTGTGGAACACCGCAGATGCGACGACTAACATGGAATATGTGTAACTATGACCAAAGAGAATATTATAATCTAAAGGGGCATCAATGAATTCAATGTCGACATGGACATTCTTGCCTGCAAGAGTCACTTGACAGTTGTGGTACATGCCAAGGCGCTGGGAAGAGTGTTCATACCAAGCACACAAAGTGATGGTGGAGGGGGACAACTCAGGTGACTTAAGTTGTTTCCAAAGAACAAGGGACGTCACATAGGTGGTTGCACCTTCATGAATAATGCATCGGTAGATGATGGCATTATGGACTTGGATAGGTATTTGGAAAGCAATGGATAAAGGAAATGGGGGATGTTCTGATGTATCAACAGGGAAGACAATCAAACGATCATCAAAAGGATATATTGCACCCAAGGTAGTTAGTAGAGCTTTCTCTTGAGATGGGCATGACTGGAGGACTTCCAGTGTCGACATGGTAGTAGTGATTATGCCAAGTTGTCTTCTATACTGTATATATGGGAAGCTCGGTTAGAAGCCGCATTACAGCGTAATGGTTCCTTTGGGATCTTGGGAATGACCTCAAATTTAGGTTAAGGGATCTATAATGGACTATTTGGTGTCATAAGAGGCTCAATAGATGCTTTGGTTTTGGACCCAGTGGCGGACGAAGTCAATGACTTGTCATATTGACACGACCGAGTTTACAGTTTGATATCAGAGGGATTAACCTCATCAGAATTCATCATAAGGATTTGGTTGAGGTTGAGAAGCAACAAATCCTTGCTGAGGGAAAGGATTTGTGAGCACTGCCAGTTGAGGTGGCACAATATTTTGAGGTGATTGTTGACCTCTATAAGTTGCTTGAGCTTCCCACATTCGGCACATTTGGGGAAAGAGAGGACACTCATGTGTATAATGGCCATGTACACCACAACATGTGCAAGGCTTATTTGTATGAATAACCTTGTTCTACTTGGGCCGACTACCCTGTTGCTGGTTGTTAATGTTGGGCTAGTTCCCCTGGGGTTCACTAGGTTGATTACATTGATTATCTTAGTTATCCTTGTTACCCTTCCCCTTATTCTTTTTCTTCTAATTTTGGGGATTGGTCACACTCTGCTACGCAAAAAATTGACCCTGAGGGGGCGGTGGTTGCTGGGGTTGAGGGTGTATGGGAGGTTGCGGCGGTAATGCTTAAGGGGCTAGAGTGCTCAGCTGTGAATAAGGAGGAGCAACAATTTGGTAGACAGGTTGGGGTCCTGGAAATGTGTTGATAGTAGGAGGGGCATAAGTGTTGGAGGAATGGGTTCCCCCCTATGATAGACATAACTTTACTGAGTATATGGCGAAGGGTGTGAAAGGGCTTCAATGATACCATTGGTGACGTGTGTGGTGAATTAAAATTATAAGTGTGGACACGAATGAATTCCTCTAGCCTAATAATGGGTCTAGCCACAACAGATACATTCTATGGAAGATTTCCTTAGGTCAAATCAATCAATAGGGCCTACCTATTGGTCGCTTATCCTTCTTGATGATGTTGTCGCTTGCTCGCTCCAGCAATCTCTCACTTCCTTCTTCAAGCTCCTGAAACAAGTAAACAACAACAACATGAAAACATAATAATAGAAAAATTGAAATTCAACCTACTCAACAAGTCAAGAAATATTAAGACATGGATATGTAATATTAAAAAACATGTAGGAAATCAATTGATATTTGCATATATTAATATCAAAGAGAGATTACAACTATTCGTCTTGACGTTGTAGTCTTCTTCTGACAAGACCAGGTTCCCACACACTTCTGCTAGCATTCCACGATGGCTTCAAACAACAATAGTTTAAAAGCTCTTCCCTTTAGGCTTCACTCCAAATCAAAACACACTTCCCCCTCACACAACTAGGTAGCTACAACTAGTGATATCTTGCTTGTCTACTCCAAAATAGCATCAACACTTTGCAACTATAACACTCACACTCAACCAAAAGCTATCAACTGTGACTAGTTTGTGCTTAGGAAGAATGGAGGTTTATATAGAAAATATGGATGGGAGATGGATCCTCTTCTCATGGGAGAAGGACTTATCCCTTGAGGTAGTTCCATCATTATAGGGGAAAGGAGCCCAACTATCATCCTCAACCCCTTCTGGCCAAACCATTTACCAGACTTCCGTTACGAAGCTTCTAGAGCTGGAAGCTTCGGCTAGAATTTAAAAAACTTTCCATAGCCTGACTGGTGCGACTGAGACACAACCTAGTCGCTCCAGTCAGCATGAAGAGTAGTGCTAATCTCTACACATTAGTACGGGGGAGACAAAGGCCATTAGCGTTGGTCTTGTAAACTAGGCAAAACGAAGTTTCAAGCGAGATGGTGGAAAAGGGAATTTATCTGCTCATGAAGAGCGACATGATGGGAGTTTTTCCATGAAGGCAAAGCATGTGGGGTTCACTATAGAGGTCATCCAGGATCAAGGAACGGAGAGTATAGGGACAGTGACAAAATGTTGTGTAACAAATGCCCCCTAAAGCATGAAGGCCGAGCTGGAGTGAGGGATGAAATGCTTTATAAAATAGTGCAGGGCACTGGTCTGCCATCAGAAAACCTGCAAGAAATTACAGATACATATACATAAACTAAGATCTCTACAAAATGATACATGAATCGTCACATGGACACAACCATCCAAAGAATGATCATGCAAATGGATCCAGGTATGAGCACATCCATTTGTCAAAGAGGATCATAATGAAACTAAGGTATGGTCGTAGCCATCCAATAATGAGAAGTATCACATATGATAACTCATGGTCTAGTCGCAGCCATCCATCTGAAAGAGACATGCATATCATTGTAACCATGTCACACCACTTCGCAACCTGGACTTTTTGTGATCTAAGTCCAGGGTCTTGCACTCCAACACGACCCGATCAAAGTACAGATCCTAGCATGCGAATGGATGTGTTGACGTCGAACATGCTAGAAAGTCGCTTGATTACCAGTCAATGATGTAAACTATTAACAAGCGTGAGATAAACCACCAATAATGACAATGGTCCTCAAGGTACTATCAACCCAATTCACAAAATGTGAATACAGGAACTGAAGTCAAACACCCATGAAATCACTTGATCGAAAGCCAATGATGTGAACTTGTCGTCAAGTGCGAAGAACTTGCCATTAGGGCATGCAAGCTCTAAGGTACTAGAAGGGAGTCTCTCGGTTAACTTTTCGGATAATGAGTTGAAATTAATGGAAAGCGACCATGTCGAAGGAGGTCCATAATGAGTCCCACATCATCGACGCGAGACGAGAGGATGCAAAATGATTTTGGAGGATACAGAGAATCAGAGGTAAGTGTAACTGCAGAAGGACAACTCGTGAACATATCAGCGACACAACTAGAAGTTTGGCAATGTTTGGACCCATGGGATCGGTGGTCATGATGATGTGGCGAGATCAAAATGGAAGGCAAAGATGAATGGCCCAAACCCAAGAAGTTCAACGATACAAAGGAGGATGTCCCAACTCGACACGAAGCAAAAAGTGTCATGTTCAAGAGTGAGCTGCCGACACGACTGATAGATTTCCAAATTTTCCCCCACCATTTCTGGCAGGTACCCCAATTATTTTTTAATCGTAAGATTGAAGGGGATAGCATATTATTGCACTGTAAGTTCTGTTGGGTTGTGTTATATTCTTCCCATGACTAGCCCACATAGTTAACCAGGGGGTTAGAAGGGGGGCAAGGCCCCCCCTTCGTTGTGCCTATTGTGTAGCGAGGGGAATCATAGGGGGTTTGAGGGGTGCAAGTAAACCCACTCTATGGGGTTCAGGGCAGCGCCCCGGAAAATTTTGGTTTTGTACACTATATTAGGTTGGGAGGTCCTACCTATGGTTTTGTGCATGTTTTTCGCACATGGTTTTAGACGTGATGGTTTTTGGTCCATGGTTTTGGAGGCGATGGTTTTCGGTCCATGGTATTGGATGCTTCGGCATGTATAAATATGTATTGTAACATCGAAAGGAACATAATGAAAAATCAAGCTGGTAGTCCCAGTTTTGGGATCTAGGGGAAAATCTCTGTGTATATGTGTTTTATGTGTTATGCTCTCGCATTGTTTATGTTCTGTGTTTAAGAATTCGTATGTAGGTAATTTCTATACGGGGTTAAAACCTACAAGTTCTTCCTTCAGACGAATCCAACCTAGTAAGTTTAACAAGCCCTAGGAAGGAGAAGCTCACATTCGTCATGGTGACGAATCCAATGTCGTTTAATAATTTAACGAGTCCGACAAAGGTGTAACTCGGTATCTTTTTCATGTTTAGAGAGTTTGAAAAAGACACATAAAATAAAACTCCACATGGTCCATTTTCGTACATTTGTGTCTCACGAGCCCAAAAAGGTAGAAAGCAATACTTGAGAGAACCGCTTGACCATTTCAGTCAAGGAGTACCTTTTTCATAAATAGTGCCTCCCAGCCTGAAAAAGGGATAAACTTATACTGGGAACATGATGTTTTGCATCCGTTAACGAGTTCAAAACGACAAGGGCTCGACCATCTTTTCGCTTTTAAAGGATTAGAAAAGAGCTGAAAGTGGACCCCCGGTTTTTATTCTCTTTAACGAGTCAAAAAGGAAAAAATACTCGGCAATCTTTTCATTTTTTATGAGAAAAAAAGAGCTTAGAGGTGACTCATCCTAGAGGAATGAGTGGTATAAAGGGTAGAAATTGGTTTCGGAAATGGTGGAATTTCTCAAAACATGTAATGGCCAAGAGACTGCCTAATAAAACGATTCATCCCTGTGGTCCCTCAGGAAAGGAAAAACAACCAAGTGAAAGCATATGATTAGCCAAAGAGATGGTGGCGATGGAATGAAACAACCAAGGCTTATCTAGCATAAATTAGCTGATAAAAACAATAATCACGAGATGTAAATTGGGCATGGGTTCATTTTTACACAAGCTTGAACCATGGAGAACTCTTCTTGGATTTGGTTTCATGTTTACACAAGCTTGAAATGAAAAACTATGCTTGTTATAATTTTGCATGCCCCCAACATAATGAATCAATCAAGGTACATGCCCCCAAAGCTTCATTTCAGTCAACTAGGTGGATTGAATGAAGGTTCACTTTCGAGATCTTGTAAAGACTCGACTGGGATTTTACGAGATCGTAATCAAAGACTCAATTTGGAAAAGGGAGTTACTTCATTTTTTAATGAGGTTGACACAATAAAAGAACTATCCTCAAGACCCTTCTTTCATTTTTTAATGAGCTTGACACAAGACAAAGAATTATGCTCACATTCCTTGTTTCATTTTTTAACGAGCTTGACATAAGACAAGGAATTATGCTCATACCCTTTGTTTCATTTTTTAACGAGGTTGACACAAGACTAGGATCTATCCTCATGACATCTTTTCAGGACCCATAAGAGAACATGGCTCCCAAGAGGTCTTCACTAGATGCAAGAACCATGCTTTCGGAGGAATACATGTCATTTGGTACCAAGGACAGATCAGGTTCCAATGCCCCCAGTACATAATGTACAATACCATCCGTGTGATCATCAGAAGATGTGGAGATGGAATGGGTAACCACATAATTGACCTGTGGAGGGGAAGGTACTGCTTGCAAACAAGAGCTAATAAGGGATGATGGTTGCAATGGAGGCACCTAGTGACCAATGAATGACAGTTTATCAATAATCACAATTCTCCCTTTGTGTAGAAAACAAACCACATGGAAAAGTGAAGAAACAAGAGCTCCCATGACATAAACATAGTCGCATCCAAGGAGAAGATTGAAATCTAATGGACCTTAGACTACCATCACATTTATATAGATGGTCTTTCCTCCCACAGTAATAGGGAACTTCAAAAGGATCCCTAAAGGTTGACTGGTTCCTCCGTTGAAAGCCAACAAATTCTAGGTGACAGGCACAAGCTGTGGGGAACCCAAAGCTTTCCAAGTAGTAGAAGACATGATGGTAATAGACGCGCCTTCATCTAATATAGTGGCAGGTACTACCATATTATAGGCTTGTACTATGATCTAGAAAGGAACATAATATGGGAGGTAGAAAGAGATCAATGGATCCCAATAGAAAGAGACGACAGAACCACTTGGTGGGGGTATCATACGATTGCCCCCATGTTGTACAAGAATAGGAGAAGGTCTCTTCTAAACAATTGGGATGGGAGGGTCACTCTTCAATTCACGAGAATATGAGGAGACAAGAAGAACATGAGCAGTATGATCACTACTCTTTTCCGGAACAGAGTGAACGGCTGGTGGCGAAACCAAGTCGATACTCTTTTTGACCAATGGTTGGTCAGGAATAGACACAAGAGGGTCTCGCTCAGGAAGAGCAAGATGGGAAAGAGATGAATCCAATTCAATCTCTTTACCAACTAGGAGAGGGTTAGAAGAAAGCCTCTGATAACCAACAGGAAGTTGGGGTTGAGGAGTTGTAAGGTTTTCCAAAACTTTGGAAGCTTTATCCATAAGAGGACAAAGGTGAAAAAGATGCTCTCCTTCACATAAGCTATAGGGGAATCTAATATTTCCCTTATTCTTACCATCATTAGCTGAAGGCGTAATATCGACATGATCTCCATAGGTCGACGGGGATGGTCGGTTCAGGTTTTGAGACCATACCTCTAAGACTCTAGGAATACCAGGACAGTCTCGAAGGAGATGGTCACCTTTACACAACCTTTAAGGGAATTTTACCTTCCATGAAGGATCATAAGGTTTGTCGATGGGGGGTACATTTGGAGTAATAGTTGCACGGTTGGCCTCTCACTTATTTGACTTCTTCTTCTTCGTCTTCTTCTTCTTCTTCTTAGCCTCCTGGTTACTGGATTTCAAACTTTCACCAAGCAAAGTAGAAGAGGAGGGTGAAGAAATATGGGAAGAAGGCAAGAAGTCAACTTGAGAATCATCGTGACGTGATTCAAATGAAGGAGATGGTGGGGCAGGAGTTAGGACACTTGGGATCACTAAAGTCGAAAATAACCAGACAGGTAAACCAATGGTTAACCCAAGAAGGGAGAACGTCGCCATATAAGGAGCACCAGCATTTCCAAAAGAAGGAAAAGGACTAGGATTCCCATCCGAGGGGAATCATTGACTAGTAGACTTTGGAAATGTTGCCATTGAAATTGACCTTGAAGAATCACTAAGGAAGATAACTTTAACCAAGAATATTTCATGGGAAGTTAATTTTAAAACACTGAAAAAAACTTTGCCTTTTCATATTTTAAGAGTCGATAAAAGGACGAAAGGTGACTCTAGACACTTTCAAAATTAACAAGCTCAAAAGGACAAGTGCTCAATGATCTTTTAAATTTAACAAGTCAAAAAGACCAAAATGACTACTCAAGATAATCTAGGCAAAAAGGATTACCAGGGAACCGTGAACTGCAGAATACCTTCCAGCGAACCAAGAAGTACAGGCAGGCAATCTCCTTGAATGTTGTGTTCGATGTATCACATTTACAAGGTGGAAGACTCGGATTCCTATGGATAAAGGATTGCAGACCTAGTGGGGTCTCCCTTTATATATGTTATCACTTAAGAATTCGAATGCCAAAAATTTCTCACATTAGCTTGATGGTAAAGGTCGGTGCTAGTCTAAGTTTGATTTTTGTTTGCCTTAGAGTCTGAGTCTTAGGAGTCTTGAGTCAACTATGCATTCTCTTTCATCACCGGTCATTCTCATTCATTACCGGTCTCATAACCATGTGTCAGTTTTGTTCAAAGGTTACTATGTGCCACAAAGCTCTTTAGGTGATTTTGTAGCGCATGTAACCATTTTGAAGTGTTTTCGCAACGCATAAATCCTTTTTAGCAGTTTCGCAGCGCAACACATTTTAGGTGATTTAACAGTGCGACATGTTTTAGGTGATTTCGTAGCGCACAATTCAAAATTTACACTGACTGCGCTACGGAATCAGAGATTCGTGCGTTCCGCAATGAATCTTTCCTAACTGTCAAATCTTTCAAGTTAAGTTATAGTTGCGTCATTCATTGTCAGTTTATGCACTCCACATATCATGTCCAACCGCTTATCTCCATCATTACAGCCACTAGGTACATTGGTACACACGGATTGCAAGTTCCAAGAAAAGCCAGGTATTCACAGTCTTAATGATGATTGTATTCGTTGCATGAGGAACAAGTCTACAAATTTTCAATTTGAATACATTGTTATCAAGCGAGGCAGTTATCAAGCAACGCAGCCATTCAAGCAGGGCAGAGATTGAATTTTGAGCAGTGACAGTGTTTCAAACCTTCATGGAGGGATCGACAGAAAGAAAAGGCCACAGATCAGGAAGATGTTTGAGAAACGAACCTGAAGGTTTAGACATAACCTTGAAGAACAGAGAAGTCGAGCATGCATTTAAACAAGCTGGATGTTGGAATTTTTGCAAGAAACTCCAAGGAGGTCATGCACAAGTCACCAAGGAATTTGCCCTGAATTTCACAGGACTAAACTCAAAGCTTGGTATGCTGGAATTGTAGGTCTCACCAGACATAATATCCACAGTTACAGAGATTCCAAAGGGGAAATAAAGTTGGTTTAAGAATTTCAAATTTGATATGACCCCATGCAAAGAATTTCTGAATCAGGAGTTCATTAACTCAGATTTAAACAAGTCTGTTCCTATAAGTTATGTCAAAGAGTCATATGCCAATTTGCTTAATTGTATACAAAAGTACCTTAACTGTGAAGGGAGATATAATAAGGTGTATTCATACCATTTTAAACTTCTGTTGCATTTCACAGGAGACATCTATTGATCTACCTTTTTACTTATTCCGCAGCTTAAGCAAAATGTGTGACAAGGTGCAGTTAAGGAAAGAAGCCTGTGAGACTTCATTGTTCCACCATGGCTTGGTTAAGTTGATTGTTCTACATGAACTCCAGAGGGTAGGTAGGGACTGGCACACATTCATATTCATGTCTGGTTTCAAGAACGAGACCGGTCTCAGCCCTCAAGCTGCAAAAGATCTTCCAACAACAACTGGTCATCAGGCAGAAACAAGATCCAAGAGGTTTTCAAAGTTCAAGGCAATGAAACAAGTAAGAGAATCCACCAAGCCACTGGCTATCCAGGATACATCCCAGCAGTCTCTTAAAGAGAAAACTCAGGTCAAAGAAAGTGCACATGAATCAATCACAGGTGGAGTTCAAAGAAGAAGGACTAGGAGCCAAGTAGCTAAAGGAAAAGGTAAGTCAGTGATTATTGAAGAAAGCCCTGTTTCAAAAGGAGACTTAAATGAATTTGCAAGCCTTTGATATTGAAGAATCTCCCCTAGTTCAAGCAGATTTGATAGAGTCAAGAAAAGACAAGGCTAAGAGATTCAAAGCCTCAAAGAAACCAAAGTTTGATGACCAGGTTGATCAATTTGTATTTAAACCAAGGAGACCCATAACAAGGAATTTTAAACAAGTACAGGAGTTACTGCCAAGAGCAGATGAAATAGGGGAGGTAGTACAGTTTCATGAAAGAAAGGAAAAAGGCAAAGTAGTTACCATTCAAGAGGAAGATAGTGTGGAAGAGTTGAAAAGGAGGTTGGAATTGGCAAACTTTGAAATTGCTAGACTGAAGAAAGCTTCTAGGAAATTTGCAATCAAGGAGGCTTATTTCAACCAAACGCAAGCTCGGTGGGAGGACAAAACTTTTCAAATACCCAAGGTGGTTGATTTTAATGTTCAATGTCGTAGCTGGTTGTCCCTTCCATAAAGGAAGCGCAATTCATCAGAAAGGTTAATTCAAACTTGAGAGCTGGGATTAGAGGCATGAAGAAACAAATTGAAGATTTAAAGATACAGTTAAGCCAGCTGAAAGAATCTCCTTAAAGAAATCCCACTTCAAGTAAGGCTATGTTTCAAATTTTGATGGCTTTGCTTGTCATAATCTTTCTTGATGAATCATACATTTCCATTCAGTTTTGAAAAACCTTGGAGCAGTTGAAAGGATGCTTAAATAGCAAGAGGCTCAAAATAGCAAAATTTTGGGTTGAAACTGTGTTTTTGGAATCATACAGCAGTTTCGTAGTGCGCTACGAAACTGCTGAAGAAGATGACTAATGCACAACAGTTTCGTAGCGCGCTACGAAACTACTGAAGCTATATAATCTAAACTCAGTCAAACCGATTTTGAAATAAAAAGAGAAATTTTTTGAAAAAGGAATATCTTCAAGGGATTGTTGGGCAATTTAATTGTTTAAATTGCTTTCATTAAATTATCAACCAGGGAAACTCGTAAGCTTGTGATGATGCTAGAAAAATATATGCAAGAGTAGGCAACTAACTCTATAACTAACTAAATGATTTCCGATTCAATATAATATGCAAGGAAGAGGCTTCTAATTGAGGAGGTCCTAGTCATCCTTCCCTATAGTATTATAGATTGAAAAGAAATCATTGATTGCATAAAACTAGAAACTTGAAATAAAGACAAGAGAATGAATTTAATTGTTGTTCAGATTCAAGTAGAGAGAGAGACTAACTTAGTCCCTTGATTGTTCCCTCATATATTGATCCAAACTAAACTAATATTCATTCATAAGCATAATAAATGAAACAACTTGAAACTTAAAAGCAAAAGAATGAATTTCAATTATCATGCAAATCAAATAGAGAGAGAGACTAACTTAGACCCTTGGTTGTCCTCTCATATGCTGATAAGATTTTAATTTAAAACTCATTCATCAATCACAAACAAAACCTCAAACATCTAAGCAATTAAATGAAATAAGATCTATTATGAAATAAAATGTTTCTTTGATCCTTTTAGAGTGAGCTCAATTCTCCTAAGAACAAAGTGACAAATTATTCCATATACTACATTAAGACAATTTATATCTAAAACTATATAATGGAAATTTATGTAAAATGAAGCTTTATTCTATTCCATCATAAGTTGGATACATGTTCCAAGAGTCCTCCCCTTGGAATGGAGGAGCTACTCCTATTTATACAATGGGATGAGATAACAAACTCATAATGATGATCCACTAATCTCTCTTTAGTTCCATACATCTCTCAACCATCTAGACACATAACCCCTTTTGTCCTTGATCTTCTCCATGAGATCATGATCTTTTCCATGAGGCTTATCTTATCAAATTCGAATTTGATCATTCAAGGCCACATAAAGATGCCCTGGAAGCTTCCTTTGTACCTACACATGTCAACAAACTCATTCTAATTGTTAGGTATAAGTATAAGCATATTATTTCTAAAGTTTAACCATAAATCCACTTTAAAATGTTAAGAATTAATAAACTTTGGAAAAGCATAGTTATAACCCAATAATGAGGTAAATGTAATGATGTGGAGGTGGAATGGAGGTGACATGAAGGTAAAATGTGAAGGTATTGGTGAATAATGGAGTGAGAATAAGGACAATTTTGAAGCCCAACATACCCCCAAACTGAAGGTATTGCATTTCCTCATGCAATCTATTACATTAATTTTTGGTACTTGAGCTTTGGCTTAAACTATGCATGATATCATTTACTTAACTTTTGCAAAGCATTTTTTTTTTTTTATGAACTACAACTTGGTTGGTTCTTGTGTTTCAACCATATTTTGTTTGTTGCATTCAATTTTAATGTATGATCTTTGCATATTGATAATGTGATTTTTATTGCGGAGTATTTTTGTTGGAATGCATCATGGTTGGTTCTTGTGTAACAACCATGATTGTGTTGGCATCCAATTAGCTTTTAAATACTTTTGACAAAGCCATTTGTATGCTCATGTAATAGTCAATATATTTTGAAGGTAAGTGGGTTTTAGAATGTGATATATGAATATGGATGTTATATGAATGTGACAAAGTATGTATGTAAATGTATCCTTCCCCTTAAACGGATGGTTTGGGCAGTTATGTGAAATGAGGAAAGGAAGTGAAGTTTTTCCAAAAATTATTATTCTAACTTTTCAAGGAATTTAATGGTTAAAATTTATAAAATATCATACCTTAACTTACCCTTCCAAAAATGGATGAGAGTTGTGCACGTGTGGCTGCAAAAACTGTTGTTCATAGTCTTCTTTACTTGGTTGTGAAAATGGTGGATGAAATCGAAAAAGTGAATCTTTTATTGTTGCTGCATCTGCTGTTGAATCTGTTGTTGGATCTTCTGCTGAATGTTCGGAATCTGCTGCTAAATGCGGCTGAAAATGTATAAAGCTTGGAAGGTATACAAAATATAGAAGTTACATATCCCCCCGAGCCTTATTTATTGACTTGTCCTCATGTCATGACGAACTGAAAAACAATGAAAGGAAATCATCTTCATCTGCTACAAAATTTGGGTCTTCAAGTCTTCAACACTCGATGGCACAAATCTTTCCATGTGAATAAATGCGTCGATGTCGAACATGGAAATAAGTCATTGGATTATCGACCATTGATGAATGTCGTTAACCAATGTGAAGAAAACTCACCATTAATGTCAATGAGTGCCAAGGTACCTGAGTACATCTTGATAAGTGCGAATAGATGAGCCAGTGTCGAGCCACTTGCAAGATCCAACGATCAAGGGACATTGGTGTATTCCCATGATTGTTGGCGAGAGAGCCTGTCATTAAGGCATACAAGCCTCAAGGTACTGATAATGACTCTAGTCTTTATCCCAGATAAGGTGTTGAGGTCGATGGGTCAAGACTTGTTAGAAGGGAGGCCTTAAAGAATCCTCCATCATCTAACACGAGTATGAAATAATGATTTTGAAGGACCAAAGATGGAAAATTTGCATTGAAGCAGGGTTTATTTGGAAGAAAATGAAAATAGGGTGACTCAGCTTTGTAAGGGAGCTGAATGACTTTATTCATGGGCTACAGGTTAGTGAAAGAGACAGGAAAATGACTATGAAGGAAAATAGAATGGAAAATTTATCAAGGTTTTATTTGAAAATATGGAAAGGAAAATGGAATGGAAATTTTATTGACTAAAAAAGTGGGAATGCAATGAAGTTTTTATTTACTGAAAATGAGTAGAAATATAATGGCGAATGTAAAGGGAAATGAGGTGAATGTTTATTAACTAAAGAAGCATGGATGTAATGAAGATACTGGCATCTAAAAGGCTTGCAAGTGATGGATATGATGACACTCTCCCCCTTGGCTTACCCAAAAGCATGTCCTCATGCTTGAAATGGGGTCTTTAAAAGGCACTGTTTGCTTGTGCTCCTCTGTTTATCTTCCTCGAACCTGCAAAAACTTAGTACTTTTTCTGCAATAAAATGTAAGTTTATCATAATAGAGAGGTGATCAATCTCTCTATTTATGACATTTACAAAAAGAAACTGAGAATTGGTACTAATGAAACAAATTCTTGAAAGAAAAACCAAAAGAATTTTTACCTGTCTCGAAACTAGTGCCTCATTTTACCTGTTATGTCTTGTCAGCAATTTCTTCAATCTTGAACTGTTTCAAACTATTTTGAAAGCTTTCTCATTGTGTAGATCTCGCCAAGACCTTTCCAACGACGCTTGAATCGTCGAAATCCGATGTCGTATGAGAAAGTTGTGCTTATTTGAAATTTGGGTGAAACAGTGAAGTTTGTCATAAGGTTTCTCAGTTGCAGGATTGCGCCCTTCCTGCACCTAAAAATTCTGTCTATCTTCTTTGGCTAAGCCATGGCATAAGATTTTCCAGTTTTTGATGCCTTCGGATTTTATACCTGCAAGACTAAAAGAAACATGATCATTTTGTATAAAAACATGTTAGTAGAAATCTCTTGAATCAAGCATGAAATGAAAACAATCAATTTATCTTGAGAATTGCCATCGACTTAAAAAAATTCGATTGTGATGAAGTGGCTTCTATCCAAGGAGATTGTTATTGTGATGATCAAGCACAGCACGAAGGTCACATTTGTTGCCTATCAGCATGATAACAATATTGTTGTCAGCATGGCCGCTCAACTCCTCAAGCCACCTTGGTCGAAACTTTTGTCGTTGCTTGGTCGAAGCTTACGTCGTACACCAACATTGCCCCAAGAGCACTTCTTTGCAAACCGAGACAGTATTTGTGATTTCCCAACCGCGGAGTCTCCTATCACTACGACCTTAAACATGT
This sequence comes from Pinus tabuliformis, assembly GCA_031772625.1. NCBI lineage: Eukaryota > Viridiplantae > Streptophyta > Pinopsida > Pinales > Pinaceae > Pinus > Pinus tabuliformis. The sequence goes on along the minus strand of CM062814.1, from coordinate 222,852,194 downwards.
AATCAATTCTCTGATCGTAATCTCCATACGGACTCGCCATCCTACGCTCAAAAACCCAACTCAGCTCAAATATCAAAACGTCTGAAATCTACAACCGAATGCCAAGTCTCGTCAAAACTCTTTGTATATCTCTGACGAAATAAGTAGACGACCTTCGAAATTGCCAAGTAAGCACAGTTCTGCAAACATAAACTTGATCATTCTGACAATGGCATGCAACTCCACATTGTGAACTAAGTCCGGCCAAATTTGGAGTGATTTCTGCCAAATCTTCTCCTTTTCACAAAATCCTCCAAATTATGCTGTGGAGCTTAGCATGTACTTTCCAATAGCTAAACAGTTAGTGCTATTCTGAAATGGCCATGATGGTACAACGACAGAAACTAGCTTGCAACAACTTCAAGGGACAATCGACATATTTTGTTCTGTTTCAAAGTCATTTGCCTACCTGCAAAATAGGATCTACTCAACGGATTTGAATATGGATTTACGCCAATTTTCGTTCATTGATCGGGGGCAAGCTTGACAGAATGTGGTCATATGTATTAGGAACAGCTTGCTGACTTGAATAGCTTGAGTTCTGTTTTGGCTGACAGCTGTTTAAAAATTAACTTATTTCAATTAAACTCAAATGCCGTGATTCAGGGGATTTTTGTAAATTACAACTTAATTTTGAATGTGATTGAACCACATGGCAGCTGTTGTGATTGAACCCATGATCTTTGCCAAAGAATTTGAACGATCCATTGATTGGGGTACATGCGTCTAGTTAACAATAGTCCAGCAAAATATTTATTCAATTCGAACTTGTCCACCCCAAGAAAAAAACTGATCGAAATTCTACATGTTACGATTTTAATTGTTGATCAAACCATCAGAGATTTTGTGTGTAAAGGCAATTTTTTAATTTTCAGGTTGTGTTGGAGTTTATTCAAGGAGAAAGCCCCACGAAAAATTTCAGACCCACGGCTCAACCTGTACATTCACATAACACTCTGCAATAAATCGATTTCGATTTGTTTCATATTAATTCATTCATGTTCATTTACATATCATAACATTGTGCAATAAATCGATGTCGATTTGTTTCATATGAACAATCATTTAATTCATCCATGTTCCCATCGTTTTTTAATGTATTGTTTTATTTTTAATTTTCATATGTAATGCTTTCTTCTTCTTCTTCTTTTTTAATAAAAGGAGTTAATGTTTTTTTTTTATATTTTGGTCTTTTTTTTTTAATACAAAAATAAATAAAAATAGATTTGAGAAAATTTTGTTTGAAATTTGAAGATAAAATTTAAATCAATTTTAGAATAAATTGTGAATTTAGATTTCCTACTCATTTTTTCAATTTTTTATTTATTTATTTTTTTTTTTATTGCAAAATTTCAAAGATAACTTATTCAATTTCCTTTCTGATCTTCCAGGTCGCACAAGGCGCAGGAAGAGAGCATACTTCGGAGCTTTGTCAATTCTTTATACATTTGAAATTTGAATTTGAAAAACATAGTAAGAAGAATTGATCTCAAACCTCAAAGTTTGGTGCTCTGAACTCCACTTGTTTTCCTTCTCACAAATATCCCTTTAATTGTAGCTTCCTGCCAATGGTTAGTGAATGAGGTGGCTCTTACTGCACCACCAAAATTCCAAGAAATAAATAAAATCAAATCTTTTAAAAAAACTTTCCAAGCTTAGTTTTATTTTCCTATTATATCCTACTCCCTTTTGAAAAAGAGATTTTTATTTTTATTTTCAAGAGTATTTTCAATGAAGCCATTTACAGATCAAAGTCTCTAGTATGCTCACATCCAAATTTGAAAAATATACCTGAGTGTTTACAAGGATGTGAGAGATCAATTGCACATTTGAATTAAATGTTAGGATTCATTGAAGAATAGAAGAATGTTGTAGCCTAGTCACCTTTTGAAACCAATCTTCAATGTAGTCCTCATTCTCTTGACTCTCCTCCAAACGCTTGAACATCATTCTAGATCTCCTATCCATAAATGGATGGATTAGTTCAACATCTTTATAGTGAAAATATTGATTGAAATATATGCATCCTATTTATCATGATTTATATATGCAGCTAAAAATGAAATTCAAAGCTAACGCCTATGTATACTTCCCCATGTTACTAAGATCTTGCTGTCACCAAGTTATCCTTTCAACATGAGTTAACTTTTCCAAAGAAAAATACTAGAACTGAATTAAATTCCTAATGCCTAATCCCTTAGCACCATCCCCGGCAACGGCGCCAAAATGTTGAGCAATTTAATTGTTTAAATTGCTTTCATTAAATTATCGACCAGGGAAACTCGTAAGCTTGTGATGATGCTAGCAAAATATATGCAGGAGTAGGCAACTAACTCTATGACTAACTAAATGATTTCCGATTCGATATAATATGCAAGGAATAGGCTCCTGATTGAGGAGGTCCTAGTCATCCTTCCCTATAGTATTATATATTGAAAAGAAATCATTGATTGCATAAAACTAGAAACTTGAAATAAAGACAAGAGAATGAATTTAATTGTTGTTCAGATTCAAGTAGAGAGAGAGACTAACTTAGTCCCTTGATTCTTCCCTCATATATTGATCCAAACTAAACTAATATTCATTCATAAGCATAATAAATGAAATAACTTGAAACTTAAAAGCAAAAGAATGAATTTCAATTATCATGCAAATCAAATAGAGAGAGCCTAACTTAGACCCTTGGTTGTCCTCTCATATGCTGATAAGATTTTAATTTAAAACTCATTCATCAATCACAAACAAACCCTCAAACATCTAAGCAATTAAATGAAATAAGATTTATTATGAAATAAAATGTTTCTTTGATCCTTTTAGAGTGAGCTCAATTCTCCTAAGAACAAAGTGACAAATTATTCCATATACTACATCAAGACAATTTATATCTAAAACTATATAATGGAAATTTATGTAAAATGAAGCTTTATTCTATTCCATCATAAGTTGGATACATGCTCCAAGAGTCCTCCCCTTGGAACGGAGGAGGTACTCCTATTTATACAATGGGATGAGATAACAAACTCATAATGATGATCCACTAATCTCTCTTTAGTTCCATACATCTCTCAACCATCTAGACACATAACCCCCTTTTGTCCTTGATCTTCTCCATGAGATCATGATCTTTTCCATGAGGCTTATCTTATCAAATTCGAATTTGATCATTCAAGGCCACATAAAGATGCCCTGGAAGCTTCCTTTGTACCTACACATGTCAACAAACTCATTCTAATTGTTAGGTATAAGTATAAGCATATTATTTTCTAAAGTTTAACCATAAATCCACTTTAAAATGTTAAGAATTAATAAACTTTGGAAAAGCATAGTTATAACCCAATAATGAGGTAAATGTAATGATGCGGAGGTGGAATGGAGGTGACATGAAGGTAAAATGTGAAGGTATTGGTGAATAAAGGAGTGAGAATAAGGACAATTTTGAAGCCCAACAGGGATCATCTAAAGCTATCAACTTTCAACAAGGTCGAGACAGGTGGAGGAAACATATATTCGAATCCAACTCTAAACTTTGGTTATAAAGTGATCACATTTTACTACAGTCCAAGAATTGTCAGACAATTTGGAGGAGCTTTTGTCTTCACACATGGAGTTGACAACACATCAAGGACGTGGCATTCTGATATATTTTTCATAATCGAAGATGAAGGGCATATTTCATTGGATTCGAATATCTTTAAGAAAAACCAAAGGCCGATAAACAGGGGCAATTTTTTATAATTCAGGGACAATGGAGAAGATGTGACATTGAAGACCAGCATGGAGCCTTGAACATCCACCACAGCCAAACTAAAAAAGGACCACATGTAAAAGAATGAGAATGATTGTAATTAAGGCTATTATTAGCATAATATGGAATTAGACTCCTATTTGATTTAGATCTCTAGAAAGTCTAGTAGCAGTTTGTTACATTTAATAGGTAGTTAAAAGTTGAATAGGTGTCATTAGAAGTAGATTTCGAGTTCCCCTCATGCTTGAGGAGGAATCTCAGTCAGGTAGAAGAACTCTATATATAGGAGAAAGAGAAATGTAATAAGGGTTGGAAATTTATAGAAAAAGCTCTGATATTTGGCATATGTAAAGACTCTATTTTTCTGGTAATACAGTACTGGCTTATGCTTCTCAAGAATCATATAGAGTTCAATATATGAGTTTCTTTTGTTGTCTTTTCATGTTATATACAATGTTATGAGTATTTGATTACTTAGAAATCACTTGCAGTGTTCTAATTTCCTTCATATACTCGTTGACTGTCTTCTTTGTGTTTGGTGTACTCTACCTATATTGAAATCTGAATGCCTTGACTTTTATGGAAAGCCAATCCTACTGTTAATACTAGATCACATATGACTCCATAAGCCCAATGGATACTTGTTAATTTTGTTTCCACCATTTTCATTTTTATTTGTTTCACAAAGAGTTAGCCATCTTGATCATAATCAAAAACCTTTAATCCTTTGAGAGAGCCCTCTCAGGCTAAGGAGGCTAAGCCTTAGTCAAAAGATTGGTTTGAAACAGTTACTTGAAGTCTTCCTGGTCTGCAGCCTTCCAGGGCCTGATTTTGAGATAACAATATACACGATGGTACATGGAGCACAAATCCATACTAGCATTATCTAGTGCCAAAGCAAATGACAGTTGCCAGGTTTAAAGACACCGGAACACATCTGTAGCCTAGACCACTAAATGTGAGTGTTAAGTTTCAATGCTTCCTTCGGTTAATTCAATAAATTTTAATGGTTGATCTTGAATTAGGTTTCAATTATAAGGCCCTACTATTTTTATCTGGAAAAACTCCTACGTGCAGCTATATGAGAAAAGAGATCTTTGTCTTCGATGAAAGTTATCACTGATTGAGAGACAGAGAACACAAAATTAATGCAACAATCGAAGAATTAAGTCTTTCACTAATAAATCTCCTAAATGCACTTAATATTCCTATAACAACAAAATAAGTTTCATTTCATTTCCAATGCTTATTATGATGCAATTCTAGCTTCTCAATAACACTACTAATGCAATATTTTTGCTTAAGTAAACTAGAATGATGTTCTCCTTTTCATAAAATGCAAAATGAATCTTTCACATAAAGCACTTTAATGAAATTTTTTACAATTCCAAACAAACAAGAATCAATCAAATCCAAATCATTATAAACGAAACTAAAAACAACTTCTTCTCTGAATCGAACAAACCAAACACATAAATGCTTCAATCGACAAACCAAGCAATGCAATCTATGCTCAGAATGAGAAAATAGACACTTGAAATAAGAGAAAAAACGAGACCCTTTCACTCATTCAATTTAAAATTAAGCAAACAAAGCATCCTAGTCACTTATCAGAGGAAGAAGAGAGTCTAAGGGTCAAGACACACTGGCATGGGGATGGGAGAAATTCTGATTTTTTCTTAACTTAGAGATCGGAGCGACTTTTGGGCCAAAAGTAACGTCGATCGACACGACTGACCAATACTACAACTAGAAAAGAACTTCACACAAGGCCAGACTTAACACATCAGAGGGTGGGATAAACCAAGAAAGCACACAAAGCAAGCTAAATGAAGCTTTCTAGTTAGGGAGAAGACAGTCTAAAAGGCTTACAGGATCAAAATCATAAGAGCAAAACACACTGGCCATGATTGGGGACAAACCCTAATCTTCAATTACAGGCATCAGCGCGACTGCCTAACTAACAACAAGCACCAGAGGCTGGTTGGCGTGACTCTTTCTTAGCAACTCGCACTGATCGATGAGATTGTTAGCAAATTAAGCACACTGATTGAGAGAGATAAGGAAAACATAAAAAAAAAATTGAAACAGGGACCAGATATGCTACTATGAATTTTAGACTTAGACTAGTAAGTAGTAGAAAACAAACAGAACCAAAGGGAAAAAGTGGAACTAGAAAATTTCTCACAAAATCATGAAATCCAAGACAAACAAAAGGATTGGGGTCTCTAGCTTCTAGCCTCTATTTGCTCGAATCCCCTTCTGAGCATTAGCAATCATTGCATAATGTCTTCAGGGAAGGTGGCCACCTGTTCTGTAATGGAATGGGTCATCGATGCCTTTGAAATCCCAAAAATGGTTGTTTTTTGTTTACACAGAGAAACACTGCAAAACACAGAAAAATCCGCCAAAACACTGTTCATCGGACTTCAAATATTCATAAATCCGCACTATATTCCTATCAAGTCCGCCTTTATATCGTGATCGCATCTCCACCATTGATCTGAGGGATCTTGATCCAATGGCTGAGATTCATTTCGGGCGGCTCATTCGTACGGGGGTTAACCACCTGAAAAGGGTGGTTTTCTCTCTCCACGTGTCGTTCAGTGGATGGGATCCGGCGGAGCACGGTCAAAACCACTTACTACCTACGACCCGCCTGAAATCTCACTTGTTTCGTAGTTTCCCTTTGTATTTTAAAAATACATTAAAACATTGGAAAATCCTATAAAAGCGCCTTTATATGGACTTAAAATATTATATATTTTCATTCACAAACCCTTTCGGGTCCGGTTTTCATCGCATCGATGCTTCCCTTCGTATTTCGTTTAATAAATGAAATACGCGAAAATAAATAGAAATTGTCATTTGAAAGATCTCAAATTATATGGAATATCGTTTATAGCTCTATCGGGTCCGGCTATCACATCGCACATACATACATATATATATATATATATATATATATATATATATATATATATATATATCTGTGTGTGTGTGTGTGTGTATGTATATAGCCCCGCTCCTCTATGTAGCTCTGATGCCATATTGCAATGCGACTTGTCGCAATCACATATCGCATAAGCCCGGGGTATTTCCATATGGTATGGCCTATGCCAATTCCGATTGCGATCCACCGATATCAGCGATCATGATATCGCATCGACCCGGTCCTATCATATGTCTGCCTCCAATATCCTCCACTTGCCACCGCTAATTGCGATATGCCGATCGGATTTGGACCATTGATCGTCCAGATCTGACGGCTCCTGTGCATTGTGCCTTTGACCGCCGATAAGCTTGTTTTCCACTATTTCTTCATGTTTTTTCCTCCCAATAGTGTTATCCGCCTTTTTTAAAGGTTCTCCCTTTGCACTAGTTTTTGGATTTCTGAAGACTTAGAGGGTTTTTAGGACCTATTTTTAGGGGATTTTTCCCTTTTTTTTCCAAGATAAAGGGCATCTTCATTTTATGATAACTTCTACATCCTAAGTCCATTTTTGCCCATTCAAGTTGCAGTAGATTTAGAATGAGACGATCTCTACAATGGAATTAGCTCAGGAACTTCCTTGGATTTTCATTTTTCCTCTGTGAGGAACACTTAGACTTAGGAGTCTATCCAAAATCCGAAAAGGGTGGTTTTCTCTCTCCATGTGCATTCAGTGGATGGGATCGGGCGGAGCATGATCAAAACCACTTACCACCTACGGCCCGCCCTAAATCCCGCTTGTTTCGTAGTTTCCCTTTGTATTTTAAAAATACATTAAAACATTGGAAAATCTCGTAAAAATGGCTTTAGATGGACTTGAAATATTATATATTTTCATTCAGAAACCCTTTCGGGTTTGGTTTTCATCGCATCGGCGCTTCCCTTCGTATTTCGTTTAATAAACGAAATACGCGAAGATACATAGAAACTGTCGTTTAACAGATCTCAAATTTTATGGAATATCGTTTATAGCTCTATCAGGTCCGGCTATCACATCGCGCATATATATATATATATAGATATATATAGATATAGATATAGATATAGATATAGATATAGATATATATATATATATATATATATATATATATATATAGATATATATATATATATATATCTATATAGCCCTGCTCTTCTGTGTAGCTCCGATGTGATATTGCGATGCGACTTGTCGCAATCGCATATCGCATAAGCCTGGGGTCTTTCCATATGGTATGGCCTATGCCAATGCTGATTGTGATCCACCGATATCGGTGATCACGATATCGTATCAGTCCAGTCCTATCATATGTCTGCCTCGATATCCTCCGCTTGCCACCACCGATTGTGATATGCCGATTGGATCTGGACCGTTGATCGGCCAGATCCGACGGCTCCTATGCATTGTGCCTTTGACCACTAATAAGCCTGTTTTCCACTATTTCTTCATGTTTTTGCCTCCCGATAGTGTTATCCACCTTTTTTAAAGGTTCTCCCTTCGCGCTAGTTTTTGGATTTTTGAAGACTTAGAGGGTTTTTAGGACCCATTTTTAGGGGATTTTTCCCCTTTTTTTCCAGGATAAAGGGAAACTTCATTTGATGATAACTTCCACATCCTAGGTGCATTTTTGCCCATTCAAGTTGCAGTAGATTCAGAATGAGACAATCTCTGCAATGGGGCTAGTTCCAGAAACTTCCTTGGACTTTCATTTTTCCTCTATGAGGAACACTTAGACTTAGGAGTCTATCCAAAATCTATTTTGGATCAATATGGATGGGAGATGGATCCTCTTCTCATGGGAGAAGGACTTATCCCTTGAGGTAGTTCCATCATTATAGGGGAAAGGAGCCCAAACTATCATCCTCGACCCCATCCGGCCAAACCATTTACCAGACTTCCATTATGGAGCTTCTAGAGTTGGAAGCTTTGACTCTAAGTTAAAAAAATTTCCATAACCTGACCGGCGCGACTAAGACACAGCCCAGCCACTTCGGTCGGTGCGAGGAGTAGTGCTAATCTCTTCATATCGACGTGGGGGAGATAAAGGCCATTAGCACTGGTCTTGTAAACTGGGCAAAATAAAAGTTTCAAGGAAGATGGTGCAAAAGGGAATTTATCTGCTCATGAAGAGGGACATAATGGGAGTTTCTCCATGAAGGCAAATCATGCGAGGTTCATTGTAGAGGTCCTCCAGGATCAAGGAATGGGGAGTACAGGGATAGTGACAAAATGTTGTGTAACAGCGTGAGATTCCCCCAATCCATTGGCACTTCCAGGATGAGGGAGGTCTGGAATGACGGTATAGACATAACTGGATTGCACATAAATCAGGTCATATCTTAGAGCGGTTTGGAGAGCTTCTTCCTCTGTCTGAGGAAAATGGGACACGACACCTTTTCCAATGGGTGCTAAAAGGCTCCTAAGAAACCAATCTAGATATACATGGTCTTCAAAGGGTGGGGCACGGGATGTGCTCCTCCTTCGATGCCACTCTTGAACATGGTGAGAAAGGCGAGTGGCAGAGGACTGACGAAATGAGGTTAATAGCTCCATATCAGTGTCATACCAGAGAGGTGACTGGAAATATGAAAGGAACACTTTAGAAAGTGTCACGAAAATGGAATGAGATGCGGATGGCTAGTCTACATACCATTTTGCAGCATCTCCAGTGAGCATGCATTGGAATAGCCGAAGATGAATGGAGTCATCAGTTATGGAGTTGGACAAGTGGAAGGATATCGAACATGGTTGGTAGGATCCTCTCTAGCATTACCCTAAAACTTCAGGATGTCTGAGGGAAGCTTGGTCAGCATAGAAGGCCAACCAGCATTATGGTGTATGGGGTCATTTATCAGCTGGTTAAAATCTGGTAGACTTAACCTAGCCGTAAAGGGGAGAATGGGGGCTGCTAGAACAGTTCCTGAGACTGTTCCGCTTGATGTGACCACTAGTATAGAACCAAAGCCAACACCAAGTTGGGTTCCTGCACCATCTGTGGGTCCAAGCATGGTGACGATATGAGGTGAAGTAGGCTCAGACTCAGATGAGGAATCGAGTGAAACATTAGAAGAGTCAGTGTGGGAACTCGAAGGGCTATGAGCTCAGATCCAATGGGGAGGACTAATATGCCCAAGTGGAAACTGGGGGTGAATGCCTGATAGTCTCTGTGAGAAATGCCTTGGTATGGTGGTAAGACCCACGTGACACAGAAATGGTGAAGCGAGATCAACAATATTCCTTTGTCTCGATGAGGGGAGATAAATTTATTATGTTAAGTCTTGGCTTGGCGGTGTAAACCAAGCGCCCTTCGCTTACGGTGTGCTTGTGTGTGAAAGTGTATTTATTGATTTAGCCTAGATCATGTTAGGTCCCTATAATACTAGTGATTCCCCCATTACTATTGTCATTGTATCCCTTATTATTATTTTTTTTCCCCTACTGTCCCCATATTGTTATTATTGTGCCCCATAGAAGCCCACTATTGTTATTTCTGTGCCCTTATATTATTGTTAGGTTGGCTTTGGTTATATTGTGACCCCTTAGACTCCTATATATAGAAAGGAGGTTTTTTCATTTGTATCATCCAAGAATTGTTCATTTGTGTAATGTAAAGGAGGTTACCCCATCGAAGAGGCTGATCTCTAAGGCGTTGATCTTTCTTTTCTATCTTTTTGTGAGCTGGTTTCATAACATTTGGTATCAGATATTGGATTCTAGGGTTTCGCTGCTCCAAACAGGCCATCATGGAATTTTCGCTATAAATTTTTTTCGACGAAATTTCAGAAAAGAAAAAAAAACCATTTGAGACAAAATCTATCTAAACCTCAGGTCCGAATTTCAGATCTTGTCTCGCTATATTTTTGGAGATATGATCCAAGGAAGTTAGGGATTTTACAGGATCCTGAATTATATCTCAAACAGGTGACCAGGGGAAAATCATCATAACTTTTTTTCTCAGCATTAGATTGAAATTTCATAAGAATTTACATAAAGAGGATGGACTGTATTTTTCTATGTATCAGTTTCAGATCCTAAGGTCAAAAGAGTGACACATGGCACTTCATACAAGCTCGCTCTACTGAACCAATCTATAATCAGGTCATCGTGGGAGATTTGGCATAACTCTTCATTGGAGAATCCAATCTTGATCAGATTTGCGTGGTTAGAAAGAGTACTCAGAGGGTTACAGCAAGAAACAATTTCAGACCTTGGAGATCCAAAATTACAGAGATACAACAGATTCAATATCGAGCCCCTACAAAGTGAAAAAAAGTGTGTAGTTTTTTTAAATTTTTGCGTAAGTTTGGTTTGAAAAAATAGTTTGAAGGAATTCAAAGGGCATATTGAAGCATTATTATCAGTAATTGATGCCTCGAAGAAAGATAATGGAAACACCTAGTAAGCAACCTGAAAGCTCTAGCATGACTCATGAAGAAGAAGAAGAAATGCAACATGATATATCAAAATTACGAGACCAAGTGCAACAAATTTCACTCGCACAAAAAGTAACAAAAGCTAATATGGATGGTTTAAAGAAATACGTAGAAGCTAAGATGTATGGCATGGAAGCTAATATGGATGGTTTAAAGAAAGGCGAAGAAGCTAAGATGAATGACGTGGAAGCTAAGATGGAATATTTGAAGACAAATTTGACAAAGTTCCTACAAGAAATGCTTACTAATGGCGAAATGGTAGTAAAGGAAACTCATGATGAGAAAAAAATAAATGCTAATAATGATTTCATAGACTCTAATATTGGATCGAAGAACCACCATGTTCCAAAGATCGATATGAGGAAGTTTGATGGCAAGGATCCCGTATCATGGATACTACAGATGTAGAAATTTTTCGATCTCCATAATGTGCAAAACACACAAAGGGTACGCATTGCAACTTTATATTTGGAACCAAATCAGTTTGTATGGTATCAATGGCTTTTCTCTCATAAAAAAATTGTCACTTGGGTTATTTTTATGGATGAAATGATAGCAAATTATGAGGATACAAAAAGCAACACTTTTTTTAACCAATTGATAAATCTAAAAAAAAAGGTTCAATGATGGAGCACACTGAGGACTTCCAAAAATTGAATATAAGGGTAAAAGATATTCCAGAGAAGCATAGGATTGATGTGTTCATAGGGAATTTAAAGGATAACATCCAACATGAGGTTCGCCTTTGGGAACCTGATTCATTGGAGAAGGCATTTATATTGGCAAGAAAAATGGAAAGAAAAATTATGGAAACAAGGAAGCCTACCACTCACGATCATAAAGATGGAAGTGTTGTTTCCCCTAGCCATCCACAACCTACAAGGTTGAAACAACAACAGTTGGAAGAAAAAAGAGAAAAAGGGCTTTGTTACAGTTGTGATAGCAAATACACTAAAGGTCATAAGTGTGCTGAGAAGAAATTATTTTACATAGATTGTGAAGAGGAGGAAGAAAAAGAACAGTAAATGTCAAAAGAAGAGGATATACACCAGGAACAAACCCTATGGAAATAAGAAATGAATCCGACCATGTCTTGTAATGCATTGGCTGGAATTACCACTCCACAAACTATCAAGATAGAAGGGCATATCAAGAAGAAAAAGGTAATAGTGTTGATTGATTTGGGTAGTACCCATAATTTTATTCATTGTAAGATAGCCAAAGAATTGAATTGCTTTCTATATCCAGCACCAGAGTGTCAAGTGATGGTTGCAACTGGAGGAACAATAAATTTCTCAAGAAAGTGCCATAATATCAAGTTATCCATGGGAGAATATGTATTAAATAGACCAATTCTTTCCATTCCAATGGGTGGTGCTGATGTTCTACTAGGAGTCCAATGGCTACAATCCTTGGGTACAATAGATTTAAATTTTCAAGAACTTTTCATGAAATTTTCTTCAGAAGGAAAGGAAATTGAATTAAGGGGTATCACAGGGAAACCAGGAAAGATAATCATCTCTAACAGAATTACAAAGCTTCTAAAGAAAGAAAACAAGGCATACATGCACAATTATGTTCACTAGAGGTTCCCACATCGAAATCATTTATTTCTCCATATCTCCAAAAAGTCTTGGACAATCATTCCAAGGTATTTGAGACTCCCAAAGGCCTCCCACCTATTAGTGATCATGATCATGATCATGCTATTCATTTGATTCCAGGAAGTGTTCCTCCAAACATCAGGCCTTACAAATATCCCTATGCCCAAAAGAGTGAAATTGAACGTATGGTTACAGAAATGCTAGAGGCTAGTATAATTCAACCTAGTCAAAGTTCTTTCTCTGCTCCAGTATTATTGGTTCATAAGAAGGATTGATTATGGCACGTGTGTCCAGATTATAGGGAGCTCAACAAGCTCACTATTAGAGATAAATTTCACATTCCTGTCATTGATGAATTATTGGATGAATTGCATGGATCAATTTACTTCACCAAGTTGGACCTTTGTTCAGGATATCATCAAATCATAATGAAGACTGAAGACATTCCAAAAACAACATTTAGAACTCATGAGGGTCATTATGAATTTTTGGTCATGCCTTTTGGCCTTACCAATGCACCTTCTACATTTCAAGGTTTGAGGAATTCCATTTTCAAATCCTTCCTTAGAAAATTTGTGCTAGTATTTTTTGATGATATACTAATCTACTACAAGTATTGGAAGGATCATGTTCAACATGTTGATAGGGTTCTCAAACTATTGGAGGAGAAACAATTATATGTAAAAAGCTCCAAATGTTTCTTTGGAGTACAAGAGGTGGAATATCTGGGTCATATTGTATCTCATGAAGGTGTTAAGGTAAACCCTAGCAAAATTAAAACCATTAAGGAATGGAAAATCCCCACATCCATAAAGCATCTACGAGGATTTCTCGGGTTGAAAGGGTAGTATCGCAAGTTTGTTAAGAATTATGGGAGAATAGCAGCACCTCTAAAAACATTATTGAAGAAAGATGCATTTTCATGGACTCCAGAGGCAACGAAGGCCTTTGAACATCTTAATGAGCCAATGTGCCAAGCACCAGTCTTAGCTACACCGGACTTCACAAAAACCTTTATTATGGAATGTGATGCCTCAGGAAATGGAATTGGTGTTGTTTTAATCCAAGAAGAAAGACCCATTTCTTTCAAAAGTCGTCCAATCAAAGGAAAGTATTTACACAAAGCTATTTATGAGAAGGAAATGTTGGCAATACTACATGCACTTAAGAAATGGCGACCCTACCTAATGGGAAGACACTTCAAGGTAAAAATAGATCAAAAATACTTTTTAAAACAAAGATTATCTTCAGAAGAGCAACAAAAATGGGTCACAAAGATGTTGGGTTATGACTTTGAAATCATCTACAAAAAAGGGAAGCAAAATGTTGTGGCAGATGCACTCTCAAGAAAGGATGAGGACGTGGAAGCATTTCTTTGTGTCGTTTCTATTATCCAACTAGATTGGATAAACAAAGCAAGGGATGAATGGAAGAATGACGAAGAAGTGTGGGCACTCATTCAAAATTTACAACAAGATCCCAGTACATCTAATACATTTAGCTAGAAAAATGATTGTTTATGGTACAAAGATCAGTTATACCTATGTAATAATTCCCAACTCAAACAAAAGATTCTTAGGGAATTACACACCTCTCCCTAAGGAGGGCACTCAGGATTTCTAGAAACTTACCATAGGGTTAAGAACAAATTTTTTTGGGATGGCCTTAAATTGGATATTCAAAAGTTTGTGGTGGAATGTTTGGTTTGCCAACAAAACAAAGTTGAAACAATTAAGACCCCATGACTATTACAACCTTTATCCATTCCAAGCCAACGTTGGGAGGAGGTTTCAATGGATTTTATCACAGGTTTACCCAAGTCCGAAGGCAAAAAGTGTTATGATGGTGGTAGTTGACAAAATTACCAAGTATGCACACTTTTGTGCATTATCTCATCCATTTAAATCGAATACAATTTCTACTGCATTTATGGAAACAATTCAAAAGCTACATGGAAACCCAAATATTATTGTAAGCGACAGAGATCCCATTTTCACTGGAAATTTTTGGACAGAATTATTTTCTTGTCTTGGTACTCAGTTAGCTCATAGCTCCATCCTCAATCTAATGGTTAAACTGAGATAGTAAACAAATGTTTGGAAGGATATCTTTGTTGCTTTGTATCTGATAAATAGACACAATGGGTCAAATGGTTGCCTCTGGCTGAATGGTGTTATAACACTTCCTTCCATAATGCAAGAAAAATGACCCCATTTATGGCACTTTATGGATATCATCCACCATCCATCACATCATATTTAAGAGAAAATTCCAAGGTTCAAGCAGTGGAAGATCACATCGAGCATCAACAACAAGTTCTCCAACTCTTAAAGGATAACCTCACTTTGGCACAGAATAGAATGAAACAACAGGAAGATCAACATCACAACAAAAGAAGTTTTAATGTAGGTGATTGGGTATTCCTACGACTACAAACATATAAAAAAATATCCCTCAAGCAAGCTAAGAAGGATAATAAATTATCACCAAAGTATTATGGTCCGTACAAGGTGTTGCAAAAGATAGGTACTATGGCATACAAATTGGAGCTTCCTGCAGCTTCCCGAGTGCACCCAGTTTTCCATGTTTCATGCTTAAAGAAGGTTATAGGTGACAAGCTCTCAGTTCAAACAATATTGCCAAAACTTGATGAGGAAGGAAAAATCATATTGGAACCTGAAGTAGTCAAGGAAACAAGAACTCGATAGCTACAAAATTGATCAATTTCAGAGTATCTCATCAAGTTGAAGAACTCACCCGTTGAAGATTCCACATGGGAGGATGAGAATTTTATACAAAAGCATCCAGAACTACTCAAGCATTGAGGACAACACTTTCTTGAAGGAGAGGGGCATGTTAGGTCCCCATAATACTAGTGATTCCCCCATTACTATTGTCATTGTATCCCTTATTGTTATTTTTGTGCCCCTATTGTCCTCATATTATTATTATTGTGCCCCATAGAAGCCCACTATTGTTATTTTTGTGCCCTTATATTATTATTGTTAGGTCGGCATTGGTTATATTGTGACTCCTTAGACTCCTATATATAGAAAGGAGGTTTTGTCATTTGTATCATCCAATAATTGTTCATTTGTGTAATGTAAAGGAGGTTGCCCCCTCGAAGAGGCTAATTTCTAAGGCGTTGATCTTTCTTTTCTATCTTTTTGTGAGTTGGTTTCATAACAGATCGTGTTTGTAAAAAAGAAAAAATATTTCTAAAAATAAACTGAAATTAATAATAGAAAAAGAACAAAAAATAATTAACTAAACCCCACCCAAACTGGGTTTGCAAACATTGTGCTGGTTGGTGGCTAAATCGATAAAAAATAAACTAAAATGATTAAGAGATCTAAATGTCTATGTGACTGGGATCAAGAGACACTAAGTTGCTAGAAAGTGGTGCAGCAACAACAAAAGATGAGAGGGAAAGATCGTTGCAAAAAGATAGGGAGATGGGTGAAACACCTAGGGCAAATGATGGGACCCGAAGGCCAATGACCAAACAAGTTTAAATGTGAAACTATGGATGGTGACAACCTATATTTACAAATCTAAAATAGAAGGGTATAGATCTGGAAAATGTGGCTGAAAGCGCTGAAGAAAATCAGACTACTCACTCAGCTAAACTCCTCCTAGAAAGGTGGAAGCGTACTAGAAGCCCTACGGAAGGCTAAATTCGACATCGATGAGTAAATAAAAGTGGATCAAGGCCTAAGCAGTGTTGGAATTATGATATAGATATGATACAGGTGTTGTCCTTGATGGCAACTCACTCAGATGATAGATCATACTAGAGCTAGTAAATAACAAAGAATTAATGATCAGAGAGGTATACACAGGTGTGTTGTGACAAAGAAGTGTATACACGCGGGTGCCCATATAAGAAGTCGCATATACGTACACACGCATGTTTACAAAAGGAAAGGCACGTACATGTTGGGAATCTAAGTTTTGGTCCGTGGTATTTGGTCCATGGTATTTTGGTATTTGGTCCATGGTATTTGGTCCGAGGTATTGACCCCAGGTATTGGGTCCAAGGTATTGGTCCTACGTGGTTTTGGACCATGGTATTGAGAGAGGCCTAAACCTATATAAGGATAAGAAGATCATTAGGCGAAAGGGGCAAGTGTGTAAGTGATGAATATCTGATGAAGTGTGAGATCTAGTATGCAGGTAATGGGTTTGTGATGCTTTGCTTGATCTGAACCAAGGATACACCCATGTGGATGATGATGAACGATGGATCAGGATCTTAAGGCTTGGAATGTTTTATCATTATGTGGTTTGATCATGGATAGACTAGATCTAAATTATTGACGCATGTTTATTTTGTAAATGTTATGATCTGGGTATGATTGATGTCTGGAATAGCTACAAAGTTATAAGTTAGAATTTGTAGATATGTACGCGGGTTCGCTTTGGTAAAAGAGATTATGCACACAGGTTGAGTTCATCAAAGTGGTGTATACATAATGAAATATGATATCTAAATTTGCAGATGGTTCTGATGGTTGTTGCAGAGTTCGGGGTTTTGTTCTATGTTCTGGTGACTGTGTTTGATGACAGGGTTTCAGTGATTCAGTTGTTGGATGATTCAGAGATTGATGATGTAGATGTGGTTGATGGTTGTATTGCAGTGGTGATTGATTTTGTGCCTTGATGATATTAATGGATCTAGTATGAAAATTTATGAAATGTGGTCCCTGGAGGAAGAGAAGAGGGTGGTAGCCTTCTGTAGGCCGGTGCCTACATACTAGTAAATATATCGGCTAGTACAAGAACTAGGGGGTTGTAGCTCCCTTCCAATAGTAGCTGAAGAACGAGAGAAGGTTGTAGCCTTCTGTAGGTGGGTGCCTACGTATTGGTATGATTCTACGCCAGTACAAGATTGTAAACAGGTTTTTCTTATATTAAATGAAGACGGAAGCAAGTGGTTTTTGTCCTGCATTGGGTTTCCACCTTACATCATGGTGTTCATGTGTGTTTCTTATGTGTGATGATTTGTTCTGTTTTACTGCACCTGTTTACTATTTATATGGTTAATGAAGTTTTGATGCACTAATTAAATATCAACATATAATGGATTAACTGAATCATAAGTCACTGGATATACGCTAGTTGCATTAAACACAGTTGCGTGTACACGCGGGTTCCCTTAACTAAAGTAGTGTATATGAATCAGAGTATGAAATGAAAAATTTATTTTGATTTTCTAATACTGATTCACCCCCCCCCCTCCTCTCAGTATTATTTCCAACAATTGGTATCATAGCAGGTCCTTTCGTAGAAGCTTGATCGCTTGAAGGAGATCAGTAGAAAAATGGGAAAGAAAGCGCGTCAGAAGAAGAAGACAACTCAAAGAAATAGTGACAGCCTACCTCAGATTGAAGATGAACAAGCAAATGAAGCATCAGATAAAGTCATACATCAACAAGATCTATTTAAAAAAGGGGAGAGTGCCTTCAAAGAAGAAGTTATCAACATAAAGTCTTAGCTGGAGTGTGCCTTCAGAGTACGTCAAATGCTGCAGGAGTAGAATGAAGAACAAGAAAATGAGATTCTCAAACTAAGGCAACAAGTGGAAGAAGGAAGAAAGTCTGAAGAAATATTGAAGAAGCAATATCTGGAAAAGGAAGAACAACATCAGGTTGAGATAAATATCTTGAGAGGTAAATTAGAAGAAAAAGATAAACTATTATGATTTCAAGACAGTACTAAGATTTTGGATGATATTCTTAGTAGTCAAAGATCCCCTGCTATCAAAACTGGTCTTGGTTTTCATGAATTTGTTGAAGGCGAATCTAGCTCTCAGGGTGAGGCAAGGAATTCTAATGCAAAACCTGAAATTCTCAATAAGGAGATAAGTGGTCAACGTCATCAACAACCAAGGAAAGAAATCCGTCAAAGAAAATCTTTCACTCCAAACTATGGAAGTGATAGTCGGTTATTTTCTCAGATGAATAATGTTGAGTGTTATGTATGTCATAATCTTGGACATGTTGCAGTGAGATGCAGAAGTAGAATGATGCAAGACCATCACATAGAAAGATCATCAAGTTCTAGGTACTTTAAGGGATATTGTTTTTCTTGCAATATGTTTGGTCACAAATCCATTAACTGCTACCGAAGGAATATGAAACATGTAATATGTTATGCATGTAACAAGTTTGGACATATAGCAAAGGAATGTATGAACAAGGTACGGGCACCATAGCAAAAGGAGAAAACATCATCACAATTGAAGATATGGAAGAAGAAGGAAGTACAGTCAGAAAGATGTGGCATAGTGGAGTATACAGACATAACAGAGTCAGAGGGAGCTGAAAGTGGGAAACTTCAGTGTTCTAAATCTCATACGCAGGTTCCATGAATAGAAGTCACATGTATAAGCGAGTTAGACGCTACACAGTCGCGTATATGATGTTCTAAAGAAAAGCAGTGATACAGAAGTTTGATATGGTTCAGTCAGTGTTTGATGATGGCATGGCACAGGTTCAGGGGGAGAATATACTTCAAATAATGCATTGTTGGCATTATGGTTAGAATTCTTTGGTGATGATGTTTATGATACATCTTGCTACTTATTGTTGGTTGGTCAAAAGAATGGTATTGCAGGTTACAAGTCTGGATGTTGATGACAGATGCTTATGGTGCAGATCATATATGGTGTATGATAGTTACTGATGACTATCATGGTCTTGATTAGATTGCTGGTCTTTGTTGTATACCATTTGATGTAAAGGTCATGAGTTGTAACCCCCACTATGCATGGAAGGATGATGTAATAATTTCTACACCCCCACTTGGTTGGGTGGATGAGTCAAAGTGGTGTATCCCCACTTAGTTGGGAGATTGATGTATGTATGATTCATTGGTGATAGGAAGGTCATACTCACTTAGTTGAATTGTAGAGTCATGTTATTCTTTTGAAAAATATCCTTGCAGACTTGGCATGTGCTCAGGGGGAGCATGGACGGATTAATACATATTAGCATGTACAAAAGGGGAGCTCAATCAGAGATTTTAGCATGTATTCAGGGGGAGTATGGACAACAGAATGTATATCAAGGGAGAGAATATCTTGGTCTACCCTTTGCCCTTGATTTCAAAGGGGGAGAGTGACTTGGTGTGGTTGTTGCCATCAAGTCCAAAGGGGGAGATTGTTGGCATTATGATACGGATATGATACAGGAGTTGTCCTTGATGGCAACTCACTCAGATGACAGATCATAGTACAGCTAGTAAATAGCAAAGAATTAATGATCAAAGAGGTATATGTAGGTGTGTTGTGACAAAGAAGACTATACATGCGGGTGCACCATATACCAAGTCATGTATACGTACACACGCACGTTTACAGAAGCAAAGGCGCGTACATGTTGGGAATCTAAGTTTTGATCCGTGGTATTTGGTCCATGGTATTTTGGTATTTGGTCCGAGGTATTGACCCCAGGTATTGGTTCTACGTGGTTTTGGACCATGGTATTGAGAGAGGCCTAAACCTATATAAGGAGAAGAAGATCATTAGGCCAAAGGGGCAAGTGTGCAAGTGATTAATATTTGATGAAGTGTGAGATCTAGTATGCAGGTAATGGGTTTGTGATGCTTTGCTTGATCTGAACCAAGGATGCACCCATGTGTCTGATGATGAACGATGGATCAAGATCTTAAGGCTTGGAATGTTTTATCATTATGTGGTTTGATAATGGATAGAATAAATCTGAATTATTGATGCATGTTTATTCTGTAAATGTTATGATCTGGGTATGATTGATGTCTGGAATAGCTGCAAAGTTATACGTTAGAATTTGCAGATCTGTATGCGGGTTCGCTTTGGTAAAAACATGTATACACGCAGGTTGAGTTCATCAGAGTAGCGTATACATAATGAAATATGATATCTGAATTTGCAGATGGTTCTGATGGTTGTTGCAGAGTTCTGGGTTTTGTTCTATGTTCTGGTGACTGTGTTTGATGACAGGGTTTCAGTGATTCAGTTGTTGGGTGATTCAGAGATTGATGATGTAGATGTGGTTGATGGTTGTATTGCAGTGGTGCTTGATTTTGTGCCTTGATGATATTAATGGAACTAGTATGAAAATTTATGAAACGTGGTCCCTGGAGGAAGAGAAGAGGGAGGTAGCCTTTTGTAGGCCGATGCCTACGTACTAGTAAATATAACGGCTAGTACAAGAGCCAGGGGGTTGTAGCTCCCTTCTAGTAGTAGCTGAAGAATGAGAGAAGGTTGTAGCCTTCTGCAGGTGGGTGCCTATGTACTGGTATGAGTCTACTCCAATACAATATTGTAAACAGGTTTTTCTTATATTAAAGGAAGACTCCAGCAGGTGGTTTTTGTCCCACATTGGGTTTCCACCTTACATCATGGTGTTCATGTGTGTTTCTTATGTGTGATGATCTATTATGCTTTACTACACATGTTTACTATTTATATGGTTAATGAAGTTCTGATGCACTAATTAAAGATCAACATATAATGGATTAACTAAATCATAAGTCACTAGATATACGGTAGTTGCATTAAACACAGTTGCGTGTACACGCGGGTTCCCTTAACTGAAGTAACGTATATGAATCAAAGTATGAAATGAAAAAGTTATATTGATTTGCTAATACTAATTCACCCCCCTGCTCTCAGTATTATTTCCAATAAGCAGGATGAGACATAGGTCAAACAACCCAACAGATAACTCTCTGCAAAACCTAGAAACAGATATGAGAATAACCCTAAAACCCTGAAATTGCAGGTACTGACCTGTTTTCGTGTAGGGATTACACTTTTTAGGGTGATAAGTGTGCTCTGGCCTCTAAATCTCACATTTTGGGCCAAAACGTGTGATTCCTGCTCCGTCGTTCCTGGTCAGAAAATCTCATAAAAAAGTGTCGCCTTTGTCGCGGCTTGCTCCTGTGACCTACGGAAATGACCAGAAAGCTTGTGGAAGTCAAAAATTTAACAAATCTAGGGTTAAAAAACTAGGAAACATTAAGAGAATTGAAAAATAAGAAAACCTGAGCTGAAAACCGAAGGTCACCTAGGTTTTTGGATCTGAAGTTTAAAACCTAGCTGAGTCGCCAATTTTGTTGTAGTGTTTTCTTCTCAAAGATGTACGAAAAGAACCCACTTAATATTGTGGATGACAAACAATCTCAACAATATAAATGGCTGCAAAACATTATAGATCTGCAGCAACTGATAGAAACAAAACCTGCCAAAGTCCGGATCTATGCCACAATCATTGTTAAACAACAAAAAGAAAGAGTAATAACTCCAATCGTCCAATGGAAACTAGATATACAAAAAGTAGTTTTATTATAACACCTGTAAAGGGAATAAATAAATGTTACCAGTCCCCTTCTATGGGATGGGTTCTTAGATCTCCTCAAACGTCTTCAGCTTGTGTAGAGTCTCTCTCCTCTATAATGTGTAAAACCAATAAAAATATGGTGTGCGACAATGAAAATAATCAAAGTTACAACAATGAGTGCAACAATGAAAATAAGCAAAAGTGAATAATGAATGGAAAAACCTTCTATTTATAACAAAATATTGATTTATCCTCTAATAATGAGCAATAATAAAATATTATTGATCCCATTCTTGGAATAACCACATGGAATATTTTATTATATTTGGTTAGCAAGGAAAAAGTATTTGAACTTTTATTTAGAAATAATAAATAAATAACCGATTTATTTATCATCTCAAGAAATTAGTTAAGGAATAATAAATAAATAAGGATTTATTTAATTATTCCTAAGGGATTTAGTCAAATTTAACAAAGAATAATAATTAATTAGTAGTTAATGAATTATTCTTAGAGAAAAATAAGATAATTAATGATTTATCTGTTTATTTTTCGTGATTGGGTCAAATATGACAAGGAATAATAATTGAGAAATGGTTTAATTAATTATTCTTAGAAGAAAATCAAATAAATAGTGATTTATTTAATTATTCTTCATGGGTTTAACAATAAATTACTTAACAAAGGTGGTTTATTAAGTAATTTCTCACAGTGAAAGCAATTTTACTATGGTAAAATTGGCTTTACATGGTGTACTTTGATCCATCTAATAAATTAGGCTAGATGATCAATTTTTTGGTGATAACAGTTATGAAACCAGCTCACAAAAAGATAGAAAGGATAGATCAATGAATTAGAAATAAGCCTCTTCGAGGGGGCAACCTCCTTTACATTACACAATTGAACAATTCTTGGATGATTCAAATGACACAACCTCCTTTCTATATATAGGAGTCTAAGGGGTCACAATATAATCATAGCCGGAATAACAATAATAATGTAAGGGCACCACAATAACAATAGTGGGCTTCTATGGGGCACAAAAATAACAATAAGGGGATTAGACTAATAACAATGAGGGAATAGTGGGCTTCTATGGGCCATAACAATAACAATAAGGGGGTTACACTAATAAAAATGTGGGAATACACTAGTATTATAGGGACCTAACAATATATGAGTATGATTTACGATGGTTACATGTGATTTAGATTTCAATTTATGATGGTTACATTTGAGCTAACAGGATGTGATATGTTTATACATGATGATTTGATCAAAGAGCTAGATTCACTTATTGTAACAACAAGTAGACATAGTGTACCTTATTGACGGGCAATCAATGAGGTATGATTTGAATTTATTTCAATTCGTTTTGAATATAATGAGAATTATGTGCTTGGTACAGGAAAGCATGAAAATGCCCAGTTGGGTGGTTGAAATGCCTAGGTTGGGTGGTTGGAACTGACTGCAAGAATGTTAGCAACAATAGTGAAAGGAATTGATACATATAATAATATGTTGGTAAAGCACTTCAAGAGTAGGAAATTGTGGTACACCGGTACCCAATAGTGTCCATTGATTTCCATGAGCATGTTATGACCGGTATGATGGTTTTGAGGTAGGGATCTACCTCGGTTTACGTACCTTCCAATGCAAGGAAACATTCCCAAGGGATGGATCGCCTGAGATGGGGATGCTAACAGAACTTGGAAGTTGTGTGACTGCATGGAAGGGGTGATTGGATTTCCCGAGGGACTATGTAGCATAGAAGGGAAGGTCGGGGAATGAATTTGTTTTGGTCATTATCATTTCTAGATGGAATCAAAAGCACATTGGGAGTGTACCCTAGAACAATGAGCCAATAGCTTTTCACTAAGAGAACAAGTAATGCAAGGATCACAGCATTGGAATTTGGATTTAGGTTTGAATTTGGTAGTATATTTTGGACTTCATGAGGAAGTGAAACCTGGTACTACTTTTGAGGGTGGAGGTGTGAGCTGCTAGATTCCCTTCTTGATTGATACGGGCACTATATCCTTTTATTTATTGGTTGAAGAAAATGATCATATGTATACATGTGTATATTATTGTAAATATTGTATCGAGAAATGTTTAAAAACATCTATAGATAGTATGATTATTTGTTGGTTGAAGCAAATGTGCATGAGTATATCTGGTTGCTATTGTAAATACTATAATGAGCTGTGTTATAAAGCTCCAGTAAGCGGTATGTTGTTTTTTTCTTTAGCAGATGTCCTTGTAAATACTGTAATGAGTTGGGTTATAAAGCTCCATAGGCAGTATATTGTTTTTTTAGTCATTTGTTGGTCATAGGTGTCATTGAACACTGAGGGTGGTGTTCCCCCAAGGGGGAGGGTTTTGTAACAACCCCTATTTTATTTCCCATGTAAAAAAAATATAACACCAAGGTCATGGGACACATATTCTAAGCTGAATATTGGGAAAAAAATATAGTGGGCATCACTTTTGGTTTATTAATGGCTATGGAAATTGGCAAAGGAAAAGAGGTAATAATTGGCATTTAATTATGGAAATAAATGAAAATAGGAGAAAAGGGAGATGAAAGGTCACATACTTGCATGAGAGGGAAATTCAAGGAAAATGAAGAAAATATAGGCCTAAATGATAAAAGGACTATGAGGATTAGTTCAAAGGTGTTTGTCAGATCAATTTTGGAGCTCTCTTATATTCTTTCATTCTCTCATACTTTTGCACAACTTGAGAATTCTTGGAGCATGCTTAGAGCACTCTAGTTTTCACTTGGATTAGAGAAAGAAGGAAAACGAAAGCAGGAGAGCACAAGAGAACAGGTGGGTCAACAACTACAACTAGATTACTTGTAGGTATCAAGTTGCATATATTATTTCCTTGCTTTTTTTCGTATGCATGGTATTTGCATGTGGTTTCTTGGTTATGTGTTGTCGTGGTGATGGAGTTTTGCAAAGATTGACAATGGCTTTAGCCTTGCCTTTCCATTCTTAGATAGCCATGGTGTTGTGGGTCTTCCACTTGTTGTTTTTTGATTGGTGCTTAGGTTCCTTATGGTTGTGGGTTGCTTTATTACTTCCTAGATTTGTTGGTTGGGAAAAACGCTTTAGAAGCTCTGGAACAACTTGGGTTGAGTTACTAGTTCTTGAGCCTAGGTTGGTAAAAATGCTCTGGAGCCCTTGGTGGGTTTATTTACTAGTCCCTAGAGACGGGTTGGATAAATGCTCTGGAGCCCTAAAAGGTTGTGGATTGATTTATTAGTTATGTTTGGAACAAACACTAGAACTTGGGTAGAGACCGATCTGGTTGGTGATTGTGATGTATGACCATGAGGTGCAATAAACAGTTTAGGGTTGAGGTGGTTTGGCCTCTAGAATCCTTGGGTTTGGTTTTATTTGGTTCATTCCATCATATATCCCACATTGATGCTTGGAATATGGCACAGGGGGTGATTGGCTGAAAGAAAGTTTTGGTTCAGCCCAATCTATGGTCGGGTGGTACGTGGAATTCCTTGACTTGGTTGACATTTTCATATGTTAATATGAGCTATTTTCTATTTTTATCTATGATTATAAGTATTTATTATGATTGTGATATTATGGTTGAGTTTCCATGGTTTATATGTTGGTTATTTTCTAGTTTATATGTTGGTTATTTGTTGGTTATATGATGTATATTGTCTATGGCTCTTGACATGTTTGATGAATATATGAATGGCCGATGAATGAATGAACTAAAATATGTTATTAAAAATATTATGAGATGGTATTAGACCTTCTTGGTGAATCTCATATAAGTTTCATACTACTATGTTCAGATACACATTCATGTCCTATATATTACATGTTCACCATATGTTTGACAGAATGAGTGTCATGGTTAGGCCTAGTTAGGTCAAGTCCTTGATCAATTTTTTTGTGAATGGATTTTTCTTGATTTTATTTATCATTCTAGAAAGTCTCACTAAGTTCTAGGAAGTGGTATGGAGGCTAGCCTGAAATGGTGGCTCAGAATATGAGACCATACCCTCTGAACTAGAATTTTTGGGCCATAACCACACCCTTATAGGCTTATGCATGTGATTGGAGACCTATAACCGCATGAATGCCTTGTTATGCATGTAATTATGGGCCCAAGTAACTAAAAGGCAATATAGCTTAGGGTTTTGTCACTTAGAGTGGTTGTTTAGCTCCTGGGTGCCCTGTAAGCTCCATATGGTACTAGTTTGTCGTTGGTAAGTTCCAATTGTCGGCCCCACTTCCTTAATTGGATCTAGGAGGTTGGTTCATGTCATAGTTTCTCTCCATATCTTGTTTACCTTGTCAGGCCAGTGAAGCTAGGTAAATGTGGTAGGGGTGGTTACAACCCTAGTCATGCACACAATTCGAATTGCCTAGTTGTGTGGAGGAAAAATGCATCAATGTAATCATTATTGTATAATAGTGAGTATAAAAAGTTTGCATGTAGAAAGTGAGGAATTCTATTAGGATTGTGACAAAAATAGGATCTCTTCCTATTCTTTAGGTGTAGGAATTGTGCAAGGAAATAAGAGGAAGCAAGAGGCCTATTTTGGTTAAGTATTGTCTGGAGCAGACTTAGGAGGATATCAATGAATACAAAGAGCAATCTTTTCACCTCAAATTAATGCATGGAATAGTAGCAGTCAACAAAGTATGTTATAAAATATGTGATTTTAGAAGGCAGAGGTTGATGGTTAGCTTGTGAGCTGAGAGAGTTGTTGTAAGATCTTGTTCATGTATTGTCTAGTAAAGAGAGAAAGAAGAAGGGTAGATGTGAAGAAAATTTGAACAAGAGACAGAGGTGTGCATAATTAAGGGCCAAGTAAATCAACACATTGAATCTTTTATATATCAAGGAATTGTAATCTCCTTTCAGGTAGTTTCCTGAAAAATATCAGGTTGGAGCCTATTAAAGAGGGAGTAGGAGCTTCCTAGAAAGTAGTATCTTGCAAAAATAAATTGAGGTAGAAGCCTCATGTAGGTAGAATCCTACCAAAAATTAATGTAAAAGAGGGAGTACGAGCTTCCCAACAAGTTGTAGCTTGCAAAATAGTAGATAGGTTGGAGCCTCCAAAATTCGTTCTAATAGAGGAAGTACGAGCTTGCTTTTACATCACAAAAAAATATAATTCATGGTTTTTTATGTTTATGGATTTCCACTTATATCTAGTGTCATGTTTTTTTATTTGTTGATTATTATCCTGTGGTTTTTATGTTAAATGTTGTTTTCATGTTAAATATATTATTCATATGATGTACTATTGGTCATTTAATAGTTCAAATAATTATTAGCAAGAAAAGTATCAACATAAATTTGATGTCCATGAATGCACTATATTGATTCAAACCCCCTCTCAGTATAGTCAAGTTTCCAACAATTGATATCAAAGTTGGTTCCTTCTATATCATATTAACCACTAGAAGGTATACCTAGTTGAATAATGGATTATCAAAGTGTAATTATGCTTAGTACAACAAACTTTCAGGATTGGAGAGAAAAGGTAAAATCGGAATTGATAGGTTATGGGCCTAATGCATCGAAGCTTGTATGTGATGGATACAGTAAAGATCCCCCCTGAAAAAAAAAAAAAATAGTGGAATGCTTAAGCGAAATATGAAATTTATAATAGTCTTCACAATATAGATCTTGAGACAGTAATAGATATCAAATATGCAAAAGAAATATGGGATAGGTTGCAAGTCATGTTTGAAGGAGATACTAGTAGCAATAGTGGAGAAAAAAATAAGATAAAGATGAAGGATAAAAATGCCTCTCAAAAAGAATTATTTTAGTCGAATGAGACCTATTATTCTAGTGTGAAATCACATTATTATCGCAAGAAGAAGATTGATGAAGACCAAGTTAAGTTAGACTCAACTTTGATTGAAATAGATGTTAAACTTGTATCAAGTAATGGGTTATTTGACTTGTGCCTTAGTCAAAGATGCCAATTCAAATTCAATCTCATAGTTTCTTGAGTTAGTTGTCAGTTAACATGTGTGATGTGGCCTATCACTAAGTTTAATAGTCAGTTAATTCGAGTTATATGGCATGCAGTGAGTTGTGGAGAAATTGATGGCTAAAACTAGTTATCTAGTGGAGTTAATCTCTAGTGTCTGTCAGTGAATTGATCTCTTGTTCTAGAATAGAGATAGACTTGCATTTAGTTGAGTATTTTGACTTTGTGTCAACTCAACTAACTCACAGTTAACTATAGCAGCTGCTATTTTTTAGCCCTAGTAGGAGATGTGATTTGAATTTCCTATTGAGAGTGAATGAAGGCACAAATTGTATTTAGTATGGTACACAATTTTTTATTTGTAGACCTTGAGAAGAAAATAGAGAAATTATCTTGGGAATTACGCAAGGAAATAAGATAAATTCTTACTTTTTAGGGGCAGGTTTGTGCAAGGAAATAGGGATCTACCTAAGTGTTGGGAAAGCATTGAGAGAGAGGTGATTAGTATTGTAAGGAGCTTCAGGCTTGAAGCAGACTCCTATGTAATAGATCAAATTTCTCAGTTGATTTAATACAAGCAAGATGATTTTTTCCTAGTTGGGTTCCCTAGATAAATTTCTATGTGTGATTGTGTTTCTATTCATTATTTTATTTCCGCAGAATTTTTGGTAGAGAAATATTGTGTCTTTTGCAGATCAATTTTCTCTCATTAGCAATTGAAATCTTTAAAGGATTTTCTACATGGTATCAGAGTGAGTTGAGGAAGAGGGATGGAGGAAAAAATTTGGGAAGTTTTGGGCATAGTTTGAAGCGTTATTTCTCTTAGAAATATCCTGTAGATTTATGTGAAGTATGAGAAAGAGGCAGAGCTCCTATACCCTAGATTAGTAAGGGTTGTAAGGCCGGCCTACACATGGTTGGTATTGAGGGTCGAGTAGTCTCAAAAGTACAATGCATGAGTGGGATTTTTAGAAGAGGAAGGAACAAAGTTTTTGCAATAGTTTGAGGCCGAGTAGGAGGGCTGTAGAAACTCCTATTGGAAACCCTAAAGAGGGGTAGAAAGTTGCAATCTTGAGTGCATGCAGAAGACCAATGTTTTGGGACAAAACTTAATGTCTCAAGTATGGTAAATTTCCTTCTAAGTTGGTGTTGTTTCCTAGATTGGTTTTCCAGGTTCGGGACAATTTTTGTGGACATCATATGTATTGTTTGGAGGGTAGTTAGAAGGTGTCTTTGGTGCACTAATGTTGTAGGGAAAAGTATCTGACTCGGATGACCCTATCCCACTCTAAGGGTGATAGTACCTCAGCAACAACTGTAAAGGAAACTACTGAAGGTTTACTTCTTTATGAAAGCAAAAGAGAATGAAAGAATGCACTAACCATTGCCTTGCGCTTAATGTCGAATCCAAACTCTTCTCTATGGCTGCTTGCTCCCAGCTCCTTGCTCTATTGCTGGCCCAGCTACAATGAGATCCTGCAAAATAGCAAAGAAGAAAACTACAGGCAACATGCAATCATAACTGATTCAAGGATTAGTGTAAATCAAATATACAAGTATCACAATATATCATTGAAACAAGAGCATATAGAAGAACCTCAATAGCTTTTATTAATGAAGAAGTAAAGTTCTGAGAGAGTTACAACCATTGAAGGCCCCAATCCAGCAACACCTCCCAGCAGAAAGAATTTCTCCTCTTCACCTCCCTCAAGCAATCACCCAATAGCTCTATAGTGAAACCAACAGCATAGCATTACTTTGCACAAAATTCCAGCCTCCTGAGCTCATAGGAGAGAGCTCAATATATAGATGAATTGAGAAAGGATGAGTCAGCTTGCAACTGATGTGTAGCTGCCTTCTGTCCTCTCTCTCTTCAGTTGATCTTCAGTTCTTGAGTCCACTTGGAGAACCTTGCTTCCACTTGGAGAAACAGAGCCTCTGACTCATCACAAGGCGAAATCCCTAATCCAAGTGTCATTTTTGGAAGATTCCAGAGTAATGACTCAGTGTGCCACTTGTCCCATCTCACTCAGCGCAGGTGGCCTTTGTTCTACCTGCTTTGCAACGCAGGTACACCATGGAGGAGTTGTGTTTCAACGCAGAAGCCTAGTGGAGCACCTGCTTTGATTTCAGGATTGCTTGTTTTTGAGTGTTTTCAGGTGGAGAACTGATCTGAGAGCTGTTGGTTTGCTGACCTTGTTCCTCTAGGGGTAGGAACATCATGTTTAGGGAACTTTGGATCCCTTGGATTATTGACAATTCATGCCTGTTGCTGTAAGGCACAAAATTGTCTATAACAGATGCCCCCTAAAGTATGAGATCGTTTATCGGGTGAAATGCTTTATTGAGAGGATCCGAAGTTCATTCAATCTGCTGAGAAGTGTCCTGTAATAAGGTACAATACAATACATTATTTTTCATACATTTTCATGATCTAGCTGAGGCGGGCATTCCCATGCTCAGCTTTATAAATACATTTTGGTACATAGAACAGACGATCGTCTGATTGTAGACCGATAATTCTCTGCTGAAATTATCATCCTTTGAGAAGGATGATCATCTGCTGTAATGATGTACATATCAAATGTCTTTATGTCCTGAATATATATCGCAGCCCGGATGGATGAAACTAGATCCGGGGTCTTCAATCTCTTCCGATCTTCACTCGATGTACAAGTCGATCCATGTGAGAATTTCTTGAAGTCGAACATGGAAAGACATCGCTTGATTACCGGTCAATGATGTAAACCGTTAAAAAGCTCGAGAGGAATCACCGATAAGGATGATGACCCTCAAGGTACAACAGTACAATTCACATGGTGGGAATAAAGGACTTGGCGTCGACCACCATGCAAAATCTTCTGGTCGAAGGTCATTGATGTATACCTGTCGCCGGAAGTGAGAAACTTGCCATTGAGGCATGCAAGCTTCAAAGTACTGAAGGGGTTTTTCCTAGATCAACTCCTTGGATAATGAGCTGATGTCGACAAGGAGCGATCCGTCAAAGGAGGGCCTTAATGAATCCCACATCATTGACACGGAACGGAGCTAGTGATTGTGATGAGGTGAAAACAAACTGTGATGTATGATTCAGGGCAGCGGTCATGAAATGGATGAAGGACAATGTATGGCAGTGGATGGGACACGGTTGACTCTTTGCAGAACAACATCTCTTGAACATATAACGACACTGATGTGATGGATTGGTAGCATTACCCCAAAATGTGGATGGTGTGGCGAGGACCATGGTTATGAGACCGGTGAATGAAACAACCCAACCCGATGTGATACGGAGGACAAAGTGTCATGTTCAAGAACGACTTGCTACCATTAAAGCTGTGAGGTTCTCCCAATTTTTCCCCAGTCATTGCTGACCAGTACCTCTTTATTTTTGTCAAGCTTGAGGAGGATAACATATGCTTGTTCTATAACCTGCCCTTCGGGCAAGCCCATCGATATGTTTTAACGAGCCTAGCGATAGGGAAACTCGTTCTCGTCTAAAGACAAGTTTGTCGCTATTTAATGAATTTAACGAGTCTAACGACAAGGATAACTCGGTCCTTTTCATTTTTAGAGAGTCTGAAAAGGTACATAAAGTCAACTCCTGAATTCCTTTTTCGTCATCTAATCCCTTAAGTCCGAAAAAGTATAAAACAATACAGAAGGGATGAATTTTCGATTGCTTTAACGAGCCGAACAAAACAAGCGCTCGATCTTTTTGCGCAATAATCCCTCAGGTCCAAAAAGATTAAAATCTAGAGGAGGGATAGCTCTTCCGGTCGTTTAATGAGCTGGAAGGCCAAAACTCGGCAAACTTTTCATATTTTACGAGTCAGGAGAAAAGAGCTCAAAGAAGACTCGTCTTTTGAGGAACGAGTGATAAACAGGGATAGCAGCAGATTCCAGGTACAGGTTGGAATTTTCCAATCACGGCAGTGTCACAAGGATGGCTTAGTGAAATCACTCTTCGCAGCTGTTCCTCAAAATGGGTAAACAAACATATGGAGATGAACGATTGGCCAAATGAACGGATGGAGGTGAGACTGAAGGAACACGACCAAGGGCTTTAATATGGCTGTCAAAGGTTACATTTACCAAGGTTATTTACCGGTTCATTTTTTCTGGGTGAGCTCAAACTCTAGGGGAAGATTGCTCACAACTTATGTTTATTTTTTAACGAGCATGAACTATGTGCTAAAACTGCTCGAAATGCATGCCCCCAGCATCATAATAACGCATGTCAAAGGAGGGTGCCCCCCAAGCTTCATTGCATTCAACTTGGTGGTTGGAATGAAGGTTTACGTTTGAATTTTGAAAAGGGGATTTGTTTCATTTTTTAATGAGGTTGACATAGTAAAAGAATTATCCTCGTGACTCCTTGTTTCATTTTTTAACGAGGTTGACACGAGATAAGAACCGTCCTCGGGGCCCACTGTATTTACAATATTTCCATTAGGGCGATGATCCACGCTGACAAAAATGTTTAGGAATCTTCTGAATCCGTTGGATATAGAAGATTTCATATTGTAGGTTTCCACTGTGGCTACTTCCGCCAGATTACCTGCCGGCGGTAGGGCAAAAGTACCCATTAAGGCAGGGTCTTTTAGGAGACCTACTCCAATATTTTGGAGCGATTGATTACTTTCATGGATCATTGTGCTGCTTCCCGTAACTTGAGAACTGTTGGGGAGGAATGTTTGTTGGTCGACGATTGTAATTTTTCCTTGAAAAGGAAATACAATCCTTCTGAAGTAGGTCGACATAACTGCAGCCATGGCATATATCCAAGGCCTTCCCAGTAGGATGTTGTAATCGAGGTTTCCGTCGATTACTTCAACATCAACTTCTACTGTTTTGCCCCCCAGTTCAACTCGCAAGTTACTTAAAATACCGTATGGAGTGTATGATCGTCCATCAAATGCTTTTAATGTCGTTGACGATTTTGACAAGGGTGGTGAGCCTAAATTTTTCCAACAACTCATCGACATAAGACATGTAGATGCCCCCTCATCAATAATTGTTCGATGAACAGTTTTGTTGAGGGCTTTCACTTGAATAAGGAAAGCTAGTTGAGCTGGTAACTGAGGGTCATATCCTTTATGATCAAAGGCCACAAGATTGGAATCCATTGGGCCAATCCCACCTATTGCTGATAATAAAGTTTGCTCTTGGGAGGGGCAATTTTGCTGTACCTCAGGCGTCGACATAGCGGACGACGATTGAGCCAGGTCCTCTATTATATTGTAACCCTGTGTTATTTTTGCACGAGGATTAAATGTCGATTTGTGTACTACTCCCTTTGGCGACTTTATCATTGGTTCAGGAATGATGGGTGGCACGACTTTGGTCAAAGTTGTTGTTGAACTACTAGGTTGTTTATTTGCCTTGTTGTTCGACTGCTTTGGATTCCTGTGATCTTTATTCCTTGTCAAAGCATTATTCTGCTGCTTTGAGGTAGACAACATAAGCACTTGGGATAGGGAAGCATTTTGATGAGCAACCAGATTTTGTCTTGGATTAGGAAATGGATCAGTCAATACTGCTGGGGTTTTTGAACTCTTGAAGAGTTTCTTAACTTCAGCTATATGTGGAAAATCTTTCGTCCAATGATCCTCATCACATATATGACACCCTGTCGGGGGTTTCCCTTTCCTTTTCTTTTTCTTCTTGCCCCCGGGTTGCTTCAGTTGTTTGCCCTTGTCGGTCGACATGGCATTTACTTCTGAGGCAAAAAGTTCCTCATTTGCATTTTGACTAGAAATTTTGTGTTTGCCAGTCACGCCATTACTGGCGTGAGAGTCAGTATTCGATTTAGGAGGGGGAGGAATTGAAAATTCAGGTCTAGGGGCGTCAGGTATTTTGTCGTAGAGCGTGCCAGACTGAGTATATACTAAGTCCAGATATTGAGCACGAGCAATGACCTGCTCCTCTGTTACGACTCCTCCCTTGGCCACATCTTCCGTTATAGCCGGAAGTAACGACTTTATAAACCATTCAGCTAACAGCTGATCGGGAACGTAAGTTTTCACCATCCTACGACGACGTCGCCACTCATGTATATGATCAGATATGTGAGTGGCTGTTGTCTGTTTGAAGTTGGTAAGGAGTTCTGTTCCCGTTTCATACCTTATCGGTAATTGAAAATGGGTCAGGAAAGTCGTGGCTAAGGAGCTGAAATTGTCGAAAGAGGCTCTGTGCAATTCAATATACCATTTAGCCGCTGGACCTGTCAATGTCCTCTGGAAGAGGCGAAGTCTTATCGAATCATCGTTTAGAGTGTTCGATGAACACCACAGATGAAAAGTCATGACGTGATTCGACGGGTCTTCACCTGGATTTCCATTGAATTTAGGAATGTCCGATGGAAGTTTATGCGGAATCGCTGGCCACCAAGGGGCGTAAGCAATTGGATCATTCGTCAGCCGGTTTAGATCTGGTAATTCTAGAGTTGCTACAAAAGGCAACTGATGGTTCAGATTAGGCGGAGCATATCCAGGATAAGATGGTATCGCCTGAGCAATGGGTCTTTGCAGACCAGCATAATGCTGACAACTTTGACAAGGTTGATGGGCATAACCATTATAGCATGGTTGCCCATTACTTACAAAGACTTGTTGCTCAGGTCCTTGATATGATTGCTGGAATGGCGGTTGTTGAGATTGAACCAGCTCTCGTTGTTGGACCATTTGCTGTTGACCAATATTGGATGATTGACCAAGATGAGGAGTCACAGTACTTGTTTGAGCCTGAGTCGCTCCAGATAAGGAGGAACTACCCTGAGATTGTGATTGATGCAACGCATTCACCATAGCAGGAGTGGTGGTAATATTCGACACAGGGTGTACTGGTTGCATTGAAGATACAACTCCTGGTTGTTGAGGCAGTATTGGTACCCAACCGCTAGATGTGATTCCAGTTTGACCTGAACTTTGTTGTAAACTCCCATATGGTTGTTCTCCGGGAGGGAACAATGAAAGAGCATATTGCCCTCCACATGGTGGAAATCCAGTACTTAAAGGGAAAATTGGCCTTTGAAGACACATTGGATCAATTTGTTGAGTTTCAACATAAGAAGTACCAGATGATAATCCGGATGAAGAAATAGGAACTAACCATATTGTTGTCCCTGATTGGACTCCGGCTTGTTGTTGACAATTCGCCGGGACAGATGGTATACCAGCGAACATCATTGGAGTAGCAGCAGGAGGCTCTGCTGCTGCTGTGTCGGATGACACAGTCCTGGATGTTGACGGTTGTTCAGACATATCTAGTCTATCCAAAAGATTTCTTAGCGATTCTACAGGAACTTCCACTTGTGGTGGACTAACTTCGAAGATCAACGAGGGAAGGGTGATGATTATTCCGCTTAAAATAAATTTTATAACGACGCTTTAGACACAACTTGCTTTTTCAGTTTTAAAGAGTCAAGAAAAAGCTAAAGATGACTCTAGTCTCCTTCGATGTTTTAACGAGCCCGAAGTGACAAATGCTCGGTTGGACCTTTTCAGTTATAGAGTTTGAAAAGGGCCAAAAGAAACTGCTCTGGAGATCTAGGCAGAGGGTGTGCCAAACCTTTCGCAAAACCACAGAATACGTTTTACGGTACGTGTGGTCAATCTTCGTGAATGTTGTGTTCACTGCATTGCGATCAGTAGGGCGGCCGACACGGTTTCCTAAGGATAAAGGATATATGCCTATAGGGGTCTCCCAATATATACTCGACGGTACGTGGGAGCACAAGTCCGTATTAGTGCCACCGACTCTCAGGAGGAATCACCCACCTTCTTCGAGATCGACAGTCACTACGTTTAACGACGCCGGAACACGTCTCTAGCTTAGACCTCTATGTGTTTGCGTTATGTTTCAATGCGTTGTTAGGTTCATTCAGTATATTTTAAGTTGATCTTTTTAAAGTTTGCCTTTCAAGGTTCACCACGAGATGTATATGACAAATTCCTAAATGCAGCCTAAGATGAGAAGCAAGCTTTTTCAAATCTTTTTGACTGATGAAAATCTTAACTACTGAGGGAGAAGAAAGGCATATCTTTTCACACAGTTCATACAGCACAAACTAATGCACTTTCTCCTAAATCATCATGCAAACTTTTTTCAAATGCAAAATGCACAATGCATGTATTTTCTTTTCCCTTTCTTAATGTTGATGTATTACAAAAAGAAAGTTGTTATTTAACTTTGATTTCGATTTAAAGCGAAAACAAACAAGCTTGTCCAAAATCAAAAGACACCTTAAGATTTACTTGTTCAATCACTGGAAATGCATGAAATCAAACCATAATGACGAAAGTAAAATGACTAATCAGCTATGGACAGCAAACAAGCTAACTCTTTAGACCAGCAAAATGCCTAACACAGGTTCAGATCTAAGAGGCCAAAGCAAGACTAGTTTACTTTCGTTATGGGAAATTGTAAATGATGTAAGAAATACAAAGAACAAGTACAATTTCATTATATAACAGAGGCGGAATGATGGCAAGTAAGGTTGGTTTCAGAACTGGTACAAGACTGGTAACTGGCTGCCAAATCTATAGTGAAAAAAGGCAAGAAAAAGGGAGGAAACCCCAACTACACTAGGCAAAATTGGGCCAACGCAGGTGCTGCTCAGCCAGTCTGGCTCTCAGCGCAGGTAGCCCCTTCGGGACCTGCGTTGAAAAGCAGGTAGCCTGTGTACTACCTGCTTTGGAAAACGAAAGTTGCGTTTTCACAGTTTCCGGGTCACATTTTCTCAAAAATGCACAGTTTTTGCTCAAATCAGAAGCAATCAGTCAAGCACACTCAAAGGGATGATTAGGAGGATGAAAAGCTATCACTAAGAGCTTACAAGGATCCTTGTAGATCAGCTCTTCAAATCATGAACATGCTCAGAAATGAGCTAGAGTAGCTGCCCTCTACTTCGCTTTTGATATAGTCAAAAGCTTTTCGATTTGGTACTCTTTCGTTCAGGAAATGAATAGCAAAATACTACAAACAATCAAACAGATACGATCCCCAGCGGAGTCGCCAGTTTGTTGTAGGGAAAAGTATCCGACTCGGATGACCCTATCCCACTCTAAGGGTGATAGTACCTCAGCAACAACTGTAAAGGAAACTACTGAAGGTTTACTTCTTTATGAAAGCAAAAGAGAATGAAAGAATGCACTAACCGTTGCCTTGTGCTTAATGTCGAATCCAAACTCTTCTCTATGGCTGCTTGCTCCCAGCTCCTTGCTCTATTGCTGGCCCAGCTACAATGAGATCCTGCAAAATAGCAAAGAAGAAAACTACAGGCAACATGCAATCATAAATGATTCAAGGATTAGTGTAAATCAAATATACAATTATCACAATATATCATTGAAACAAGAGCATATAGAAGAACCTCAATAGCTTTTATTAATGAAGAAGTAAAGTTCTGAGAGAGTTACAACCATTGAAGGCCCTAATCCAGCAACACCTCCCAGCAGAAAGAATTTCTCCTCTTCACCTCCCTCAAGCAATCACCCAATAGCTCTATAGTGAAACCAACAGCATAGCATTACTTTGCACAAAATTCCAGCCTCCTGAGCTCATAGGAGAGAGCTCAATATATAGATGAATTGAGAAAGGATGAGTCAGCTTGCAACTGATGTGTAGCTGCCTTCTGTCCTCTCTCTCTTCAGTTGATCTTTAGTTCTTGAGTCCACTTGGAGAACCTTGCTTCCACTTGGAGAAACAGAGCCTCTGACTCATCACAAGGCGAAATCCCTGATCCAAGTGTCATTTTTGGAAGATTCCAGAGTAATGACTCAGTGTGCCACTTGTCCCATCTCGCTCAGTGCAGGTGGCCTTTGTTCTACCTGCTTTGCAACGCAGGTACACCATGGAGGAGTTGTGTTTCAGCGCAGAAGCCTAGTGGAGCACCTGCTTTGATTTCAGGATTGCTTGTTTTTTAGTGTTTTCAGGTGGAGAACTGATCTGAGAGCTGTTGGTTTGCTGACCTTGTTCCTCTAGGGGTAGGAACATCATGTTTAGGGAACTTTGGATCCCTTGGATTATTGACAATTCATGCCTGTTGCTGTAAGGCACAAAATTGTCTATAACACTAAGTCCAACATTTGAGAAGGACATCAAATCTATTTGGAGAGGAAAAGTTGTTGAAGCTTAGGGTTGATCCTTGAAGGGACAAAGGAAGCAACTAAGAGGACTTAGTATTCAGCCCTATTCTACTGTTGAATAAGGAAATTCTATGGTGAGAGTGGGCAGCCTTCGTGCCCTTGACTTG
Source organism: Pinus tabuliformis (assembly GCA_031772625.1). NCBI lineage: Eukaryota > Viridiplantae > Streptophyta > Pinopsida > Pinales > Pinaceae > Pinus > Pinus tabuliformis. Next base: position 222,813,825 of record CM062814.1, on the reverse strand, counting down.
TCTTCATCATAGAAACAAAGGAAGGAAGAAGAGGCAACCAAAGAGTTGTTCAAAAATAGAATTGTGAATAGATAAAAGAAGCCCTTAAGTGTTGCATCCTCGATGGGAAAAGGAGCAGCTAGAGGGAAAACTGTTTGGGCCAAAGTTTAGTGACACAAAAGGAGTTGTAATAATTGATAGTGACATATTATGGACTCGCAGAACATGGTGGGCAAGAACAGGCCTTCAAAGTAGGTTGCACAGAAGGAAATAAAGAATTTTTTTAGTTCAGGAGCAGCTATAGTAGCAGAGAACTTGGTAGAGATGAAGACAAATCCAGGTGGATGAGGTTCTTCCAAGAAGACCTTCCTCTCTAAGAGGGAGTGTTAAAATTATAGCAAGGAATGGCTTCTTTGACTTGTGCCTTAGTCAAAGATTCCAATTTGAATTCAATCTCTTAGTTGCTTGAGTTAGTTGTTAGTTAATATGTGTGAGGTGGCCTATCACTGATCTATAGTCATTTAATTCGTGTTAGATGGCATGCAGTGAGTTGTGGACTAGTTGATGGCTAAAATTCACTATTTAGTGGAGTTAAACTCTAGTGTCTATTAATTAATTGATCTATAGTTCTAGAATAAATATAGACTTGAGTTTAGCTGAGTAGCTTGACTTTTTGTTAACTCAAATGAATCTGAGTTAACTGCAACAACTGTTATTTTTAGCCCTAGTAGGTCATGCAATTTGAGTTTCCTATTGAGATTGAATGAAGGCACAAATTATATTTAGTATAGTACACAAGTTTTTGTGTGTAGAACTTGAGAAGCAAGCAAAGAAATTTTGTTGGGAATTGCGTAGGAAAATTTCCTACCTTTTAGGGGCAGATTTACACTAGGAAATAAGAACTCTTAGCAGACTTTATTTTCCTAGGTGTTGGGAAAGCCTTGAGAGAGAGTTGATTAGTATTACGGGGAGCTTTAGGATTGAAGCATATTCCATGTAATATATCAAATTTCACAGTTGATTTAATACAAGTAAAAGGGGTTTTTCCCAGTTGGGTTCCATAGATAAATGTCTATGTGATTGATATATTTGTGATTGTGTTTCTATTCATTGTTTTCTTTCCACAAAATTTTTGGTAGAGAAATCTTGTGTCTTTTGCAGATCAATTTTCTCTCATTAGCAGTTGCAAGGTTTCAAGGATTTTCTACAATAGAAATACTTACAAGATAAAACATAGATCAAAATAAATTTTTTCGAATATGTGATGAGGAAGAGCATAAGTTCAAAGAAGAAATCATTAGCCTGAGGAAAAAATTAGAAGAAGCTATAATAATTGAAGAGGTGATGAGCAGTCAGCTGAAGGAAAGAGAAGAGCAATATGGAATATTGGAAGTTGAGGTTTTTTTTAGCAAGAAATGAGCTAGATAAAAATAAGAAACAATACGAAAAGTTAGAAGAGGAGGTTGTTTCCATGAGAAAGATGTTAGAAAAAGGAAGTAGCTCAAAGGAAACCACTAAAGATAATAAAGCAGCTCCGAAAAGGCATGTAAGAGAAGAGTCCAACAGCATGGTTAGCAAAGAAGTAAACAAGAACAAGCAATATAACAAAGAGGATGGCACGATGGGCACAAAACATGTACATATATAAAAAAAGATCAGATTCGAACAAAGAACAAATTACTGAGACATTTGTGGGTGACTTGGTTCTGGTTCCAATGAATCACAAATTTGGGGATTGGAAACAAGTCCAAAAACATAAAGGAAAGAAGGGAAAGGGGTTCCTACATTACTTGATCTTCCCCTTTGTATATTAATATATTATTATTGGTTTTTAGTTTTCTTCTCCTTTTCATGGCATTTTGGCCACACTTTGAAAATGATTTTAAGCATATGTAATCATTAATTTGTGACACAAAATGGCCTGGATAGATCCTTGATGAATGAACAAGCTTAATGTGTATACACAAAATTTATTTTTTCAATTATGAATGAAAATACGGCTTTCTTTTCGCAAGAAATAAAAAAGAACAAGCAGTAGAACCATGAACAAAAGAATGAATCAAAGAAAGTGTCCTTTGCAAGGTCATTTTATCCCTTGAAAGATATCAATTGCTTCTCTTTCCATATTCTCGAGCATGTAGCAGCTGATTGTAGAAGCAGGAAAACCAAGGATTATCAACAGAAGATGTAGTAGACAAGGAAGTCCCCTTAAGCAAGCAATCAAAGGAAATTGTTCCTTACGAGAAGATCATCAGTCATTAGGTACATAAATTATTTCTATGGCTATTTTTATTTGCACAAGGATTTTAGCCATAAACTTGTTGATTGCAAATCCCATACAAAAAAAAAGTAGGAATGAATATGTGGAGAATAGCATAAGAAGACATGAACCCTTTCCTCCATTTCTTGGTCACACAAGATGTTATGTATGTGACAACCTTGGCCACATGGCCAAATATTGCAATTTTCCTTATACCTTAAATAAATCTAGATAGATGAAGGAGGTCATTCAAAGCAAACCAAACATTAAGACAATAGGAAATACACAAAGCAAAAGGAAACTAACAACAATATGGGAAAGAAAGAAAGAACAACATGTGACTTCAATGAAAAGTTGAGGTCAACATGGCCTCAGGTGGAGCTTCTCAAGAAAATGAAAGAATCCATGAGAAAATAATAATTTGGTTAGTGATATAGTAGCAGTCATGAAGGTTGAATCCTATTAGGGGGAGAGAAGTCCCAGTGGTGTTCCTTAAAGGCATCACATTGCGTAGTATTTGTCCATTGTGTAGTCAAAAGTCTCTAGATGAAGCAAGATTAAGGGTTCAAGAGTTTTCATTCCATTAAAAAAGAAAATTGCTAATACACAAGTTGGTATAGAGAATGACAAAGAAGTCCTAGAAGTTGTATTACAAATATCATGACAAGTGTTGAATAACTCTATGATGCCCCAGTCAGATTAGAGGGAAATTAGCTCAAAATATGTGCTATTATTAAGTGTAATATTGAGCTAGAAGGATTCATTGGATTGGAAGTGGATCCTACCACATATGGGCAGGCATTACCCAAATTATAGGTTGTCCTTCATAAAACTACACACTAGATTTGAGACTCAATCTATTCTGCAACAACTTTAGAGATATCAAAAGTGTTTTGAAACAATTGGATCAAAACCTTTTAGTGGATGGAGTTAATGGGATCATGATGGACCTAGACTTGTCATCAAATAGGTTAAATAAAGCAAAAAGAGACTATTACTACATAAAATGTGGAGGCATTTCACTACTAATACGCACTTTCATAATACTTAATGAGATTAGGGAGTTTCATGATATATTGGAGATAAATTCCTCGTGATATCACTCTAGAGGAGACAATCATCCCGATGTTTGGCTAAGTAGGAGGAATAAGGCATAGAGCTTACGCTAGTGATTCACTCTCATCTAAAAACTTATGCCTCAGATGAAATTGATACAATTCTATTATCACTCCCAACCCGATTTGGGTATTAAACATGGCATTGGATATAACAAATGGTGTAAATTGATAAAACATATATATAATCATGATTATCATGTGAAAGATGAATTCTAGCTATCAAGTTCATGTATCAACATGTTGTGAGGAATGTGATCGTCTTGTTGGCTCAACTAGTCCCTTTCTTATAAGACCTACTTGACCTGGAAAATGTGGTGATGTGCCATTGGAAAGTGAATCAAAAAGGCTACTAGGAATGAGAAGGGAGAAGGTTCAACAATTGGTAAAACAAAAAAACTAGATGCACAAAGAAATGTGATCGATGGGTAATGGAAACAACAACAACAAAAAATTAATTGGAGCATAAGTTTGCTCTAAAATAGTCGAGAGGATACACTATGAGGTCAGAAGCGTGGTTTCTAAGCGTGCTCAATTCCAGGTCAGAAGCATGGTTTCTAAGTGTGCTCAATTCCAATTCAGAACAACTTCTCAACGAATTAAGCCAGCGGTTTCCACCTTTTCATATTTAATTCAAGTGTCGACAAGGTTACCCATAGGTTGCATAGGAATAAAAGTGTTCAAAGGGGACATTAAAATATGAACCTGGTTTACATTGAGCAAGGAAGAGGCATAATGCCCCTCATGATATGTTCTCCAACAAGAACTCTAACGTTGAGGATAAACTTCAACTAAAGGTCAAGAATGATGGATCAGTTAGATATGTCACTTTCGAGAAGAACTGAAAGCAACTACTCTACCAAGTCAGAACAATGGCAAAACAATAGACGCAATGGAACATGACCGACCATGTATTAGATTACATGGATTACATGGTATGCAAAACTGAGGACATCACAAATTGGGCACGATGCCATGTTTGTTCGTTGACTGGAACGTTTTCTGAATATAGAATGTTGCATAATCATAGGATGCCAATGCACAAGATGCTAGAAGATTAGTATGAATGGTATCACAATGATATTCCAGTGGACCAGAGATGCAAAGGTGCATTATGGTCAAATGAACCTCAAGAGATAACTTGTAATGTTTATTAGACTATGAATTCAAAAATATCTATTACACAATATGCGTTAGAGGATTGTTTCTAGAGATATGCGTTGAGGATGCCGAGGGATGACAGACAATATCAAGCTATACCCACATGTATGAATTAATAATGGTCCAGCTAAATTCAAAAAATGTTTCAAAATGATGGTCCTTCGAAAATTAATATATCATAGAAGCAATGCACAGAGGCAAGCACCACAAAGTAACCATGAGTTTGATGGAAGCGTGGGTTCAACATTGATGTTAATCACATAGTAACCGTGAGGTCAATGGAAGCATGAGTCCAACGTTGATGTCAGTCAACAGAAAGTTGTGCAGCTTACTACAACACATGGTGTTAGTCACACAGTGCCAATTTATGAAGGATATTCCCTGCCTGATGAAGGATCTTGCGGGGCGAGACTTGATAGATGCATTAATGAATATCTTGATGGTGAGAGAGTATTTGTTCACCACCAATGTAGAGTGTGAAATTGTTTGATATGTGAAGGAAAAACTTACATACGTAGGTTTTGACTAAGAACGGAAGCTCGAGACAAATAAAAAAAACCGTTCCATTGACAAAAGTTATGAGCTCCCTGATGGGCAGGTAATCACCGTTGGCACTGAATGTTTTAGATACTTTGAGGTATTTTTCCATCCTTCTCTAATTGGTTTCGAATTTGCAGGTGTCCATGAGATAATGTAAAACACTATCGCGAAGTGTGATGAGGATACTAGAAAATATTTATATGGAAACATTGTGACTAGTGGTGGATCCACTATGTTTCCTTGTATTTTTGACCATATGAGCAAGGACATCACAACATTGGCTCCCATAAACATGAAAATCAAGGTGGTTGCACCTCCAAAGAAGAAGTACAATGTCTAGGTTGTAGGTTCTATTTGGGCATCTCTCATTGCAACAGATGTGGATTGAAAAGGATGAGTATGACAAATTTGGTCCTTCCATCATCCATATAAAATGTTCTTATGTTACTTTAGTGATTTGTGAAGATGGGTATTCTACAAAATGTTTCATTGAGATTATGGCAATAGTGCTTTAGAGGATACAAAGGTCATTCGAAAGCAAATAATTCTTCTTTTCCCATAATGATGTCTTCATAATGAAACCTTTGAATACAAGGCACCCATACTCATATTCAACCCATAAATAATGAAGGTATCAAGTATGCAAAGGCCTATTAAAATAATACATTATAAGTATTTCGTGACACGACTATTTTTTAATCCCCTTGCCATTGATGTTAAAGGGGGACGTAAGTAGAAACAATGGAGAAATGATTCTCAGAACAAAAGGGGGAGGACCAAATTAGTGTTGTCAATTTTTCCATCAATGTAAAAGGGGGAGATTGCTGGTAAATTTGACATTGATACATGCACTCCAGAACTGATGGTATGTGATGGGTGCTGAAAATGTCTTATTTGTTCCTTTACCCCCCTATGTTTGACCCAATTTTTTCCTAAACCTAAAAGTGCTTATCCTTCATTTTGATGTGATTTTTGAAGAAAAGTATTACTAATACAATATTTTATAAATCTAGGTAGGCATATTTATGTTTGATGTCAAAAAATTTTGATTTTTATGTCTTTCTAAAAAACGTTTTGATCAATATAGACCACTAACCATAATCTATGCAGTACCCATACCTACGTGGATGCATGTACCAGATTCATAGCCAACTTTTAAAAATGTGAGCTGGCATTCAAACTATTCGACGAAGTATTTTACTTCCCTCCATCGATGTAACAACCCAATAAAATAGGGGAGAACACTCAATGGTTGACTTCTACATGCAAATCTAATTTCAAGTGTCCAAGTCTAGGGAATTTGGTCTCATGTTAGACCTAAAATGGATCTTAGATCCAACTGTTTCTAAATGGTAGTAGGCCTTAGGGTCTCTTTGCTATTTATTATGATGTATAAATTGTATAACTAGGCCTCTGGGAAAAACTAGTGAGAATAGGGAGATGTTGTTGAAGTTCTCGTTCCTCAAACTGGATGAACTCGTGATGTGAAGATTGTTTAATTAATATAACCTTTATGTTGGGCATTTATTTATATCTGTGAGTTATGTTATGTTACATGATTAATTCCTTGTCTCTGTAATTTGTTTCTTTAATCTGGGTGTGGAAGTTGGTCTGGTAAGGGCCCACCAGCCCAACTTCACAACCCTTTGTATATTTTTTGTAGATTAAATATGTGTGTGCATTGTGGTTGAAGCATTGTTGTAGATTTTTATTTCGAACTTCATATTGGTTTCTTGGTATTATACTTCCCCTATATTAAACATTGTTGTTTCATGTTTGCGCTAGTCTCTTCAAATATATGAGTTGGATTTGAATCTCTATTTCATCGATGAAACACATTTGTTTTGAAACTTTATTTCATTAATGAAACACACAGTCATTTTTTCTGAAATAGATGCAAGGGTTTTGGATCTAGTTTCTTGAGGGTTTCAATGTTGATTTGAGAATGTTGATGGTTTGTATAGTTTTGATTCATTATTTCTTCTCATGCGACTATCTCTTTCTATTGATGGTTCATGATTATGAATCCTCTTTTGCATTAACTGTCAAATATTTTGAAAAGGATGAGTCTTGGGGTAGTGACTGATTATCTCTTAAGATCACCTTTTTGTTGTTAGTCAGGGTAACCAGTCGATTGATGAAACAAGCCTAACTTGTCATCTTTTTGTAAGTCTTAGTGACTAGTTCATAGTTGGAATTTGTCTTGAGCTTTGTTACAAACCCTTTACTATTTTGTCCCCTGTATTCTCTCATGAATCAATCTGACATAGTCCTGGGTGCTTATGATTTATATTACCGAATCAAAACATCGATTGTTCCCTTGTTTGGGTAAGCAAAGGCAATTTTGTTCTTATCATTTATGATCTGGGTTGAGTTCAGGATTAGGGTTGTTTCTTCTAGTACGGGTACTACACGGGGTACATGTAGTATATTGAGTACAGGAATAAAAAAGGAATTATTTTAAATTACTTTACTAAGAAAATGAAATTGTGGTTTGTATTTGATGTTGTGTGTTGCATTATATTTATTAAGATTTGTGAGAGAATTGTTGTAAGTATGAATTATTTCATGAAGGGTGTGATGATAGTTTGATTGATTGGTACTTTGCTAAGATTCAACACAACAATGTGATTTTATTTATTGGGCCTTCCACACATATATTTGCAGACATAATGTATGTATGGTTTGAATATTGAAGGAATGTATTTGCAGTGAAACCTTTCATTAATACATGTGATGCATTGGATCGTAGAATCAATTAATTTATCTTTCTTGGTTGGTGAGGTTGTGATTTTGAAAGTTTTGTCCAGATTTGAATGTTAACAATAGTTTAGTTTTTTTTCTAATAAGCTGCCCTCTTTTTCTGTAGACAAATATTGATTAAAGGAGTGAAACTTCAAGTAGAGATCTTGTTTTAAGTTTGTAGGGTGGAAGAATTGTTTATGATTTGATTTGATTTAAGTGAAATTAGATAGGGTACAGAGTCTTTGTGGTACATACAGTACTGTGCCTCGAAGTTAATGATTCTAGATTGAAAAAAATAAATGTTGAGTCAAATATAAACCAATACTGCAACCAACATTTTGGCATCATTGCTGGGGAGGTGCCTAGGATATTTTGGTAATCACTTAAGCATTTGTTTCCAGCTCTAGAGGTAAATTTCTGTGATATTTTTTAGCAGGTGTGCCTCTTTTTGCTGTTGAATAGTAGGGTTAAATTTCCATAGTTCTTTTAGTGTACTTTTTTACTACAGCATTTAAATTTGGATTGAATTGATTTACTCCAGCAAGTGATTTTATAGTTTTTTTTTTATTAATTTATGTTTTGATTTCTTTTTAAAAGATGCATGACTAAGAGAGGTAGGGGTCTGAAGCCAAAGAATGGTAGAGGAAATATTTGTAAACTAGAAAGTTTTTCTCATAGAGGGCCTTTTGTTGTAGGCAAAAACTCCAAGCAGGCACAAACAAATCAAGCTAGTACTTTTCACTTGGATTATGGAGATAGTAGTTTAGGTGTATCACAACCATTGGTAGGAAAAAGGACACTTAAAAAGTAAATTTGAAGGAAAATCAACCTTCACAATCTATAGGAGGTAATCTGTTCGGAGGGAAAAGGATTACAGACCATGAAGAAGTCCATGGTGAAGGGGTCGGTGAGAATCAGCCATTGGAAGAACAATCCACCTTTGGATTTCCAATTGTGGACCCTGATGCAATTGTTCAAATGAAAAACATTCCACCTTCAGTTCTTCCACATTTTCATGGTAAGGTACATGAGGACCCTGATTCTTTTCTTTTCGAATTTCAGATACTTTGTAGGAGCTATGATTATTCCTTGGATTCCTAGAAGTTAAAAATTTTCCTTGCAACCCTTAAAGGCTCAACTTTATGCTGGTTTATGGGGTTGGGGGGAAATACTATTACTTCTTGGGAGAAAATGAAGAGGAATTTTATGAATAAATATCAGGAATATTGTAAGACACGAGAAATGCAGGATGAAATTTTTACCATCACACAACATGATGATGAGAATATGGATGATTATTTGGAAAGATTCCTATATATGCTTCAAAGGTCGAAACACAAATTTGATATGAGCAATGTTAGAACATTATTATTACGAGAACTTTTGGATGATTCTAGGAATAATTTGAATCTGTTAGTACAAGGGGATATTGTTCAACTTTATTTTGACAAAATATGTGACTTGTGCAAGAAGTTTTCATAAAATCAATCCAGATCTGGTAAGGGAATTAAAATAAAATCTAGGAACAACAAATTTGGATCTACGGATGTTATGATTATTGGTTTGGAAAATAAAATGGATAGCATGAATTTTAAAATTATGAATATTGTTAGTAGGCAGATAAGTTCATTAAAATTTTAGCAGAAATTAGTAGAAGAACAAGAAATGTTGTCCATTTATTGTTCAAACTGTAGAAAAAAACATATTTTACGTGAATTTACAGCAGATGTCAAGGTTGTTAATAATTGTATGATATGTGCAAGTAACCATCCTACCGAGGAATTCCCATCTATACTAGGGTTGAAAGTAACATTTGAAGGGGTGCATTTAGTACCTGAGCCATTGCACGCTATGGGAGCACAAGCAAAATGGCCATAGGTAAGTACAAGTATGATTGTTGAACCAAAACCATATTTTCCTAATTATAATTCATCACAATATTATATTCAAAATATGAACTATCCTTAGGCTTGGAAGCATGTGTATCATTATCAGTTTGGGAAGTGTCCTCCTCCTCCTTTGCAACATGGATGGAGAGGACCACCAGACTCTGATTTTTCCTATCACATGCCTACCTAGTCATATCCTACACAGTATGCACCTTATCCTATGACACAACCTACATTATCGATTGATCTACCTCAACAAACATAACCTGTGCCACCACAATTCCAGCCACCTCAGTTGCCAGCAAAATAACACAAATAATAAAGAGATACAAATGATTCATTCTGTTGGACTGCTCCCTTGCCTTACTTATCATCCCATGCCAGTTGGGGTCAATGACCTCTAGTTGAGATCAAGAAGGGTAATAAATTTAGAAAAACAAAAACAACCTGTAGTAATAATTGAGGAGAAAACTGAGGAGGAAACTCCTACTCTTTCAAACAATGTTATTGCTTTACAACCTATTTCCATGCACTCGGAGTCCTTACCTTCTTCTTTGAACCAACCTCCCTTTCAGGAGAGGTTGGTTGTGGAGAAAGATGACCCCGCCCTTGAGGTTGACCTAGATTCTAAGTTGAGAAACCTTTATATAAAGGTTTGTCTACTACAGGCTATAAAAGACATCCCTATTTGCACTAAAATAATTCGGGAACTCTGTCTTAAAAATCCAGGGAGGAAGAGAGTTGAACCCCGTACTATCCATTTTGTTGGGAGACCAGATGAGTTGATGACAAGATGTGCTCAAGTTCACAAATACGTTGATCCTAGAAACCCTTTGCTTGAACTTTCTAATACATCTAAAATCAAGCCAGAGGGTGTGTTAGATGATGTGATTGTCTCAACTGACTCATGGGAGTACCTCACAAATTTCATTGTTTTACAACAAAAGAATCTTATTGGGGGACACCCTTTGATTCTCAGACGACCATGGCTTGTTATAGCAAATGTCTATATAGTTTTCACTCCAGTGACATGTATATTTATCACGGGGATGATAGAAAAAGGTCACCTTGTACCCACCTGCCATATCTATCTAGGATCTTCGTGGTACCGTATGGTTGGATTACGATAGTAGTGATGAGGAGATTGAGTCTCTTTCCATGATTCACCAATATACTGATTATACTGAGGAGAGTGTGACCTATGATTTTCTGGATAACCTAGAAACCATGCAGAACTTTGGACTTATTCATCAAATTTTTATCCCAGGTTTCCAGGAAAATTGTGATCCAAAATCCTCATCATCATTATAGACTTTGATAGCCAGCACAGATATTCACGATCCAAACACTACTCTTGTTGAGGTAAGTCCAATAAAATATTTATCCATTAGCACAGACCTGGACCATCCCAGTAAGAGCAGTGTGTGAGTTTGTTGTGAGATCATCTTAATTCCTTTTCATGGGGTTACGAGGACATGAGAAGCATACCTCCTGAAACTTTCACCCATCATATTTACATTCAAGAGGATGCCTGACCTGTCTGATAACCCCAAAGGCGAATGAAACCTACACTAAGAGATGTTGTTAAATAAGAACTTCAAAAACTATTAGATGTCACTTTTATACATCCTATATATGATAGCCAGTGGGTCTCTCCATTCGTAGTAGTCCTAAAAAAAGATGGGAGATGGTGAATTTGTATCGATTATAGAGAATTAAATAAAGCCACTCTCATGGATTACTTTCCCCTTCACTTCATCGATAAGGTAATAGATACCCTTGCGGGTAACAAGTAATTCTCATTCTTTGATGACTTCAGTGGATACAACCAAATATAGATCACACCGAAGGATGAGGAAAAGACTACCTTTACTTGTCCCTGGGGAACATTCACCTACTGAGTGCTTCCCTTCAGACTTTGTAATGCTCCTACTACTTTTCAAATGGAAGTTTTGCCTATTTTTGTTTACCTTGAGTGTGCAGAGGTTTATATGGATGAGTTTTCAGTATTTGGTGATTCTTTTGAGGATTCTCTCCAGAATTTAAAGAAAGTACTGAATAGATGCCAAGAGGCCCGCCTTGCTTTGAGCGACAAAAAATGTAGATTTATGTGAAAAGCAGGGGTATTCCTTGGCCATCTTATCTCTTATAATAGTATCTAGGTTGATCCAACTAAGATAGATGTCATCATACACCTTCCTATGCCAAAAACACAAAGGGAAGTGAGAGGGTTCCTGGTTCATATGGGTTACTACCGAAGATTCATTGAGAATGTTTCTAGGATAATTGCCCCCATTTTTTATTATTAGCTAAGGATAGTTATTTCTCTTGGACTAAGGATTTCCAGTGAGATTTTGAGAATCTGAAGGAGATATTAGCACAGGAAATTGTCCCGATGGCACCTAACTGATCCCTTCCATTCCAAATTTCCTCGAATTCCTCAGACATGACTATTGGTGTAACAATGGGACAAGAGGAAAATCAACGATCCTATGCCATATACTTTGTTGGTAAAAACTTGCCATCTGTAGGGATTAATTATACAGTGACAAAGAAAAAGTTCCTAGCTATGGCTTTTGATATCAATAAGTTCAGACACTATATTATAGGATACAAAGTAATTATACACACAGATCACTCTGCTATAAAATATCTAATGAACAAACCTTTAACTAGTGGTAGGATAACTAGGTGGTTACTTTTACTACAGGAATTCAATCTAACTATAATTGATAGGTCGGGTAAATCAAATGTAGTAGTTGATTTTCTTTCTAGGTTGAAAAAATCTGGTCAAGCAATTCCTGTAGATGACTCATTTTCCGATGAACATATTTTTTTTTGTTTCAACAAACTCCCCTTGGTTTACTGACATAGAAAATTAGCTTGTCACGGGAAAAACACCACCACACCTATCCATTAGGGAAAGGCGGAGAATCATTCAGAATAGTGCTTCGTACTCCTTGATTCTGTTATGCTCCTATACCAATAGGTGTCATATTTCATGATTGACTGGTTAAAATCCCTAATATGTTCATCCTTTCCCTGCTGCAAAGGTTTTCCATATTTTGAAAAGATCAAAAAAATAAAAAATGAAAAGAGGATATACCCTAAAAGAAAGATCAAAGGGTAAAAAGAATGAAATGGTCAAAAGAAAAATGAAGGAAATGAACCCCAAATAAAAAATACCATGAAAGTGTGCAAGTCCAAATGCCACTACTATTTCATGTTCTGTAAATGAAAGTTTCATGTGTAGTTTGTTGAACTTTATGCTGTGACCAAACAGCTTAATCCTGGCCAATTCATCTTTGAATTTCCTATTTTAGAGATAGAGAGTAAAATCTGTTCAAACTGTTCAATCTTGGCAGATAAGTAGTTAGGTAGAGAAGCAAAGGAGCTCAATTGTTAAACCTGAGCCCTTGGATGTGATAAGGGTAGAGCTAGATAGGGTTGCAATCAAAAGAAAAGAAGAAAAAGAGGGTTTGCTAGTCCAAGTGCACTCATGGAAGAAGAAGAAAAATGTTAGGTATAATAGGTTGGGTAGGTAGTTCTGGTGTTGCAGAAGCATGCTTATGATTAATTTTTTCTCTCAAAGATGTTCACCTTATTGTTATCATAAGTACCATGGCAACTGTTTTGTTACAAATTAAGTGAGGCATGACTAACTTCCCTTCATCCTTTCTGCGGATCATTCACTAACTCCCCCCAGAGATATTGAGATCTGCTCAATGTCCCCAATTCACTCCATCTCATTTCATAAAAACCCTAAGTAAAACCCATTTGCTTAGGAGATTTGTACAAAATCACTTGCAAACCTCTGTTTTCCCCTAAGCCTAAGTTGTTGAACTTTATAACTTGGCGCCTATCTTTCATAGATTCATTTGACCTTTAACATTATTATATGAATCCCTATATCCCTCCCCCTACCCATATTATGTATATAAAATAAAAACCCCAAATTTTATTATTCCCGCCCCTGCTAACTATAGCAATATGTCATTATTTTAACGGAATTATCGGTTTATGCAAAAACCGCATGATAACCATCCCCTGCGCATTTTTTTTGGAATCAATTAACCCCACATTAATTGATTAACAAATCACCCCGCCACCAATCATGTTAAGCCCAAAAAAAAACATTAAAACGTTGATTTTATATGTGGGCCCTCGCGCCGTAACCCTCCGCCATCTCCATTGAGCGCCAACCGTTGGATCTGGGCCCGCGCATCCAACGGCCCATGATCATATCGCGAGGCCCTCCACCGCCGATGTTTACCACCCGGGGAGTTGGCAGTATTGCCGCTGTACCGGGGACACGCGGCGCCTTCCCGCCATGCTCGCGGCCCCTCTGCCCAAATCCATTTCAGCTCATAAGCGGTGCGGACCGATACTGCTTACCTCCCTCCCGCTGACGTCATTGCCACGTCATTGCCGAGTCAGCATCCTGTACCCCCGTGTCACGACAAAATGTCACATCCCGATGATGTCATCTGACCAAAAATCGCCAAAAAGCCCCGCGAAAGCCAAATTTTGTTAAAAAGTCATGAAATTGTCATTTTCGCCCATTTTCATTCATTCTTCTCTACAAACTGTTGCACGCAAATTACGTCCAAGCAACTGCTCAAGCATACAATCTACCACCCGGCCAAACAAAGTCCAGCATCCTGCTCCACAGCTTGTCGGTCAACCTGCAATTGCCCTGTTCGCCTCCAAAATATAGGTATTTACCCCGTCCCACCTCCTGAACCTGTATTTTCGGTTTTCCTCTGTAAATTATACCTATAAGATCCAAATTCAAGTTGAAGCAGTCCATAATTGCCATACCAAGACAATCAGAACTACTCTTTTGCCCGTTTTTCCCACAGAAATTTGACCTCCAATTAAAAACACAGTAAACAAACATGGAAGCCCCTCTGGCCCTCAATGTTGCGCCCCTCAATGCACCTCACAAAGACCAGGACTAGTTGCCCTTGGATGACAGAGAATTTCAAATTAAAGAGTTATCTGGTGATATGAACCATCTCCAGGGATTTTGCAGAATTAGAAATACTCATCTGAGTAACTCTGATATCCTTGGAATATGGGAATCTAATCTCCCCAGGTATTACCTTCCCTCAGTCAATGTGTTCCCAGATCTTATCCACCAATGCTATGCCAACTATGAACCTATCAGTAAAGTAGTTATGACTCCATCACAAACTGTTCTTTTCTACATAACTGCTGAGTCTATCAATGAAATGTTACACTTCCATCCATCTCAACCCCTTGCTCCTCTTTCCATGGGATTTTTGCTTGAGCAAAGCTCTCAATTGTCCAGTGCAAAAATAACCTGGATTGATAAGTTATTTATGAAGCCAGATTGCCAGCCTCAAGGCCCACCTCCCTATGTACATGCCTGGTTCACTGAAACTGGCAAGCTTATTCTTGACATGATTTCCTTTATATTGGGATTCAAAACCAGTGAATTTGTTAATGAGACCATCTTTGTTATGTTGTCAATGTTTACTCCAGGATAGCCCCTTGCTGTCAAGTATGATTATGCCTCTTTCATTGCCAGTAAAATCAATGAGCAATTCATAAATCTGGAAAGAGAAGGAATCTTCAAGTACACCTATTTCATATATCACCTTCTGCTATATTATCAGACAGACAGCTTTTCATTTCCCATCAGGAAATTGGATTCCAAAGGAGAGAGGAGATCTGTGATCTTTTGGACCTCGGTCTTCCACAATGTTTCTGAATCCCCTTATACCTTCTGTGAATTCATTGACTAGTTTATACATCCAGCCTCCACTTTATTGATAGGAGCTCCTCCTCCTAGGCTCTCTGGGGATATAAAGAAGATTTTAAAGCTCTCCAAAAACTACAAAATAGGTGACTGGTACCTCTACCAGAATCACACTGAAATCAGGATATATGGCTGTGAACTGTGCCCTTATAAGTTTCCCAAATATGTGCCCATGAGACTATTTGCACTGGAGTATTTCAGGCAACTTATCAATGCAGATTTAACCCACTTTTGCAATGTAAAGAAAAAGGCTCAGCTGAGAATAAGAAACCAGTTAGGCCCATTTATCATTAACAAGAGGGAGGCATGGGAAGATGCTGATAGGATATTGGGGGAAGAACTTAAATTGAAGAAAAGCTTCTGGTGGGTACCATATGACCCAAATAGCTTTATAAGTGACAGAAAAGTAAAAAATAGGCTATCGGCCTATAAACATTTTAGGATCCCTGAAATAGAGCAATTTGCTAATCAGGATGAGTGGGTAGAGGGTACATTAATAGAAGAACTTACTCAGCAAGAAGTGATGGAACAAGCTATGAAAGATCTTGAAAAGACCCTTGACCTGGACTCTTTTGGACAGGTATCTTTCAAGCTGCCTCAGCAAACTGGAGTGGGTACATCCTCTGCTGGAACTTCACAGCAACCCGTACAGGAAACTAGTGCACCAGGTACAAGGTCTGCTAAGGGCAAGGAAGTAGCAAGCACAGAGCAGCAAGCAATGACTGATCAGCAGGGGCAAATTCCTTCGGTCCAGACCAAAGCAGCATAGATTCCTGCACTACAGACTCCTCTAAATGAGGAAAAAGGCAAGAAAAGAGACAGAGAAGAGGCCACACCCATCAGTGGACCTGTAGAATAGCCAGGTGCAAAAAGGCAAAGACTGAATCCTCTATTTGAAGAGGAAATCATTGAAGAAACAATAGAAAGTATAAGAGGTGAGAGGGTAACTAGCCCACAAACCTCCCTAGTGATAGACACATCAACCAACTCACACAGGCAGGAGCTAGAAAGGCAGCATAGTGTGGAAGTTTCATCCACTAGACCACCAAGTAAGCAGACCTCTGACATCAAAAGAACATTCACAGAGATAAAGGCTAGAAATGATCCACTGAGGCTGCAGATTTACAATCAATATCTTAAGATGGCCCCCACAAAACAACAAAGATTGATGTCTGCTTATGACATAAAAGAGGGCAAAATGATCATGAGTTATTTCAAGCCCAAGGTGCAGCAACCACAGTCAGCAGCTGACTACATCAGGACAAATCTGGAGGTCTTGGCCAAAGACATTCATCCAATAGACCAGATTGAGCTGCATAAACAAACTGGAGAGATGGTATACTCCACACCAGCTCACAAAGCTATGCTAGCTCATAAATTGCAGAACTCCTTGAATAATACCTCTGCTCAGCTGGATTTAGAGAAAGCTTCTTCTCTAGCAAAGGACAACAGGATAAAATCCTTGGAGGACATCATCATTGAACTGGGACATGACCCCAAAGATGCCAAAGGCATAAAAGCACTAATGAAGAAAAAGGAAGAGGACATTGCTGCCCTCAGAAAACAGCTCAAAATGCCTCCTTCTATGCATCCATAGATAGCAGATGTTGTACAGCAGAAATCCGAAGAGGACATGATGGACCTGCTTATGAGGCTGAATGAGAGATTGAGTGAGACAAATCAGGCATTGGAGAAAGCACTACAAGAAAAGCAAGGAGAGTCGACCTCCCAACCACCTGAAGTAGCTCCAACAGTCACAACTGCCCCTTCCACAGTTATAACAGCAGTGCCTCCCACTATCCTGGCATCAACAGCAGAGATCACCGCAGGTACCTTAGCAACAGCGACAGCACCAAGCAACAGTACTACTATGACTACAGAGCAATTAATAAAAGCCATGGAGGAATTGAAACTCCAAGTATCAGAGCTGAAGCAAGTAAAAGAAAAATTGGCAAAATTAGAGCAAAGTTATGATAAATCCAAGATGAATGTGGCAGAGAAAAAAAGGGAGATCAAAGCATTGGAGAACAAGGTAAGAGCCTTAGAAAAGGATCTCTCTCTGCATAAGCCTCTGGCAGAAATCAGAGGAATTTTGTGGACCAACATCACTCAATCCCTTAGTGATGTATGGAGGTCTATTCAAACCATTTATGAGCAGATTGACCTGATAAGAGTGGCCCAAGTGGAAATTCAGAAAACAAGAGCCTTATTGGGACAGATGCCTGAGCAAGCTAACAGGCTAATACATTTTTTGAACACCAAGACCAGTGAAGAACTGGAAGCACTGGAAATTAGAGACAGAAAAGGCACCATCTTAGACATCAAGAGAGTCCTAACCATGAGAACTCTAATGCAAAATTTGGACAGAAGATGCCAGGACATGCAAGTAGAGATTGATTCTTTCACAGAAAAGTTTACAATCCTGCATCAAAAAGGTTTGCCAAGTCTTTTGGGAAATAATGATTGTCTAATGAAGCATAAGGACTATGTACATAAATTAAATACATATGCTGCTAATCAAGCTAATACATCTTCAATCACTTCAGGAGAGAGGGCACTTCCATCTGGCCAGTCCCTCTATGACGGCCTAGAAAATTTGTTCTACATAGAGCATGAGGTGAAGCATCTGTTCACTATTCCACCTAATTTATTCAGGTACACAGAAATCGACGAAACTTTGAGAAAGCTTCAAAGACATAAATTACCAGGACTAGAGTGGTGGCAAAGTATGTTAGAGATCCTATAAATTTATCTTTGGTCAATTCAAAATTTTGGACCATCTACTATAATGTGGAGAACAGAAATGAATCATGGTCCTGCAGGTCAAAGCGCATCACATCAGAGTTAAAGAAAATCCAGCCAAGGTAGAATAACCAGAACAGAGGATCAGTAGAAGACAAGCCATGAACTGACTTGCAGCACCTACCTCCAGTATGTCTCATAAAGACAGAACAACCAGCGCAGCATGAATTTATTGCATCTATTTATTGTCTCCCTGTTTTCAAGACTGTCTATCTCTATCTGTGTAAAAGAAGCATTAATTGTCAGCAGATATTATTTCTATCAGATATTTTGTATGATATTGATCCAAATGGAAAATGGCATCAACCCATGGTACTCATCCACCCATATTATTCATCAACCCATGGAATTTACCCATGGTATTCATTCACCCATGGAATTGACCCGTGGTATTGTAATGGAAAAATACTATAAGTAACAAGTCACATTTTGCAAAAGGACAGATTGCCTGCCACAATGTAGCCTTTACAGTTTATAGGCATGTAGCCACCACATCTCTTCTTAGAGATAAGCTACCATCGCCCTAGCTAGTTTATTTCCATCTCTGTTTGTAAGCATATTTCAGTATTTTACAGTAATGAAATGAAGTATTATTTCCGCTGCATATCTGTCTTTATGGTTATCTCTGTATTTTATTGCGTTCCTGTTTAAATTCGGATTAGTAATGGCATCAACCCATGGTACTCATCCACCCATATTATTCATCAACCCATGGAATTTACCCATGGTATTCATTCACCCATGGAATTGACCCGTGGTATTGTAATGGAAAAATACTATAAGTAACAAGTCACATTTTGTAAAAGGACAGATTATCTACCACAATGTAGCCTTTACAGTTTAGAGGCATGTAGCCACCACATCTCTTCTTAGAGATAAGCTACCATCGCCCTAGCTGGTTTATTTCCATTTCTGTTTTAATTAAAAATTTCTTTGTGGTTTTGTTTATTGGGCATTCTCCTATTTTTCTTCTGGCAATGCAAGTTTTCAGATCTTGGGGGTCTTTCCTCCCAAGATCCATTACAATCTTTTAGATCTTGGGGGCCTCCTCCCAAGAGTGTCCAGATAAGGATTTCCAACTCACGGGAAGATGCAAAATGATCCTTCTGCTTCCAAAAATATGTTATAATAAATATTCTGAGTTATATTGGCCGAGTTATGTCCATTTTAACTTTGGAGCAGCATTCGGAGTGGGTTTCCATTGGATACGTGCCCTCCCACCCCACTTTAGTAGGCACCTGCTTCACATTCATCAGTTTCAACATAGAAACATTCGGCTTGGGTTATTTGGAGACGTGCCCTCCCACCCCAAGATATGTAGGCACCTGCTACTTCCTCAACAACCAACATCATGGTTATGGGTCAACCGCATAAAATCCTTGTCATCGAAGTCCATTTGCTAGGCTGCACATTGTCAGAATCACAGTTAGTCACAAGCATTACAGGGTATCTCTATTCTCGGATCTTCGTTTATCAGGTTTTTGGGTTAACCACATAAAACCCTTATCTTCAGTGGCTCTTCATATTCAACAAAGGCTTCGCAAGAGGGAACTTTACGCAATGGGGACCATTGCTTCTTAAGGAGGGAGGAATGATCCGAATGGAAAATGGCATCAACCCATGGTACTCATCCACCCATATTATTCATCAACCCATGGAATTTACCCATGGTATTCATTCACCCATGGAATTGACCCGTGGTATTGTAATGGAAAAATACTATAAGTAACAAGTCACATTTTGTAAAAGGACAGATTGTCTGCCACAATGTAGCCTTTACAGTTTAGAGGTGTTGGTACCATCCCATGACCTCCTTTTTCCTCCTAAAACATATCATTTGCCTACCTCTTTCCATCATACATGTCTTAGATCCCTTGAAATTGATTAGTTAATAGTACTATAGTTATTAAAATGCATTAAAATTGATTTAGGAGTTTTATGTTAAAGAATTAGGAATTTTTGGTAAAATGACTACAGGAAGTTACAACATCCTGTAATTGGTTTATTGTTTGACATGTGGCATGACAGCTAGGCTAGAGCGAAGGGTAGGGATGAAAAGTAGAATGTCCAAGCATGGACGAATACCTATCCTACAACAGAACTGACCCTCCTACATGCGCGGTCAACGATGGTCAAAGTATAGCATGTTGGCGACAAAGGCAGCAACAGCATAACATTCTAAACTGATTTAGTTTTGTTCCTTTTTGAAATCAGTTCAGAATAGAAACATTTTAAAAGTCACGACATGATAAAAGCGGCAATAGCCGCATCATGAATGTACATTTGTTTTCGAAATGTAAGGGTTGTAAAAACATATGTAAACACAGTTCTATGTAGTTAGTATTGGTTATCATTGTATCGTTTTGAAAACAGAGTTTTGAACTTAATACCAAGAACACGGTTGCAGTCACGATTTTCCTTGTTGCGTTGATTCTATAATCGGTTGATCACAGTCCAGTATACCTCTGAAACGCGGACGGGCCCTGCGTTAAACTGGTATACTGTCATTTCTTTTTATTCGCAACTTAGGGTATTAAATGATATGCACAGCAATTAGAATTGGTTTTTGATTTCAATAGAATGCGTATGGGTGATGTTTATGATAGTGCTTGAACAGTTCATCACTGAGATCGTGAATCGTATCCTGTAAGGGATTCGATCCTTTGTTGTCTTTTAAAGCAATGTCATGAACTTTGTTATCATTTTAAAGTATGCTTATGATTTCAGTATGTCTTTAGCTTGCATGAATATTAGTGAATGCTGAGTATTTGCTGAACAGGGGTTTTATGCATAGTGTCTCCATAAGGAGATTGAAATCTTGGTTTAAAGTGATACACAATGTTTTAATTTGGTAAATGAATTGAATGACAGTGTTTTAATTAGGTAGATTAACTGAGTGACCTAAGTGTTTGGGTGATAGGTGACACACCTCAATCTTCCGTAAAGAAGTCCTGTGACCTACCATCATAACCACTTAGCTAATAATCCTTTATGTCTATATATTGTAGATGCATGCCTCTAAGTATACGCATCCTGGTCGATAATAAATATAGCCTAGTCTAGCACCCTAGATAGGACACTACATTTTGGCACCGTTGTCGGGGAGGCGTACTTAAAGGATTTAAAAAGAAAAAAAAAATCAATAAACAAAAACGAGCAAAAACACAGTTAGAAATCATGTTCATTTATGCCTAGATTTAGAGACAATCAAGGTAGATTCATAAAAACCCCCCACCATCCAAAAACTAACCCATCATTATCAGGAGCAGACTCTTTAGGGAATACAACACCAGCTGAGGAAGTCGCCATACAAGTATTAGAGGAAAAACAAAATTCAGGACAAAGACTTACTCTCATCGAAAGGAAAACTTTATTAGCACATAAATCACAGAAGAAGCACTTTCCTAGATCTTCCACACAAGGAGAAAGTAGCATAGTGACCGAACAATCTTTCTTTAATATCCTCTTTAAAACAAGTGACACTGACACATAGAGACCTATTAGAATGGCTGAGGAAGGAGCTGGATCAGTACCAAATCAAGGACAGAGAGACGAAGAAGAGTCAACTTTTAAGTTTCCTATACATGAACCACAAGAAGATGATGAGATCAAAATGAAAAACATACCTCCATCCGTGCTACCAAACTTTTAAGGTATGGCTTCGGAAGATCCAGACTCATTCTTGTTCGAGTTTGACATTGTATGTCAAACATATGGCTATACAGATGATGCCCATAGGCTTAGACTCTTCCCAGCGACATTAAAGGCATCAGCCTTAAGATGGTTCATGAGGCTTGGTGAGCATGCGATAGTTGATTGGGATGGCATGAGAAGAATATTTCTAAGGAAATATCAACCTTACTGTAGATCCAAAGATTCCAAAGACGATATCTTTAGAATGAGCCAACAAGAGGATGAAACCTTAGAGGAATACTTAGAATGGTTTGTCTACAACTTACAAAAATCCAAACACCGAACTATGCCTCTTGATCTGATCCGCACAATATTCTTGAAAGGTATCCGAGAGGAATACATGGATGATCTTAACTTGATGGGCAAAGGTGACATTTCTGCCTTACCCTTTGAAGAAATCGCTGAGTTATGCGAAAAGTATTCAAGGAGAAAATCTAAAATGGGAAAAAGAACCCTGTCATCCAAAGTCACAAAATCTGCCTCAGCAAGTGTCACAAGGGCTGAAATAGGGAATCTGTTAGAAGAGTTTAAAACAGATTTGTTAAGCACCCTAGGGAACCAAATTGACACTCTAAAAGCTAAGAAGAAACAAGAAGATGAAGATCAGATAATGGCTATCTTCTGCCCAAAATGCCGGAAGAAACATGCATTAAAAGACTGCCCACTAGAAAACATCCAAGTTTGTGCTTTCTGTACTGAACATCATGATATGTTTAATTGTCCTAAAGTTAAGGTTTTGCAGAACTGTAATATGGCAGCTAATGCAGAGATGGAAAACATGTATTACATGGGCACAAAGAGACCATGGCAGCCAAGGCCAGCACCTCAAGGTATGTTTCCAAATCAAAATTTGCAATTTCCTGTAAATGATCAAATGTATGCACAGAATTCATGGAATGTACCCATGCCATGGCAGCACCAAAACCACCCACAGCAACAATGGAGACCATCTCAACAGTACTCTCAATCCTATCATACATATCCTCAATCATACCCACCATATTCACAACCATATCAACAATACCATCAGCCGTATTCATCACATTCTCAACCATATCAGCAGTATCCTCAACAAGTTGTTTATCAACCTCAACCTACTCAAAAGGCACTGCCTGCTCCTCCACCAATAAATCCACCACAATTGCAATTTCCAGCTAACTCACAACCTCCTAGACCTACTCAAATTCTTTCTCAAATTGTCCCAAATCCAAATAACAGAGCAGAGAGGCCAGCCTACAATGTAGAAGAGGGAACTTCATATCCCACACTACCCTTGCAAAATATCAACTTGAGGTCTGGTAGGGTACTCCACAAAAATTCTCCAATAACAGATAAGCAAGAAGAAAACACAGAAAATGAAAATGAAATGAAAAATCAAAGAAAACCAAACGATGATACCAAAGATAAGCAGATGCAACCATTGCATCCACCTTTTCCAGACCGATTGGTCCAAATAAAACCTCCACTGTTTATACCACAGTTTGATGTCTTAGATGAACTCAAGAATGTCTACATAAAAATTCCACTGTTGCAAGCTATAAAAGACATTCCCATATATACTAAAGCCATCAAAGGCATGTGCCTCAAGAAGCCTACTAGGAAAAGGATTGATCCTCAAACCATTCATGTTATAGGACATTTAGCTGGCCTTATGACCAATACCATCTCCATGGAAAAGTATGTTGATCCTGGCATTCCCAAAGTGACCACCATCATTAACAACATACAAATTCCAAACACTTTGATAGATCTTGGGGCCGCAATAAATGTCATGTCTCTTGAAACCATGAGAACACTCCAGCTCATAAATTTGCAACATACAACGATTGTTCTAGAACTAGCTGATAGGTCTAAAGTGATTCCTAAAGGGATTTTGGAGGACATAATTGTCTCACTGGACTCTTGGGAGTATCCAGTGGATTTCTTAGTTCTTCAACCCAAATCCAATTTAGGAGGGCACCCTATCATCCTTGGTAGACCATGGTTAGCGACTGCTGATGCATTCATAGGATGTCCATCGGCACAATCACCAGCAGTAACACACAATTTGTGGCTTGATGATAAATTCAATGATAAAGAAGAAGTACAATCTGTTTTTAGCATTGACCAAATCTATGATTTCCAAGAACAAAATAATAATGATTTGGTAGAATTGTTCCTTTCTCAACCTGATATTTCCGAAAATTTGAGAAATGACCAATATCATGCTGCAGATGTACTTTTAGCCCAAAATTTTCAGGAAACATGCACCATTCAATCTTTGCAAACCACATTTCACGATATTTTTCCAGTTCAATCCATCACCAACACACAGAGTCAGATCATAGAGATTAGTCCAGGGAAAACTCTGAACATAGGCAATCACCTAGACTCATCTCGGCAAGAGAAATTGATTCTATTGAGAAAATACCAGAAAGCATTTGCTTGGGACTACACCGATATGCATGGGATTCACCCTGACACATGCACTCACCATATTTATACAGATAGTACTATCAAACCAGTGAGGCAACCACAGAGAAGAATGAACCCCATGCTCCAGGATATTGTCATAGAAGAATTTCAAAAACTGTTGAGAGTTAATTTTATATATCCTATTTCTGACAGTCAGTGGGTATCCCCATTGGTTATAGTGCCCAAGAAAAATGGTAAGTGGTGCATTTGTGTTGATTACAGACAACTGAACAAAGCAACGCTCAAAGATTATTTCCCACTACCATTTATTGACCAAGTGTTACACACCCTAGCTGGGAAATCATCATTTTCTTTTCTTGATGGTTTCAGTGGCTACAACCAGATCAGGATAGCCTCAGAAGACCAGGACAAAACCACATTCACCTATCCTTGGGGCACTTATGCTTATAATGTTTTGCCATTTGGACTTTGCAATGCTCCAGCTACATTTCAGAGAGTTGTATTAGCTATTTTCGCTGATTTAGTTCATGATTGTGTTGAAGTTTACATGGATGATTTTTCAGTGTACGGAAATTCATTTGAACATGCATTAGAAAACCTTGAAAGAGTTTTGAAAAGATGTATTGAAGCTAATCTGTCCCTGAGCAATGAAAAGTGCTTTATGATGTTAAACGAAGGGATAGTATTAGGCCACTATATTTCTTTTCAAGGCATCAAAGTTGACCCAGCAAAGATCCAGATCATTGTTGATCTTCCAATTCCAAAGAATCAAAGAGAGGTAAGAAGTTTCCTTGGGTATGCAAGCTATTACAGAAGGTTTATTGAACATTTTAGTAAAATAGCTTTACCATTGTTTAAACTTCTAACAAAAGATGTACTTTTCAACTGGAATGAGAACTGCCAACAAGCATTCAAAGTACTCAAAAAGAAGTTATCAACCGCACCAGTTTTAAGAGGGCCTAACTGGAGCCTACCATTTCATATCTTTATAGATGCATCTAACACTGCAGTGGGTGCCTCATGTAGGAATTTACAGGGTAAGTTCCTCAGAAAGAATACCAAAAGGACACCGCTCACAACCAGATCACAGATCAATACACCAGTATTTTTGACGTGGTTAAAACCCTCAAAGAGGGAAACAGTCCACGGCCTGTCCCAACGTGGGTACTACAGGAAATTTATTAATCAAAGAATGAAAATTTACATAAGCTTCTCTCATGCACGGATTACCCGAACAATGACCCTCCATGCGCTTTAAATAGAACTCATGGACCAATCGGGTGTCAAGCCATGGATCAAGTGTCGGTAATACCGAGGAGAGAATGAACAGTCGGATCACTACATATCGTGACCGTCGGATTGTAAGTTACAAAATGTACAACGGTAAAGAAACACACTTTACCTAACTCTACACTAGACCAAGTTGAACTTAACTATATCCTATGTGTCGGAATATCCTAACATCCCCCCTTAAGAACAACTTGGGATAGGATTGAAGGATTTACAAATATGACACAATAGGAGAAGGAAGGAGGCACTAGAGCCTATCCCCCCTTAGTGACAACTTCCTGAACTCCAAGCATAAATCGAAGTTTAGTGAACTTCGCCTCTGTGAGAGCCTTTGTGAAGATGTCTGCAACCTGATCATCTGTTGGACAATATTGAACTTCAAGAACATGGTCATGAATGAGCTTTCTGATGAAGTGCATGTGTAGTTCAATGTGTTTGCTGCGCTGATGCTGGACTGGATCTTTGCATAGCTGAATGGAACTTTGATTATCACACCAAAGTGTGGTTGGATGCTGCTGCTCAAAGCCAAACTCTGATAGGATCTGACGAAGCCACAAGGCTTCCTTACTAGCTTCCACGGCACCACGATACTCTGCTTCTGCTGACGAAAGAGAAATGGCAGCCTGTTTCTTACAAGCCCATGTAATAGGTCCTGAACCAAGAGTGAAGACATAACCGACAGTAGACTTCCGATCATCAGGGTCACCAGCCCAATCAGAATCAGTGAAACCAACTAATAGAGGAGTTGCTTTGGCACTGTAATGAATCCCAAACTGTACTGTACCTCGAACATAACGAAGTATTCTTTTGGCTGCTTTCCAATGACTTTCATGGGGGTTTTACATAAAACGAGCAACAAGGCCAACAGCAAAGGAAAGGTCAGGACGAGTATGGGTTAAATACAAGAGTTTTCCTACAAGTTGACGGTATAAGGTAGCATCAACTTCAGGAGAAGTACAAGAGACTGAAAGTTTGACTCCAGACTGAAAGGGAGAAGGGGCTGGCTTATAGTCTTCCATGTGAAAATGACGAAGAATATCACAAGCATACTTGGATTGGGAAAGGAAAATACCCTCCTTGGATTGCAAGACTTGAAGACCGAGAAAATAGTGTAAGTGTCCTAAGTCTGTCATTTCAAATTTCTTTTTAAGGCTGGACTTCACATGGTTTATAAGGTTGGGATCACTACCAGTAAGAATAAGATCATCAACATAAAGAACAAGGATGATAAGAGAGTTGCCCACTTTCTTGGTGTAGACAGTATTGTCAGAATGACACCTAGAAAAGCCAGATTCTAAAAGAAAGCTATCCATTTTGGCATACCAAGCCCGAGGAGCTTGCTTGAGGCCATAAAGGGATTTCTTAAGTCGACAAACAAGGCTGGAGTCTGTTTGTATGAAGCCAATGGGTTGTTCCATATAGATTTCTTCCTGCAAGTCCCCATGCAAGAAGGCAGATTTAACATCCATCTGATGGACTTCCCATTTTAAAGAGGCAGCAAGGGAAAGAACAAGGCGGATAGAGTTCATTTTGGCAACAGGGGAGAAGGTTTCAGTGTAGTCAATGCCTTCAACCTGTGAAAAGCCCTTAGCAAAGAGACGAGCTTTATGTTTATCAACTTTCCCATCTGGTCCATACTTGGTTCTGTAAACCCATTTACATCTAACAATTTTGCGTCCCTTTGGTAGAGGAACAAGATCCCATGTATCATTTGTCATCAATGAATGATATTCTTCATTCATAGCTACTTCCCAATGTGGATGGCCTGAAGCTTCTGCAAAAGTGTCAGGATCATGATTTACTGGAGCTTGAGCCAGTAAAGAAGAGGCTCTTTCAAACTGAGAACGTGTACGTCGTTGATCTGTAGGATCACCGGCAAGATCACCTGCTGCATCCCGAGTAGCACGGACCCATCTTGGAAGTTGAGGATCCTGAGAAGGTGGGGGAGGATTATCATCCTCGCTTTCATCATCTGAAGAAGAAATGTTTTCAAAAGTAGAAGAGATAGGAAGAGGTGGCACATCCGCCGGACTAGGCTCGCAGGACGATTTATTTTCATCAAATTTTACATCTCTTCTAATGATAACATTTTTGGACTTAAATGGAATAAGTCTATAACCTTTTACATCTTCAGAATATCCAACAAAAGTACATTTCTCACTCTTAGGTTCTAAAGCTTTATGCTTTTCATCTGGAATATGGGCCCATGCTTCACTTCCAAACACACGAAAGTGACTTACATCTGGTTTAATGGAACTCCAAGCTTCTTCTGGAGTGATATTCTCTAGAACCTTAGTAGGAGTGCGATTGATTATATAATTTGCACAATTAATTGCTTCGGCCCAAAAACTAAGACTGAGTCCTTTAGATTGCAGCATACAATTAGCCATTTCCTTTAAGGTGCGATTTTTCCTTTCAGCTACACCATTTTGTTGTGGAGTGTATGGAACAGTATGTTGCATTTGAATTCCATTTTCGGTGCAAAAGTTGATGAATGTGTTTTTAACATATTCTCCACCATTATCAGTTCTTAGCTTAAGAATTTGATGTCCAGATTGTTTTTCAACAAAGGCTTTGAAGGCCAAAAATGTGTTAAATACTTCGCTCTTGAGTTTTAAGAAGTATACCCAAGTGCGTCTGGAGAAATCATCAATGAAAGTTAAGAAGTACTTGCAGCCAGAGAATGAAGCAACAGGAAGAGGACCACATAAATCACTGTGCACAAGCTGTAAAGGGGCTGAGGCGTGCCAAGAGGCACGTTTGTCAAAACTGTCCCGATGATGTTTTCCGAGTACACATCCGGAACAAACACCATCTCTGCAAGATACCATAGGAAGACCTGTCACCATATTTTCTTTACATAGATGCTGAAGGGAGCGATAGTTTAAGTGACCAAATCGCTCATGCCAAAGTTTGCTCACTTCATCATTATGAGCAACAAATACTGAGGGAAGATTTGATGACCCAAAGTTGTGAAACTTATACAACCTTGTGGAATCATCAGCAAGACCAGTAGCTAGAATCTGTTTAGGATCTTTTAGATCCTTGATTACAACATCATGAGGTGAAAATTCAACAATTTTACCTTCACCTGAATGAGTTATCTGATAGACAGATAGAAGGTTGCAGGATAAGGTTGGAACACATAATACATCATTAAACTGACCATTGTCTAAATGAACAGTTCCAGTCCCTACAACATTAAGAGATTTATCATCACCAACATATATATTTTTGGTGTTACAATCATTTAAAGAAGAAAACATGGCTTGGTTTTTGGCCATGTGATAAGAGGCTCCAGAATCAATGAGCCACTCATGAGAATGAGAAGAAGAAGAAGATACATTTAATGCATAACCAGACTGAGATGATTGACAACGACATGCAGAAAGTGCCATTCCGGAAGTTGAAGTTGAAGTAGGCTCCACATGGATGTTATGTTTCTTCATTGCGGCTTCCAAGGCTTCCATCTTCTTAAAGCATTTAGATTCTAAGTGGCCATCTCGATTACAAAAGTTACAATGTCTATCAGTCTTCTTCCATTTGTTTTTATTGGTCTTATCATTTTGCTGAAATGATCTTTCATTTTGAGGCTGAGTTGGTTTAGGACCATTCTTTTGAGGATATGACTTCTTAGGATTCTTTGAATTTGGTTGCTGCTGGGCGGCTAACGCTTTCGTGGAAAAGTTTCCAAGATTAAGAAGACCAAGGTGTAAGAGTTTTTCTTGTTCTCTTATTAAGGAATCACAAAAGGAGTCAAAGGAAGGGGCCTTGTAGTCTTTTCCTTGACAAATGAAAGCTTCTCTTGTAGAATGGAAAGTGGAAACAAATACAGAGTAGGCTGGTCCCAACTTAGTAAGGATGGAATAAATAAGGTTACCATCTTCTTTCTTAACTTTAACACCTTCCAAGAGATATCTAAGGGTCTTGAATTTGGACAAGAAATCTTCAATGCAAGAAAAATTATTAGGATCCAAAGTAAGCAACTCATTTTCAAGTTGATGGGCTCTAATTTCATTTTTAATCCCAAAAACTTTAGCGAGTTTTTCTAATGCTTCATGAGGAGTCTCAAGTTCTGCAATGTGGAATCTAAGATCAGGAGAAATAGACATCCCTATCAAACCACGTGCTTGATCTTGTCTATTTTCCCATTTTGCAGCCTTGTCTTCATCTTTTGGTTTCTTCTCTTGGTCTGTGGCTATTTTGAAGAGACCTTTACTTCTAAGTAAATCTTCCATGTAGGCTACCCATTGGAAGTAGTTAGTGCTGTCAAGAATGACTTGGCATGGACTTTCCATTTTTTAAAAAACTGAAGCTGAAGATGCTGAAAGTAAGTGTTCCAATGGATAGATCTCGAAAAAATAGGCAGTTTTAAAAAAAACGGCTCTGAAAAAGGCTTCCGGATGAAGAAGTTATGGCTTTTTGAAAAAAAATTGTTGACGTTGCCGGCAAAGTGCGCGAATGTGCGGGAATGAAAAAATCCGCCCCCACAAAATGGAGACTTGAACCCAAGACCTCTACTCTCTTAAAATAGCTTTGAACCAATTGATCTATACAAAAAATTTGTGTGAGAGAGAGAGAGAGAGAGAGGGGGGGGGGCCTTGGTTTGCGTGCTTGCCTTGAGAAAGCTCTTTTTTCCCTACAAAACACAAAACACAAAACCCAACACGAATATGCAAAGAAAAAAGAACCTTGCGGCTCGAAGTTAGCTTTAGCCAAAAAACTAGAAATTTTTAAAAAATCTCAAAGTTAGCTTTAGCCGAAAAACTAAATATTTTTCTCAATGTTTCTGATTTTCCGAGATCACACTAAGGTGTAGGGAAAAGAGCATATGCATGAGAAAAATCCTTCCTTTCTGTTTTTGATTTGCCCAGATCGCACAGAGTCGCAAGGTAAAGAGCATACGCAGAAATGAAAGGTATAGATCCGGTTAAAAAAAAAGGCTAAATAAACCGAAACCGAAATAAGCAGAGAGAAAATAACAGTAAACTGCAAAAAAACACTGTATACCTCCCGATCTGAAAAATGACGCAGCTAGGGCTACCGGAAACCTTTTCGCGTGAAATGAAAGGGGTTCCCCACTGGAACAGATGCTCTGAACGCAACAGAGCAGTCCTCTCAGCCCGAAAGCAGTCAGAAACAGCAGATCTAGGAAACGACAGCCGCATGCAGTTCTACCGGCTTCAAATTTGGATCACCAACGGACGCGGCCCTCAAATAGCTCTGATACCATGTAAGAATTTACAGGGTAAGTTCCTCAGAAAGAATACCAAAAGGACACCGCTCACAACCAGATCACAGATCAATACACCAGTATTTTTGACGTGGTTAAAACCCTCAAAGAGGGAAACAGTCCACGGCCTGTCCCAACGTGGGTACTACAGGCAATTTATTAATCAAAGAATGAAAATTTACATAAGCTTCTCTCATGCACGGATTACCCGAACAATGACCCTCCATGCGCTTTAAATAGAACTCATGGACCAATCGGGTGTCAAGCCACGGATCAAGTGTCGGTAATACCGAGGAGAGAATGAACCGTCGGATCACTACATATCGTGACCGTCGGATTGTAAGTTACAAAATGTACAACGGTAAAGAAACACACTTTACCTAACTCTACAC
Organism: Pinus tabuliformis; assembly: GCA_031772625.1. Lineage (NCBI taxonomy): Eukaryota > Viridiplantae > Streptophyta > Pinopsida > Pinales > Pinaceae > Pinus > Pinus tabuliformis. The sequence continues at coordinate 222,782,526 of CM062814.1, read as the reverse complement.
TAGACCAAGTTGAACTTAACTATATCCTATGTGTCGGAATATCCTAACACCTCATTAAGCCAAAAAGAGGAATCTTTTAATTATGCCATTTATTTCATTAGCAAAAATCTAACACCTGCAGAGTCAAACTACACAGTCACAGAAAAGGAAACACTTGCCATCATATATATGTGAATAAATTCCGACATTATATAACTGGTTATGAAGTCTTTGTACATACTGATCATTCTGCCATTAGACATTTAATGAATAAACCAATAACTAGTGGCAGAGTTACCAGATGGTTATTATTGTTACAGGAATTTAACATCACAGTGTTAGATAGACCAGGTAAAGAGAATCAGGTGGCAGATTTTCTTTCTAGACTGCAAAATCCAGGTGAGGTTGTTTCGGTTGAAGATTCTTTTCCAGATGAAAATTTATTTGCAATTTCCATAGTAAATCCTTGGTATGCTGATTTGGCCAATTATTTGTCTACAGGAAGGACACCTCCACACTTTACTGCAAAGGAAAAGAAGAGACTAGTCAAACAAAGTGCTAGATATTCATGGCTTAATGGCGATTTATTTTACACTGGTTATCATATGATTATTAGAAGATGTGTAAGAAATGATGAGATCATTGATATTTTAAAATCTTGCCATGATGAACCGTGTGGTGGGCATTTTGCAGCTAAGCGGACAGCATTCAAAGTTCTTACTCTTGGATACTACTGGCCATCCATTTTCAAGGATGCCAAGAAGTATGTGAAGAGTTGTGACAGCTGCCAAAGAATGGGCAGGCCAACAGCTACAGACGAGATTCCCCTTCAGCCCCAAGTTCACCTAGAGCCATTTGAAAAATGGGCTCTAGACTTTATAGGACCCATTAACCCAACCTCCAATGGTAAGAAGTACATCTTAGTATGTACTGATTACGTCACAAAGTGGGCTGAAGCAAAAGCACTGGTTAGAGCCACCGAACACACAGTGGTAAATTTCCTTTTTGAAGAGATTTTTGTAAGGTATGGAGTACCAAGGGAGATAGTGACTGATCAAGGTACTCAATTCACCTCAAAGTTAGTGAAGGACATCACAGAAAAATACCAAATCAAGCATAGGAGAAGCACGCCTTACCATTCACAGGCCAATGGGCAGGTGGAATCCACAAACAAAACTTTGGAAGGGATCATTACTAAAACTGTGGCAATGAACAGGAAGAATTGGGAAGAGAAGCTGAAAGATGCACTCTGGGCTTACAGAATTACGTGGAAGGATACTACAAGATTTACACCATATCAGTTGGTGTATGGCAAAGAGGTAATGCTTCCTATTGAGTTTCAAATACATACTTTTAAACTGGCTGCAGATTTGCAAATTGACTTGGACCAAGCACAACAAGAAAGAATTCAGTAGTTGAACCAGCTAGATGAAATGAGGCAGCAAGCAGAGGAAACCACAATCCTCATGCAAAAACAAAGGAAGCAGTGGCATGATGCACATATCAAGAAGAAGCAGTTCAAGGAAGGTGACTGGGCTTTACTTTTTGACTCTAAATTCAGAGATCATAAAGCCAAGTTTACCACCCATTGGATGGGCCCATACCAAATTATTCAAGCTTACGACAATGGTTCAGTCAAGCTCAAAACTATTGATGGAGAAGGTCATTCCTTTACTGTCAATGGTCATCGCCTGAAACTATACACTAAGCCCATCAGCAAGCAATATTTTCTCCAAACAGTATCTCAACAAAGAGAGGTTGAGATACTGCAGCCTTCAGCTGCAGTATCCCTGCCTTAGTTCATTTCCTTTCAATTTAGAAATTCAAAAAGAAATTAAAAAAAAAAAAAAAAAAAAAAAAAATCTAAAAAATATAAATAAATAAATAAATATATATATATATATATATATATATATATATATATATAATAACACTGGGTTAGATGTGAAAACCAGACTCTGGCACACTCTAACCCCGAATTCTTACTTGAAAACCAATTCGTTGGCGGGTAAGAATTCCTTTGTTCACTGTTTCATTTATCAACTGAATAATGACTTGAGGACAAGTCAAAACTTTAGTGGGGGAGAGAAGCATCAGCATTTTGTTCTTTTATCTCTCCATTGTAAATTCTTAAAGATTTCTTATCTCATCTCCTCACTGTAAATTTCCAAAGCAGTTTGTTTCAGCATTCCAGATTTCAATAAAGAAGTTATTTTGTCATTGTTTTATCTCAGAGGGACCTGGTTATAAACATTATGCAGGGGGACTTGTTCTGTCCAGAAGACCATGCTACCAACACCAGCAGTAATGGGACCTGTTTAAGACACATAAAAGGGACCTGTTAAGAGACTGTTACTTTAGGATTACTTCAACAAAGCTTCATCAAGTTTCTACAAGGATCCACAGGTTGTTGGGCACCAAGACTCCATCAAATACCCAAGATCAAGGAACCTGTATACATATAATTCTTTCTCCGGATTTCAAAGGAGTTGCATGAACATCTTCAAGATCTCAGAGGGACCTGTTGCATTCGAATCTATCTCAGGGGACCTGTTATGAACAGCAAAGAATAGTCAAAAGAGACTAGTCCTACTCAGCATGCCAATGCAACAACAACCAACAAAAGTCCATACCAACATCTTCCATTTGGCCGAGTACTAATAGAAGCAGGACACGTGGTGAATTGTTTTTTAAAAAGAAAAGAAAGAAACAAATGTTAAGCAGGCTTATTCATTGTATCCCACACGGCCGAATTATGATTCCACCACCCGACGTAGCCAAATGATTCAGAGGACTCCCTGAAATCATACCCCAGTATTGCATATACGCTTCCAACGCTCCTATGATGGCATCTATACAAGCGTAAGGATTGAAAGCAGTGAGTGCCACAAGAGGGAAATATAGCCATTCGGGTTCGACTTCCACCAAAATCACAAGATAGTCAACCGAGCATCATACTGGATATTAAGGGAGCGACACCACCAGGTAACAAATTGAAACTTCTTTGTTGGAATTGCAAAACATAAACAGAGAAGAGTTAGAGCACGACCCTCTACCAAAATGACCAATAGGGTCAAGCCGAGCATGTTCGACAGTTCTCAGTATCATGAAGATTGCATTTCAATTCTCAAAGAGATACAGTGGCTGCCCTTTTTAGAGAAATTTCATGGAAGTAATGAAGAGGTTACCAAACAATTCGCTTTCACATTCAATGGAGAGAAAGCCCTGATAGGTAATTTCTCATTCAGAGTTTCGGAAGACACCATAGCCCAGTCAATAGGGATCAGCCCAGAAGGGGAGAAGTACTTTAAGACAAAGCAATTTAAAGAGAAGTCATGGACTCAATTTATGTCTAGATCCAGAGTCTCATCAGTTAATTGGAAGAAAGGCGTCCCAAGGAGTTGGTTGATGCATCCTTGGGACGAGATGGTCTATATCCTCCAAAAATGCGTAACTTGTGAAGGCCGTTACAGTATTGTCTATCTATACCATATTAAACTACTGCTACACTTGAAAAGGCAGTGTGTTATCAGTCTACCATATTTCCTATTGCAAAGCCTAACCAAGATGTCAAAGACCATCCAAAAGCAGAAGGGAAATGAAGACAAGAGCTTATATCACTTTGGGTTAATTAAAATTCTTATTGAGCATGAATTGCAGAGGAGAGGGAAAACGTGAAAGGAGTTCTTAGCTGCTAACCAAATTAAAGATGAAGAAGACAAAGAAGAACTGCAGGAGAACTCAGGATTCATGAAGGATATCGATGAAGAGATCCTAGTATCCAAAGCAAGCAAGGTACCTCCACCTGTGAGCAGCATAAGGACTAGGAAAATGAGAAAAGAGGATGCTCAGAAGGCAGAGCAAGATAAAATTTTCACCACCTATTCAAGAAGAACAAGGAGATCATCAAAAGCCCAGTTACAAGAAGACCGGCTTGAATCCAATGCACCTATACCGATGGATATTGAGAGTAGTGCCCACTCACAACCAGGACCAGGAGTTGATATAGAGGTTGAAAGCAATAACAGGCAAGAAAAAGGTTCACCACCTCCCATTAAGAAATAGAAGAAACTGGAGAAACAAATTGAGAAATTAAAGGAAGAACTCATGGAGGCTAATATGCTAGAAAATGTTATCAAGAAAGAAAATGAAATGCTCCGAGCGCAGAGTAAAGAGACTCAACAGAAGAATGAAAAGTTAAGGGAGCGAATCAATGAACTTGAGGCTGAGCAAACGGATATTTGTAAATGGGCCACTAAGTGGTACAACCAGAAGAAGACCCTCAAAGAAAAATACAAAAGATTAAAGCAGGAGCTCCATGGTCAGAAAGATGCCCAGGTGAAAAAGAATGTGGATACATTGCTAAAGGCAGCAGAGGTACAGGCAGGGACAGAGTTCAAGGGAAGCACTTCGGGGTTAGCATGAGGACATGCTAATTCATTAAGTCGGGGAGAGATGTTGGTACCATCCCATGACCTCCTTTTTCCTCCTAAAACATATCATTTGCCTACCTCTTTCCATCATACATCTCTTAGATCCCTTGAAATTGATTAGTTAATAGTACTATAGTTATTAAAATGCATTAAAATTGATTTAGGAGTTTTATGTTAAAGAATTAGGAATTTTTGGTAAAATGACTACAGGAAGTTACAACATCCTGTAATTGGTTTATTGTTTGACATGTGGCATGACAGCTAGGCTAGAGCGAAGGGTAGGGATGAAAAGTAGAATGTCCAAGCATGGACGAATACCTATCCTACAGCAGAACCGACCCTCCTACATGCGCGGTCAACGATGGTCAAAGTATAGCATGTTGGCGACAAAGGCAGCAACAGCATAGCATTCTAAATTGATTTAGTTTTGTTCCTTTTTGAAATCAGTTTAGAATAGAAACATTTTAAAAGTCACGACATGATAAAAGCGGCAACAGCCGCATCATGAATGTACATTCGTTTTCGAAATGTAAGGGTTGTAAAAACATATGTAAACACAGTTCTGTGTAGTTAGTATTGGTTATCATTGTATTGTTTTGAAAACAGAGTTTTGAACTTAATACCAAGAACATGGTTGCAGTCACGATTTTCCTTGTTGCGTTGATTCTATAATCGGTTGATCACAGTCCAGTATACCTTTGAAATGCGGACGGGCCCTGCGTTAAACTGGTATACTGTCATTTCTTTTTATTCGCAACTTAGGGTATTAAATGATATGCACAGCAATTAGAATTGGTTTTTGATTCCAATAGAATGCGTATGGGTGATGTTTATGATAGTGCTTGAACAGTTCATCACTGAGATCGTGAATCGTATCCTGTAAGGGATTCGATCCTTTGTTGTCTTTAAAAGCAATGTCATGAACTCTGTTATCATTTTAAAGTATGCTTATGATTTCAGTATGTCTTTAGCTTGCATGAATATTAGTGAATGCTGAGTATTTGCTGAACAGGGGTTTTATGCATAGTGTCTTCGTAAGGAGATTGAAATCTTGGTTTAAAGTGATACACAGTGTTTTAATTTGGTAAATGAATTGAATGACAGTGTTTTAATTAGGTAGATTAACTGAGTGACCTAAGTGTTTGGGTGATAGGTGACACACCTCAATCTTCCGTAAAGAAGTCTTGTGACCTACCATCATAACCACTTAGCTAATAATCCTTTATGTCTATATACTGTAGACACATGCCTCTAAGTCTACGCATCCTGGTCGATAATAAATATAGCCTAGTCTAGCACCCTAGATAGGACACTACAAGAGGCATGTAGCCACCACATCTCTTCTTAGTGATAAGCTACCATCGCCCTAGCTGGTTTATTTCCATTTCTATTTTAAATAAAATTTTCTTTGTGGTTTTGTTTATTGGGCATTCTCCTATTTTTCTTCTGGCAATGCAAGTTTTCAGATCTTGGGGGTCTTTCCTCCCAAGATCCATTTCAATCTTTTAGATCTTGGGGGCCTCCTCCCAAGATCCGGATTAGATATCTTGACATTTTTGTATAAATACCCCCCCAGACGAAGTATTTTGGGTTGGTTGATTGGGAATCATTCTCAGAATTTGCTCTAATTCTGAAGTTTTTTTGGGAATAAAAGGTTGTTGGAACCATTTTTTGCCTGGCTTACTGAATGAGGAATTGTCGCTAAGGACCTTGCTACACAATTCTTGAATCATCTCATGGATCAATAAGTCCCTTCTAACCTATGTTTTACAGTTTCTGTGTTTAATATATCATCTATGTTTCATAATCTAAATAATAGAGAAAAAGAATAACTCAGAACTTGCTTGATTTCACTCTGTGTTCAGTCTTTGTTATTATTAATGTTTTCTTCAAAATTAGCATAAACAGTGAATTCTTGATTGCTCTTGTTTCCCCTGATTCTTTCACCTTGAATATTTGCTAAGGAATTCTTAACTTCTCCTTAACAATAGTCAGCCATTTTCCCCCTGTCAACATGATGAAGGATTCTTAATTTCCCTTCACCCATTGACTCCATTCCACCTGATTCCAGCTTACGAATTGTTCCATGTTTGATTACCTTGCTCTGTAATACCATCCTTGGTGGAAAAACCAAATCCAAAAAGCTATCCTCCTTTGACTCCATCATGCCCAATGGACTGAAACTCTTCATTTTTACCTCACTGTTCTATTGAAACTCCATTCCTCCAACCAAACTCTAAACAAAACCCTTGCACTTCATAACTAGCCTAATATACCTCAAACATAGCTAAATCATAAAGAGAGAGCCCTCTCTGGATGCAGATTGGCTAGAATCTGTATCTAAAAGATTGGTCTGTGGTTAACTCGGTCGTATTCCCTTTCCCTTTCTTACAACTTTAGGGAACATCCTGAGTGATAACAGATTCAAGGAGAGCTCTTTTACACATGACCTGACCTTATTATCCATTGATGTGTAAGAGAATAGGATGTGTTTGAAATTTTAAAAGTCACCCATGGTGAACCTTGTCGAGTCCATTACACAAACAAAAGGATAACATATAAAATTCTTTGTGTTGGCTTCTTTTGGCCTTCCTTGTTTAAGGATGTCAAACAATATGTTAAGCATTGTTATAGTTGTCAATGGATGGGCCAGCCTGGTCAAGCCGAAGAGATGCCTTTATGCCTGCAAGTCATGTTAGAGCCCTTTAAAAAATGGGTCACTAACTTTGTGGGACCTATAGCCCCAACATATTTAAATAAAAAACATATCTTGGTTTGTACAGATTTCGTGACAAAATGGGTAGAATCTAGGGCTATTTCTTATGCCACTGAAAAAGTTGTTGTTGATTTCTTATTTACTGAATTTTTTACTCGATTTGGTGTACCACAAGGAATTGTTACTAACAACGGAGCATGATTTGTTTCTAATATGGTGAAAATAATTGTAGATCAATACAATATTCGACACAAGAAATATACACCGTAACACTCGTAAGTAAATGGCCCAGTAGAGTCCACAAATAAGGTGATTGAGTCCATCCTTACAAAAACAATAAATATCCATAAAAAGGATTGGGCAAGCAGCTTACCGGAAGCATTGTGGGCATATAGAACTATTTGGAGGAACAGTACAAGCCACACACCTTATGAGCTGGTATATGGGAAACATGTATTGTTGCCAATTGAATTCCCATATTAAAACTTTCAGGACTACAATTCAGTTGGGATTAGACCTCTTGGAGGCACAACAACAACGCCTTTTCTAGTTAAGTGAATTGGATGAAATGGGAAAGGATATTGACCAACAAATTGTTTTGATTCAACAACAACGATGTAAATTGCATGATAAGTTAATCAAGAAAAATTATTTCCAGCCGGGCAAATGGGTGCTTCTCTATGGTTCAAAGTTTAATAATTTTAAAGGGAAGCTCCATACACGTTGGATGGGACCTTATGAGGTGGCTCGAGTATTTGACAATGGGGTAGTTAAGATAAAGACCACTGATGAATAGCGTACTATCTGCTTGGTGAATGATCATAGGCTTAAAGTGTATCTTCAACCCAACACCAAGGAAGACTTTACGCAACAAGTTCAACAACGATCAGATATAAAATTGGTAGGAAGGGGAGAATACCAGCCTAATATGAGTATCTTTTGAATGTCTTTTACTGGAATAATAAAACAACAAAAGAAAAAAAAAACGGAAAATTAAAGTAAAAAAAAGAGAGAAAAAAAGGAAAAAATAATAAAGATGAATGACTGTGAAAACTAGCTCGTTGGCGCAGTTATGTAGGAGGTTGCCTGAAAACCAGGTGACTGGTAGGTAGGCTTCCATTTTTTAATAAAATGGGAACATTGACTAAATTGATAAACATGTTTTTCCCATCCTTGAGAAGAAGCAGGACTCTGCAGGTATTTCTGGTGGCAATAAGAGTCAATTGGCAGAAGCTTTCCCTTACTAAAGTTCAGGGTAGACAACTTGTCAAATTTGTATGTGGTTAGCATGGATAGTTCCCACTGTAGTTAATCTTCTAAAGGAAAGCAACATCAAAAAATTCAGAGGTATGATAGCTGGAAATGAAATAACTTTGCTTCACTATGTTTCCTACTTCTCTCTTTCCCACTCTACCTTGAAAATTAACCCCTATCCCATTTCTGTCTTCCCCTATGAATTCCTTGCATTTATACTTCCCATTCTTTATTCTCCCTATCCCTATTCTATTTTCCCCCCTCTTTAGGGAAAATTTTATTATTTTTTCCCCTTTCTCTTCCTAAAATTGATACCCTCCCATTCTAAAAATTGTTCCTATTTCCTATTCTTTGTTCCCCCTTGATTTCAAAGTTAACAAGATCTACCCTTTTTTAAAGACACTCGACACACACAAGAAAAATCTTGGGCAAAACCTGGCACTAAACTGTTGGAAATAATACTGAGAGGGGGGGTGAATCAGTATTATCAGATCAGATAAAACTTTTCAATTTCATACTCAGAAACATATACGCGACTTCAGTTAAATGAACCAGCGTGTACACGCGACTGTGTCTAATGCAACTAGCGTATATCCAGAGATCTTATGATTCAGTTAATCTTATCTTCAGTAAATGCATCAGAACATTATTAAGCATATTAACAGTAAACAGGTGCATTATAACAGAACAGATCATCACACAAATGCCACACATATGAACACCATGATATAAGGTGGAAACCCAATGTGGGTGAAAACCACCTGCTGCAATTTGTCTCTTTCTTCTTTAATGAGAACTTCTTTTACAATGTACTGGTGCAGTCCTTTACCAGCACGCAGGCTACAACCTGCAGAGGGCTACAACCCTCTTAGCTCTTGTACTAGCCGATCCATTTACTAGTACGTAGGTACCAACCCTACAGAAGGCTACAACCTTCACTCGTTTTCCAGCTGCTCCTGGAAGGGAGCTACAACCCCCTTGGCTCTTGTACTGGCTGATATGTTTACCAGTACGTAGGTGCCGGCCTACGATCTTCCCGGGACCACGTTTCATACATTTTCATACTGGATCCATAAGACAATCATCATTGTAGTACAACCTGCATCATCAATCACTGAAACACCCAATTCTGAATCACTGTAACCCTGTCAACAACAACCAGACAATCATAGCAACAACCAGATCCAGCTCCATATTCAAATATCATACTTCACATTGTATACGCTACTTGGATGACCCCAACCTGCGTGTATACGCTCTTTTACCAAAACCAACTCGCGTACAGATCTATAAATTCAACCTTAAAACTCTGGAGGTATATCAGACATCAAAACATACCCAGATCATAATAATAAACATGCGTCAGTAGATCTAGTCTATCCAGAGTCAAACCATATGAAGATAATCATTCCAAGCCTTGAGATCTCGTTCCATCATTCATCATCCTCCTCATGGGTGAAACCTTGGTTCAGATCACCAACCCATAACCAGCACTTGGATCACACACTTTCTCAGATCTTCATCACTCACACTTGCCCACTCTCTTGCTCTCTTTGGCCTAGTGATCTTCTCCTTATATAGCCTTAGGCCTTGCTCAATACCAAGAGCCAAAACCATAGTAACACAATACCATCAACCTCAAAACTAGGGATCAACACGTCCGTCGAGACGCCATGGTCCAAAACCATAGGCACAACTTCCAAGGACTAACTGCCACTGACCAAAGGTACGTTTTCACATGTACGCGCTTTTACTGAAGCCAACCTGCGTGTACACGCTGATTCTCCTTGCTGAAACTGCGTATATCTCTTTCTTGTCCTGCTGTACTGAGATCTGTCCACTAGTTAAGTTGTCATCACCTGTACCAGTCTCTGAGTGAGTTGCCATCAAGGACAACACTTGAATCATAATGCCAACAATCTCCCCCTTTGGACTTGATGGCAACCATCACACCAAGTCACTCTCCCCCTTTGACATCAAGGGCAAAGGGTGGACCAAGATATTCTCTTCCTTGGTATACCTTCTGCTGACCATACTGCTGTCCATACTCCCCCTGAGTACATGCTGAAATCTCCAAATGTGCTCCCCCTTTGTGTATGCCAAAGTGTACCAATCTATCCATCCTGCTCTTGCTGAATTGTGCTGTTCATGCTCCCCTTGACTGTAGGCAAGATCTGCAAAAGATGTTCTTCAAGAAGAACAAAGACTTATACATCATAGAAGACCTTCCTATCACCAAAAGACTCAACATACATTCATCGCCCAACCTAGTGGGGATATCCCAATATTGACTCATCCACCTAACCATGTGAAGATACATGATAATACATGAACATTTCATCATTCATCCCAGGCATAGTGGGGAAACCAACATAGGCCGTTACATGACCTTGACATCATAAAAGAGATACATGACATAGTGATGAAATATCTAGACCAAGACTTATGAAAGCCACCAACAGCATCATGATCTGTACCATAAGCATCAGCCTGCAATACCATTCCTAAACAGTAAGATGTATCATTTAGCTTCATAGACTTTATCAACACCTTCTAACCATAATGCCAACAATGCATTATTCGAAGAATATTCTCCCCCTGAGTGTAAGCCAACCATGTCTGAACCATTTCCTGAGTCTGTTTTGCTCCCCCTGAGCCTGAGCCAACCATGACTGAACCTGGGTCTGTTCTGTTGCCCTTTCTCCATATACGCGACTTTGCAGCCTGTAACTCGCGTATATACGCGACTTGTCTTCATGAAACTTGCGTATGCGAATCAGAACACTGAAGTTCTATACCTTCAGCTCCCCCTGAGTCTGTTATGTCTGTGCTGTGCTGAGTACCCTGTGCTGTGCCACATCTTTCTGACTGAACTTCCTTCTTCTTCCATATCTTCACGCATGTTGATGATTTCTTCTTATCATGAGCTTTGTTCCTGCAATCTCTTGCTTTATGTCCAAACTTGTTACATGCATAGCATCTTACATGTTTCATATTCCTCTTGTAGCAATCAGCAGCTTTGTGGCCAAACATATTGCAAGAAAAGCAATATCCATTAAAGTATCTTGAATGTGATGATCTTTCTGCATGATGGTCTTGAAACCGTCTTCTTCTACATATGGCTGCAACATGTCCAAGATTATGACATACATAACATTCAACATTATTCAGTGGAGGAAATAATCGTCTATCACGTCCATAGTTAGGAGTAGAGAATCTTCCTTGAGGAATTTCTTTCCTTGGTTGTTCCTTTTTGGGCATTTCAGATTTCTCATTAGAGTTTCTTGCCTCACCTTGTGAACTAGATTCACCTTCAATATATTCATGAAAACCAAGACCAGTCTTGATAGCAGGAGATCTTTGACTACTAAGAATATTATCCAAGACTTTAGAGCTATCTTGAAATCGTAAAAGCTTATCCTTTTCTTCTAATTTGCTTTTCAAGATATTTACCTCAACTTGATGTTGTTCTTCTTTTTCAAGACATTGCTTCTTCAAGGTCTCTTCAACTTTCCTTCCTTCATCCAACTGATGCCTTAGTTTGAGGATCTCGTTTTCTTGCTCTTTATTCAGTGCTAGCAGCATTTCTCGAACTCTGAAAGCACATTCCAACTGTTCTTCTAATCTAATGATTTCTTCTTTGAGGGCATTCTCCCTTTTGCTAGGTAGATCTTGTTGATCTATGATTTGATCTGATGCTTCATTTGCTTGTCCATCTTCAATCTGAGGTGCTTCAGGATCTGAATACTTGCTTCCACACAACGATAGGTTGTCATTGTTCTTTTGAGCTGTCTTCTTCTTCTGACGTGCTTTCTTCCCCATTGTTCTACGAATCTCCTTCAAGCGATCAAGCTTCTCTGAAGGACCTGCTCTGATACCAATTGTTGGAAATAATACTGAGAGGGGGGGTGAATCAGTATTATCAGATCAGATAAAACTTTTCAATTTCATACTCAGAAACATATACGCGACTTCAGTTAAATGAACCAGCGTGTACACGCGACTGTGTCTAATGCAACTAGCGTATATCCAGAGATCTTATGATTCAGTTAATCTTATCTTCAGTAAATGCATCAGAACATTATTAAGCATATTAACAGTAAACAGGTGCAGTATAACAGAACAGATCATCACACAAATGCCACACATATGAACACCATGATATAAGGTGGAAACCCAATGTGGGTGAAAACCACCTGCTGCAATTTGTCTCTTTCTTCTTTAATGAGAACTTCTTTTACAATGTACTGGTGCAGTCCTTTACCAGCACGCAGGCTACAACCTGCAGAGGGCTACAACCCTCTTAGCTCTTGTACTAGCCGATCCATTTACTAATACGTAGGTACCAACCCTACAGAAGGCTACAACCTTCACTCGTTTTCCAGCTGCTCCTGGAAGGGAGCTACAACCCCCTTGGCTCTTGTACTGGCTGATATGTTTACCAGTACATAGGTGCCAGCCTACGATCTTCCCGGGACCACGTTTCATACATTTTCATACTGGATCCATAAGACAATCATCATTGTAGTACAACCTGCATCATCAATCACTGAAACACCCAATTCTGAATCACTGTAACCCTGTCAACAACAACCAGACAATCATAGCAACAACCAGATCCAGCTCCATATTCAAATATCATACTTCACATTGTATACGCTACTTGGATGACCCCAACCTGCGTGTATACGCTCTTTTACCAAAACCAACTCGCGTACAGATCTATAAATTCAACCTTAAAACTCTGGAGGTATATCAGACATCAAAACATACCCAGATCATAATAATAAACATGCGTCAGTAGATCTAGTCTATCCAGAGTCAAACCATATGAAGATAATCATTCCAAGCCTTGAGATCTCGTTCCATCATTCATCATCCTCCTCATGGGTGAAACCTTGGTTCAGATCACCAACCCATAACCAGCACTTGGATCACACACTTTCTCAGATCTTCATCACTCACACTTGCCCACTCTCTTGCTCTCTTTGGCCTAGTGATCTTCTCCTTATATAGCCTTAGGCCTTGCTCAATACCAAGAGCCAAAACCATAGTAACACAATACCATCAACCTCAAAACTAGGGATCAACACGTCCGTCGAGACGCCATGGTCCAAAACCATAGGCACAACTTCCAAGGACTAACTGCCACTGACCAAAGGTACGTTTTCACATGTACGCGCTTTTACTGAAGCCAACCTGCGTGTACACGCTGATTCTCCTTGCTGAAACTGCGTATATCTCTTTCTTGTCCTGCTGTACTGAGATCTGTCCACTAGTTAAGTTGTCATCACCTGTACCAGTCTCTGAGTGAGTTGCCATCAAGGACAACACTTGAATCATAATGCCAACAATCTCCCCCTTTGGACTTGATGGCAACCATCACACCAAGTCACTCTCCCCCTTTGACATCAAGGGCAAAGGGTGGACCAAGATATTCTCTTCCTTGGTATACCTTCTGCTGACCATACTGCTGTCCATACTCCCCCTGAGTACATGCTGAAATCTCCAAATGTGCTCCCCCTTTGTGTATGCCAAAGTGTACCAATCTATCCATCCTGCTCTTGCTGAATTGTGCTGTTCATGCTCCCCTTGACTGTAGGCAAGATCTGCAAAAGATGTTCTTCAAGAAGAACAAAGACTTATACATCATAGAAGACCTTCCTATCACCAAAAGACTCAACATACATTCATCACCCAACCTAGTGGGGATATCCCAATATTGACTCATCCACCTAACCATGTGAAGATACATGATAATACATGAACATTTCATCATTCATCCCAGGCATAGTGGGGAAACCAACATAGGCCGTTACATGACCTTGACATCATAAAAGAGATACATGACATAGTGATGAAATATCTAGACCAAGACTTATGAAAGCCACCAACAGCATCATGATCTGTACCATAAGCATCAGCCTGCAATACCATTCCTAAACAGTAAGATGTATCATTTAGCTTCATAGACTTTATCAACACCTTCTAACCATAATGCCAACAATGCATTATTCGAAGAATATTCTCCCCCTGAGTGTAAGCCAACCATGTCTGAACCATTTCCTGAGTCTGTTTTGCTCCCCCTGAGCCTGAGCCAACCATGACTGAACCTGGGTCTGTTCTGTTGCCCTTTCTCCATATACGCGACTTTGCAGCCTGTAACTCGCGTATATACGCGACTTGTCTTCATGAAACTTGCGTATGCGAATCAGAACACTGAAGTTCTATACCTTCAGCTCCCCCTGAGTCTGTTATGTCTGTGCTGTGCTGAGTACCCTGTGCTGTGCCACATCTTTCTGACTGAACTTCCTTCTTCTTCCATATCTTCACGCATGTTGATGATTTCTTCTTATCATGAGCTTTGTTCCTGCAATCTCTTGCTTTATGTCCAAACTTGTTACATGCATAGCATCTTACATGTTTCATATTCCTCTTGTAGCAATCAGCAGCTTTGTGGCCAAACATATTGCAAGAAAAGCAATATCCATTAAAGTATCTTGAATGTGATGATCTTTCTGCATGATGGTCTTGAAACCGTCTTCTTCTACATATGGCTGCAACATGTCCAAGATTATGACATACATAACATTCAACATTATTCAGTGGAGGAAATAATCGTCTATCACGTCCATAGTTAGGAGTAGAGAATCTTCCTTGAGGAATTTCTTTCCTTGGTTGTTCCTTTTTGGGCATTTCAGATTTCTCATTAGAGTTTCTTGCCTCACCTTGTGAACTAGATTCACCTTCAATATATTCATGAAAACCAAGACCAGTCTTGATAGCAGGAGATCTTTGACTACTAAGAATATTATCCAAGACTTTAGAGCTATCTTGAAATCGTAAAAGCTTATCCTTTTCTTCTAATTTGCTTTTCAAGATATTTACCTCAACTTGATGTTGTTCTTCTTTTTCAAGACATTGCTTCTTCAAGGTCTCTTCAACTTTCCTTCCTTCATCCAACTGATGCCTTAGTTTGAGGATCTCGTTTTCTTGCTCTTTATTCAGTGCTAGCAGCATTTCTCGAACTCTGAAAGCACATTCCAACTGTTCTTCTAATCTAATGATTTCTTCTTTGAGGGCATTCTCCCTTTTGCTAGGTAGATCTTGTTGATCTATGATTTGATCTGATGCTTCATTTGCTTGTCCATCTTCAATCTGAGGTGCTTCAGGATCTAAATACTTGCTTCCACACAACGACAGGTTGTCATTGTTCTTTTGAGCTGTCTTCTTCTTCTGACGTGCTTTCTTCCCCATTGTTCTACGAATCTCCTTCAAGCGATCAAGCTTCTCTGAAGGACCTGCTCTGATACCAATTGTTGGAAATAATACTGAGAGGGGGGGTGAATCAGTATTATCAGATCAGATAAAACTTTTCAATTTCATACTCAGAAACATATACGCGACTTCAGTTAAATGAACCAGCGTGTACACGCGACTGTGTCTAATGCAACTAGCGTATATCCAGAGATCTTATGATTCAGTTAATCTTATCTTCAGTAAATGCATCAGAACATTATTAAGCATATTAACAGTAAACAGGTGCAGTATAACAGAACAGATCATCACACAAATGCCACACATATGAACACCATGATATAAGGTGGAAACCCAATGTGGGTGAAAACCACCTGCTGCAATTTGTCTCTTTCTTCTTTAATGAGAACTTCTTTTACAATGTACTGGTGCAGTCCTTTACCAGCACGCAGGCTACAACCTGCAGAGGGCTACAACCCTCTTAGCTCTTGTACTAGCCGATCCATTTACTAGTACGTAGGTACCAACCCTACAGAAGGCTACAACCTTCACTCGTTTTCCAGCTGCTCCTGGAAGGGAGCTACAACCCCCTTGGCTCTTGTACTGGCTGATATGTTTACCAGTACGTAGGTGCCGGCCTACGATCTTCCCGGGACCACGTTTCATACATTTTCATACTGGATCCATAAGACAATCATCATTGTAGTACAACCTGCATCATCAATCACTGAAACACCCAATTCTGAATCACTGTAACCCTGTCAACAACAACCAGACAATCATAGCAACAACCAGATCCAGCTCCATATTCAAATATCATACTTCACATTGTATACGCTACTTGGATGACCCCAACCTGCGTGTATACGCTCTTTTACCAAAACCAACTCGCGTACAGATCTATAAATTCAACCTTAAAACTCTGGAGGTATATCAGACATCAAAACATACCCAGATCATAATAATAAACATGCGTCAGTAGATCTAGTCTATCCAGAGTCAAACCATATGAAGATAATCATTCCAAGCCTTGAGATCTCGTTCCATCATTCATCATCCTCCTCATGGGTGAAACCTTGGTTCAGATCACCAACCCATAACCAGCACTTGGATCACACACTTTCTCAGATCTTCATCACTCACACTTGCCCACTCTCTTGCTCTCTTTGGCCTAGTGATCTTCTCCTTATATAGCCTTAGGCCTTGCTCAATACCAAGAGCCAAAACCATAGTAACACAATACCATCAACCTCAAAACTAGGGATCAACACGTCCGTCGAGACGCCATGGTCCAAAACCATAGGCACAACTTCCAAGGACTAACTGCCACTGACCAAAGGTACGTTTTCACATGTACGCGCTTTTACTGAAGCCAACCTGCGTGTACACGCTGATTCTCCTTGCTGAAACTGCGTATATCTCTTTCTTGTCCTGCTGTACTGAGATCTGTCCACTAGTTAAGTTGTCATCACCTGTACCAGTCTCTGAGTGAGTTGCCATCAAGGACAACACTTGAATCATAATGCCAACAATCTCCCCCTTTGGACTTGATGGCAACCATCACACCAAGTCACTCTCCCCCTTTGACATCAAGGGCAAAGGGTGGACCAAGATATTCTCTTCCTTGGTATACCTTCTGCTGACCATACTGCTGTCCATACTCCCCCTGAGTACATGCTGAAATCTCCAAATGTGCTCCCCCTTTGTGTATGCCAAAGTGTACCAATCTATCCATCCTGCTCTTGCTGAATTGTGCTGTTCATGCTCCCCTTGACTGTAGGCAAGATCTGCAAAAGATGTTCTTCAAGAAGAACAAAGACTTATACATCATAGAAGACCTTCCTATCACCAAAAGACTCAACATACATTCATCGCCCAACCTAGTGGGGATATCCCAATATTGACTCATCCACCTAACCATGTGAAGATACATGATAATACATGAACATTTCATCATTCATCCCAGGCATAGTGGGGAAACCAACATAGGCCGTTACATGACCTTGACATCATAAAAGAGATACATGACATAGTGATGAAATATCTAGACCAAGACTTATGAAAGCCACCAACAGCATCATGATCTGTACCATAAGCATCAGCCTGCAATACCATTCCTAAACAGTAAGATGTATCATTTAGCTTCATAGACTTTATCAACACCTTCTAACCATAGTGCCAACAATGCATTATTCGAAGAATATTCTCCCCCTGAGTGTAAGCCAACCATGTCTGAACCATTTCCTGAGTCTGTTTTGCTCCCCCTGAGCCTGAGCCAACCATGACTGAACCTGGGTCTGTTCTGTTGCCCTTTCTCCATATACGCGACTTTGCAGCCTGTAACTCGCGTATATACGCGACTTGTCTTCATGAAACTTGCGTATGCGAATCAGAACACTGAAGTTCTATACCTTCAGCTCCCCCTGAGTCTGTTATGTCTGTGCTGTGCTGAGTACCCTGTGCTGTGCCACATCTTTCTGACTGAACTTCCTTCTTCTTCCATATCTTCACGCATGTTGATGATTTCTTCTTATCATGAGCTTTGTTCCTGCAATCTCTTGCTTTATGTCCAAACTTGTTACATGCATAGCATCTTACATGTTTCATATTCCTCTTGTAGCAATCAGCAGCTTTGTGGCCAAACATTTTGCAAGAAAAGCAATATCCATTAAAGTATCTTGAATGTGATGATCTTTCTGCATGATGGTCTTGAAACCGTCTTCTTCTACATATGGCTGCAACATGTCCAAGATTATGACATACATAACATTCAACATTATTCAGTGGAGGAAATAATCGTCTATCACGTCCATAGTTAGGAGTAGAGAATCTTCCTTGAGGAATTTCTTTCCTTGGTTGTTCCTTTTTGGGCATTTCAGATTTCTCATTAGAGTTTCTTGCCTCACCTTGTGAACTAGATTCACCTTCAATATATTCATGAAAACCAAGACCAGTCTTGATAGCAGGAGATCTTTGACTACTAAGAATATTATCCAAGACTTTAGAGCTATCTTGAAATCGTAAAAGCTTATCCTTTTCTTCTAATTTGCTTTTCAAGATATTTACCTCAACTTGATGTTGTTCTTCTTTTTCAAGACATTGCTTCTTCAAGGTCTCTTCAACTTTCCTTCCTTCATCCAACTGATGCCTTAGTTTGAGGATCTCGTTTTCTTGCTCTTTATTCAGTGCTAGCAGCATTTCTCGAACTCTGAAAGCACATTCCAACTGTTCTTCTAATCTAATGATTTCTTCTTTGAGGGCATTCTCCCTTTTGCTAGGTAGATCTTGTTGATCTATGATTTGATCTGATGCTTCATTTGCTTGTCCATCTTCAATCTGAGGTGCTTCAGGATCTGAATACTTGCTTCCACACAACGACAGGTTGTCATTGTTCTTTTGAGCTGTCTTCTTCTTCTGACGTGCTTTCTTCCCCATTGTTCTACGAATCTCCTTCAAGCGATCAAGCTTCTCTGAAGGACCTGCTCTGATACCAATTGTTGGAAATAATACTGAGAGGGGGGGTGAATCAGTATTATCAGATCAGATAAAACTTTTCAATTTCATACTCAGAAACATATACGTGACTTCAGTTAAATGAACCAGCGTGTACACGCGACTGTGTCTAATGCAACTAGCGTATATCCAGAGATCTTATGATTCAGTTAATCTTATCTTCAGTAAATGCATCAGAACATTATTAAGCATATTAACAGTAAACAGGTGCAGTATAACAGAACAGATCATCACACAAATGCCACACATATGAACACCATGATATAAGGTGGAAACCCAATGTGGGTGAAAACCACCTGCTGCAATTTGTCTCTTTCTTCTTTAATGAGAACTTCTTTTACAATGTACTGGTGCAGTCCTTTACCAGCACGCAGGCTACAACCTGCAGAGGCCTCAACCCTCTTAGCTCTTGTACTAGCCGATCCATTTACTAGTACGTAGGTACCAACCCTACAGAAGGCTACAACCTTCACTCGTTTTCCAGCTGCTCCTGGAAGGGAGCTACAACCCCCTTGGCTCTTGTACTGGCTGATATGTTTACCAGTACGTAGGTGCCGGCCTACGATCTTCCCGGGACCACGTTTCATACATTTTCATACTGGATCCATAAGACAATCATCATTGTAGTACAACCTGCATCATCAATCACTGAAACACCCAATTCTGAATCACTGTAACCCTGTCAACAACAACCAGACAATCATAGCAACAACCAGATCCAGCTCCATATTCAAATATCATACTTCACATTGTATACGCTACTTGGATGACCCCAACCTGCGTGTATACGCTCTTTTACCAAAACCAACTCGCGTACAGATCTATAAATTCAACCTTAAAACTCTGGAGGTATATCAGACATCAAAACATACCCAGATCATAATAATAAACATGCGTCAGTAGATCTAGTCTATCCAGAGTCAAACCATATGAAGATAATCATTCCAAGCCTTGAGATCTCGTTCCATCATTCATCATCCTCCTCATGGGTGAAACCTTGGTTCAGATCACCAACCCATAACCAGCACTTGGATCACACACTTTCTCAGATCTTCATCACTCACACTTGCCCACTCTCTTGCTCTCTTTGGCCTAGTGATCTTCTCCTTATATAGCCTTAGGCCTTGCTCAATACCAAGAGCCAAAACCATAGTAACACAATACCATCAACCTCAAAACTAGGGATCAACACGTCCGTCGAGACGCCATGGTCCAAAACCATAGGCACAACTTCCAAGGACTAACTGCCACTGACCAAAGGTACGTTTTCACATGTACGCGCTTTTACTGAAGCCAACCTGCGTGTACACGCTGATTCTCCTTGCTGAAACTGCGTATATCTCTTTCTTGTCCTGCTGTACTGAGATCTGTCCACTAGTTAAGTTGTCATCACCTGTACCAGTCTCTGAGTGAGTTGCCATCAAGGACAACACTTGAATCATAATGCCAACAATCTCCCCCTTTGGACTTGATGGCAACCATCACACCAAGTCACTCTCCCCCTTTGACATCAAGGGCAAAGGGTGGACCAAGATATTCTCTTCCTTGGTATACCTTCTGCTGACCATACTGCTGTCCATACTCCCCCTGAGTACATGCTGAAATCTCCAAATGTGCTCCCCCTTTGTGTATGCCAAAGTGTACCAATCTATCCATCCTGCTCTTGCTGAATTGTGCTGTTCATGCTCCCCTTGACTGTAGGCAAGATCTGCAAAAGATGTTCTTCAAGAAGAACAAAGACTTATACATCATAGAAGACCTTCCTATCACCAAAAGACTCAACATACATTCATCACCCAACCTAGTGGGGATATCCCAATATTGACTCATCCACCTAACCATGTGAAGATACATGATAATACATGAACATTTCATCATTCATCCCAGGCATAGTGGGGAAACCAACATAGGCCGTTACATGACCTTGACATCATAAAAGAGATACATGACATAGTGATGAAATATCTAGACCAAGACTTATGAAAGCCACCAACAGCATCATGATCTGTACCATAAGCATCAGCCTGCAATACCATTCCTAAACAGTAAGATGTATCATTTAGCTTCATAGACTTTATCAACACCTTCTAACCATAATGCCAACAATGCATTATTCGAAGAATATTCTCCCCCTGAGTGTAAGCCAACCATGTCTGAACCATTTCCTGAGTCTGTTTTGCTCCCCCTGAGCCTGAGCCAACCATGACTGAACCTGGGTCTGTTCTGTTGCCCTTTCTCCATATACGCGACTTTGCAGCCTGTAACTCGCGTATATACGCGACTTGTCTTCATGAAACTTGCGTATGCGAATCAGAACACTGAAGTTCTATACCTTCAGCTCCCCCTGAGTCTGTTATGTCTGTGCTGTGCTGAGTACCCTGTGCTGTGCCACATCTTTCTGACTGAACTTCCTTCTTCTTCCATATCTTCACGCATGTTGATGATTTCTTCTTATCATGAGCTTTGTTCCTGCAATCTCTTGCTTTATGTCCAAACTTGTTACATGCATAGCATCTTACATGTTTCATATTCCTCTTGTAGCAATCAGCAGCTTTGTGGCCAAACATATTGCAAGAAAAGCAATATCCATTAAAGTATCTTGAATGTGATGATCTTTCTGCATGATGGTCTTGAAACCGTCTTCTTCTACATATGGCTGCAACATGTCCAAGATTATGACATACATAACATTCAACATTATTCAGTGGAGGAAATAATCGTCTATCACGTCCATAGTTAGGAGTAGAGAATCTTCCTTGAGGAATTTCTTTCCTTGGTTGTTCCTTTTTGGGCATTTCAGATTTCTCATTAGAGTTTCTTGCCTCACCTTGTGAACTAGATTCACCTTCAATATATTCATGAAAACCAAGACCAGTCTTGATAGCAGGAGATCTTTGACTACTAAGAATATATCCAAGACTTTAGAGCTATCTTGAAATCGTAAAAGCTTATCCTTTTCTTCTAATTTGCTTTTCAAGATATTTACCTCAACTTGATGTTGTTCTTCTTTTTCAAGACATTGCTTCTTCAAGGTCTCTTCAACTTTCCTTCCTTCATCCAACTGATGCCTTAGTTTGAGGATCTCGTTTTCTTGCTCTTTATTCAGTGCTAGCAGCATTTCTCGAACTCTGAAAGCACATTCCAACTGTTCTTCTAATCTAATGATTTCTTCTTTGAGGGCATTCTCCCTTTTGCTAGGTAGATCTTGTTGATCTATGATTTGATCTGATGCTTCATTTGCTTGTCCATCTTCAATCTGAGGTGCTTCAGGATCTGAATACTTGCTTCCACACAACGACAGGTTGTCATTGTTCTTTTGAGCTGTCTTCTTCTTCTGACGTGCTTTCTTCCCCATTGTTCTACGAATCTCCTTCAAGCGATCAAGCTTCTCTGAAGGACCTGCTCTGATACCAATTGTTGGAAATAATACTGAGAGGGGGTGTGAATCAGTATTATCAGATCAGATAAAACTTTTCAATTTCATACTCAGAAACATATACGCGACTTCAGTTAAATGAACCAGCGTGTACACGCGACTGTGTCTAATGCAACTAGCGTATATCCAGAGATCTTATGATTCAGTTAATCTTATCTTCAGTAAATGCATCAGAACATTATTAAGCATATTAACAGTAAACAGGTGCAGTATAACAGAACAGATCATCACACAAATGCCACACACATGAACACCATGATATAAGGTGGAAACCCAATGTGGGTGAAAACCACCTGCTGCAATTTGTCTCTTTCTTCTTTAATGAGAACTTCTTTTACAATGTACTGGTGCAGTCCTTTACCAGCACGCAGGCTACAACCTGCAGAGGGCTACAACCCTCTTAGCTCTTGTACTAGCCGATCCATTTACTAGTACGTAGGTGCCAACCCTACAGAAGGCTACAACCTTCACTCGTTTTCCAGCTGCTCCTGGAAGGGAGCTACAACCCCCTTGGCTCTTGTACTGGCTGATATGTTTACCAGTACGTAGGTGCCGGCCTACGATCTACCCGGGACCACGTTTCATACATTTTCATACTGGATCCATAAGACAATCATCATTGTAGTACAACCTGCATCATCAATCACTGAAACACCCAATTCTGAATCACTGTAACCCTGTCAACAACAACCAGACAATCATAGCAACAACCAGATCCAGCTCCATATTCAAATATCATACTTCACATTGTATACGCTACTTGGATGACCCCAACCTGCGTGTATACGCTCTTTTACCAAAACCAACTCGCGTACAGATCTATAAATTCAACCTTAAAACTCTGGAGGTATATCAGACATCAAAACATACCCAGATCATAATAATAAACATGCGTCAGTAGATCTAGTCTATCCAGAGTCAAACCATATGAAGATAATCATTCCAAGCCTTGAGATCTCGTTCCATCATTCATCATCCTCCACATGGGTGAAACCTTGGTTCAGATCACCAACCCATAACCAGCACTTGGATCACACACTTTCTCAGATCTTCATCACTCACACTTGCCACTCTCTCTTTGCTCTATTTGATCTTCTCCTTATATAGCCTTAGGCCTTGCTCAATACCAAGAGCCAAAACCATAGTAACACAATACCATCAACCTCAAACTAGGGATCAACACGTCCGTCGAGACGCCATGGTCCAAAACCATAGGCACAACTTCCAAGGACTAACTGCCACTGACCAAAGGTACGTTTTCACATGTACGCGCTTTTACTGAAGCCAACCTGCGTGTACACGCTGATTCTCCTTGCTGAAACTGCGTATATCTCTTTCTTGTCCTGCTGTACTGAGATCTGTCCACTAGTTAAGTTGTCATCACCTGTACCAGTCTCTGAGTGAGTTGCCATCAAGGACAACACTTGAATCATAATGCCAACAATCTCCCCCTTTGGACTTGATGGCAACCATCACACCAAGTCACTCTCCCCCTTTGACATCAAGGGCAAAGGGTGGACCAAGATATTCTCTTCCTTGGTATACCTTCTGCTGTCCATACTGCCCATACTCCTGAGTACATGCTGAAATCTCCAAATGTGCTCCCCCTTTGTGTATGCCAAAGTGTACCAATCTATCCATCCTGCTCTTGCTGAATTGTGCTGTTCATGCTCCCCCTGACTG
Organism: Pinus tabuliformis; assembly: GCA_031772625.1. Classification (NCBI taxonomy): domain Eukaryota; kingdom Viridiplantae; phylum Streptophyta; class Pinopsida; order Pinales; family Pinaceae; genus Pinus; species Pinus tabuliformis. The sequence goes on along the minus strand of CM062814.1, from coordinate 222,758,255 downwards.
TAGGCAAGATCTGCAAAAGATGTTCTTCAAGAAGAACAAAGACTTATACATCATAGAAGACCTTCCTATCACCAAAAGACTCAACATACATTCATCACCCAACCTAGTGGGGATATCCCAATATTGACTCATCCACCTAACCATGTGAAGATACATGATAATACATGAACATTTCATCATTCATCCCAGGCATAGTGGGGAAACCAACATAGGCCGTTACATGACCTTGACATCATAAAAGAGATACATGACATAGTGATGAAATATCTAGACCAAGACTTATGAAAGCCACCAACAGCATCATGATCTGTACCATAAGCATCAGCCTGCAATACCATTCCTAAACAGTAAGATGTATCATTTAGCTTCATAGACTTTATCAACACCTTCTAACCATAATGCCAACAATGCATTATTCGAAGAATATTCTCCCCCTGAGTGTAAGCCAACCATGTCTGAACCATTTCCTGAGTCTGTTTTGCTCCCCCTGAGCATGAGCCAACCATGACTGAACCTGGGTCTGTTCTGTTGCCCTTTCTCCATATACGCGACTTTGCAGCCTGTAACTCGCGTATATACGCGACTTGTCTTCATGAAACTTGCGTATGCGAATCAGAACACTGAAGTTCTATACCTTCAGCTCCCCCTGAGTCTGTTATGTCTGTGCTGTGCTGAGTACCCTGTGCTGTGCCACATCTTTCTGACTGAACTTCCTTCTTCTTCCATATCTTCACGCATGTTGATGATTTCTTCTTATCATGAGCTTTGTTCCTGCAATCTCTTGCTTTATGTCCAAACTTGTTACATGCATAGCATCTTACATGTTTCATATTCCTCTTGTAGCAATCAGCAGCTTTGTGGCCAAACATATTGCAAGAAAAGCAATATCCATTAAAGTATCTTGAATGTGATGATCTTTCTGCATGATGGTCTTGAAACCGTCTTCTTCTACATATGGCTGCAACATGTCCAAGATTATGACATACATAACATTCAACATTATTCAGTGGAGGAAATAATCGTCTATCACGTCCATAGTTAGGAGTAGAGAATCTTCCTTGAGGAATTTCTTTCCTTGGTTGTTCCTTTTTGGGCATTTCAGATTTCTCATTAGAGTTTCTTGCCTCACCTTGTGAACTAGATTCACCTTCAATATATTCATGAAAACCAAGACCAGTCTTGATAGCAGGAGATCTTTGACTACTAAGAATATTATCCAAGACTTTAGAGCTATCTTGAAATCGTAAAAGCTTATCCTTTTCTTCTAATTTGCTTTTCAAGATATTTACCTCAACTTGATGTTGTTCTTCTTTTTCAAGACATTGCTTCTTCAAGGTCTCTTCAACTTTCCTTCCTTCATCCAACTGATGCCTTAGTTTGAGGATCTCGTTTTCTTGCTCTTTATTCAGTGCTAGCAGCATTTCTCGAACTCTGAAAGCACATTCCAACTGTTCTTCTAATCTAATGATTTCTTCTTTGAGGGCATTCTCCCTTTTGCTAGGTAGATCTTGTTGATCTATGATTTGATCTGATGCTTCATTTGCTTGTCCATCTTCAATCTGAGGTGCTTCAGGATCTGAATACTTGCTTCCACACAACGACAGGTTGTCATTGTTCTTTTGAGCTGTCTTCTTCTTCTGACGTGCTTTCTTCCCCATTGTTCTACGAATCTCCTTCAAGCGATCAAGCTTCTCTGAAGGACCTGCTCTGATACCAATTGTTGGAAATAATACTGAGAGGGGGGTGAATCAGTATTATCAGATCAGATAAAACTTTTCAATTTCATACTCAGAAACATATACGCGACTTCAGTTAAATGAACCAGCGTGTACACGCGACTGTGTCTAATGCAACTAGCGTATATCCAGAGATCTTATGATTCAGTTAATCTTATCTTCAGTAAATGCATCAGAACATTATTAAGCATATTAACAGTAAACAGGTGCAGTATAACAGAACAGATCATCACACAAATGCCACACATATGAACACCATGATATAAGGTGGAAACCCAATGTGGGTGAAAACCACCTGCTGCAATTTGTCTCTTTCTTCTTTAATGAGAACTTCTTTTACAATGTACTGGTGCAGTCCTTTACCAGCACGCAGGCTACAACCTGCAGAGGGCTACAACCCTCTTAGCTCTTGTACTAGCCGATCCATTTACTAGTACGTAGGTACCAACCCTACAGAAGGCTACAACCTTCACTCGTTTTCCAGCTGCTCCTGGAAGGGAGCTACAACCCCCTTGGCTCTTGTACTGGCTGATATGTTTACCAGTACGTAGGTGCCGGCCTACGATCTTCCCGGACCACGTTTCATACATTTCATACTGGATCCATAAGACAATCATCATTGTAGTACAACCTGCATCATCAATCACTGAAACACCCAATTCTGAATCACTGTAACCCTGTCAACAACAACCAGACAATCATAGCAACAACCAGATCCAGCTCCATATTCAAATATCATACTTCACATTGTATACGCTACTTGGATGACCCCAACCTGCGTGTATACGCTCTTTTACCAAAACCAACTCGCGTACAGATCTATAAATTCAACCTTAAAACTCTGGAGGTATATCAGACATCAAAACATACCCAGATCATAATAATAAACATGCGTCAGTAGATCTAGTCTATCCAGAGTCAAACCATATGAAGATAATCATTCCAAGCCTTGAGATCTCGTTCCATCATTCATCATCCTCCTCATGGGTGAAACCTTGGTTCAGATCACCAACCCATAACCAGCACTTGGATCACACACTTTCTCAGATCTTCATCACTCACACTTGCCCACCTCTTGCTCTCTTTGGCCTAGTGATCTTCTCCTTATATAGCCTTAGGCCTTGCTCAATACCAAGAGCCAAAACCATAGTAACACAATACCATCAACCTCAAACTAGGGATCAACACGTCCGTCGAGACGCCATGGTCCAAAACCATAGGCACAACTTCCAAGGACTAACTGCCACTGACCAAAGTACGTTTTCACATGTACGCGCTTTTACTGAAGCCAACCTGCGTGTACACGCTGATTCTCCTTGCTGAAACTGCGTATATCTCTTTCTTGTCCTGCTGTACTGAGATCTGTCCACTAGTTAAGTTGTCATCACCTGTACCAGTCTCTGAGTGAGTTGCCATCAAGGACAACACTTGAATCATAATGCCAACAATCTCCCCCTTTGGACTTGATGGCAACCATCACACCAAGTCACTCTCCCCCTTTGACATCAAGGGCAAAGGGTGGACCAAGATATTCTCTTCCTTGGTATACCTTCTGCTGACCATACTGCTGTCCATACTCCCCCTGAGTACATGCTGAAATCTCCAAATGTGCTCCCCCTTTGTGTATGCCAAAGTGTACCAATCTATCCATCCTGCTCTTGCTGAATTGTGCTGTTCATGCTCCCCTTGACTGTAGGCAAGATCTGCAAAAGATGTTCTTCAAGAAGAACAAAGACTTATACATCATAGAAGACCTTCTATCACCAAAAGACTCAACATACATTCATCACCCAACCTAGTGGGGATATCCCAATATTGACTCATCCACCTAACCATGTGAAGATACATGATAATACATGAACATTTCATCATTCATCCCAGGCATAGTGGGGAAACCAACATAGGCCGTTACATGACCTTGACATCATAAAAGAGATACATGACATAGTGATGAAATATCTAGACCAAGACTTATGAAAGCCACCAACAGCATCATGATCTGTACCATAAGCATCAGCCTGCAATACCATTCCTAAACAGTAAGATGTATCATTTAGCTTCAAGCTTCATAGACTTTATCAACACCTTCTAACCATAATGCCAACAATGCATTATTCGAAGAATATTCTCCCCCTGAGTGTAAGCCAACCATGTCTGAACCATTTCCTGAGTCTGTTTTGCTCCCCCTGAGCCTGAGCCAACCATGACTGAACCTGGGTCTGTTCTGTTGCCCTTTCTCCATATACGCGACTTTTGCAGCCTGTAACTCGCGTATATACGCGACTTGTCTTCATGAAACTTGCGTATGCGAATCAGAACACTGAAGTTCTATACCTTCAGCTCCCCCTGAGTCTGTTATGTCTGTGCTGTGCTGAGTACCCTGTGCTGTGCCACATCTTTCTGACTGAACTTCCTTCTTCTTCCATATCTTCACGCATGTTGATGATTTCTTCTTATCATGAGCTTTGTTCCTGCAATCTCTTGCTTTATGTCCAAACTTGTTACATGCATAGCATCTTACATGTTTCATATTCCTCTTGTAGCAATCAGCAGCTTTGTGGCCAAACATATTGCAAGAAAAGCAATATCCATTAAAGTATCTTGAATGTGATGATCTTTCTGCATGATGGTCTTGAAACCGTCTTCTTCTACATATGGCTGCAACATGTCCAAGATTATGACATACATAACATTCAACATTATTCAGTGGAGGAAATAATCGTCTATCACGTCCATAGTTAGGAGTAGAGAATCTTCCTTGAGGAATTTCTTTCCTTGGTTGTTCCTTTTTGGGCATTTCAGATTTCTCATTAGAGTTTCTTGCCTCACCTTGTGAACTAGATTCACCTTCAATATATTCATGAAACCAAGACCAGTCTTGATAGCAGGAGATCTTTGACTACTAAGAATATTATCCAAGACTTTAGAGCTATCTTGAAATCGTAAAAGCTTATCCTTTTCTTCTAATTTGCTTTTCAAGATATTTACCTCAACTTGATGTTGTTCTTCTTTTTCAAGACATTGCTTCTTCAAGGTCTCTTCAACTTTCCTTCCTTCATCCAACTGATGCCTTAGTTTGAGGATCTCGTTTTTCTTGCTCTTTATTCAGTGCTAGCAGCATTTCTCGAACTCTGAAAGCACATTCCAACTGTTCTTCTAATCTAATGATTTCTTCTTTGAGGGCATTCTCCCTTTTGCTAGGTAATCTTGTTGATCTATGATTTGATCTGATGCTTCATTTGCTTGTCCATCTTCAATCTGAGGTGCTTCAGGATCTGAATACTTGCTTCCACACAACGACAGTTGTCATTGTTCTTTTGAGCTGTCTTCTTCTTCTGACGTGCTTTCTTCCCCATTGTTCTACGAATCTCCTTCAAGCGATCAAGCTTCTCTGAAGGACCTGCTCTGATACCAATTGTTGGAAATAATACTGAGAGGGGGGGGTGAATCAGTATTATCAGATCAGATAAAACTTTTCAATTTCATACTCAGAAACATATACGCGACTTCAGTTAAATGAACCAGCGTGTACACGCGACTGTGTCTAATGCAACTAGCGTATATCCAGAGATCTTATGATTCAGTTAATCTTATCTTCAGTAAATGCATCAGAACATTATTAAGCATATTAACAGTAAACAGGTGCAGTATAACAGAACAATCATCACACAAATGCCACACATATGAACACCATGATATAAGGTGGAAACCCAATGTGGGTGAAAACCACCTGCTGCAATTTGTCTCTTTCTTCTTTAATGAGAACTTCTTTTACAATGTACTGGTTGCAGTCCCTTACCAGCACGCAGGCTACAACCTGCAGAGGGCTACAACCCTCTAGCTCTTGTACTAGCCGATCCATTTACTAGTACGTAGGTACCAACCCTACAGAAGGCTACAACCTTCACTCGTTTTCCAGCTGCTCCTGAAGGGAGCTACAACCCCCTTGGCTCTTGTACTGGCTGATATGTTTACCAGTACGTAGGTGCCGGCCTACGATCTTCCCGGGACCACGTTTCATACATTTTCATACTGGATCCATAAGACAATCATCATTGTAGTACAACCTGCATCATCAATCACTGAAACACCCAATTCTGAATCACTGTAACCCTGTCAACAACAACCAGACAATCATAGCAACAACCAGATCCAGCTCCATATTCAAATATCATACTTCACATTGTATACGCTACTTGGATGACCCCAACCTGCGTGTATACGCTCTTTTACCAAAACCAACTCGCGTACAGATCTATAAATTCAACCTTAAAACTCTGGAGGTATATCAGACATCAAAACATACCCAGATCATAATAATAAACATGCGTCAGTAGATCTAGTCTATCCAGAGTCAAACCATATGAAGATAATCATTCCAAGCCTTGAGATCTCGTTCCATCATTCATCATCCTCCTCATGGTGAAACCTTGGTTCAGATCACCAACCCATAACCAGCACTTGGATCACACACTTCTCAGATCTTCATCACTCACACTTGCCCACTTCTCTTGCTCTCTTTGGCCTAGTGATCTTCTCCTTATATAGCCTAAGGCCTTGCTCAATACCAAGAGCCCAAACCATAGTAACACAATACCATCAACCTCAAAACTAGGGATCAACACGTCCGTCGAACGCATGGTCCCAAACCATAGGCACAACTTCCAAGGACTAACTGCCACTGACCAAAGGTACGTTTTCACATGTACGCGCTTTTACTGAAACCAACCTGCGTGTACACGCTGATTCTCCTTGCTGAAACTGCGTATATCTCTTTCTTGTCCTGCTGTACTGAGATCTGTCCACTAGTTAAGTTGTCATCACCTGTACCAAGTCTCTGAGTGAGTTGCCATCAAGGACAAC